>JAHHFK020004119.1:0-542776 GCA_024533555.2 Aedes koreicus
ATTGGGATCAATATCGAACATCTATGGAACACAACTTTGATCCTAATGTTCCATTGCAAACAAAAAATGAAATTAATAATGCTCTTGAATCTCTGGCTTTCTCAATAAATAGAGCAAGAGCTGCAATGCCAAAATGCGAGGTTAAATTCGATTCAGTTATAATTGATGACGATCTTCAGCTCTTGATTCATCTAAAAAATGTACGTAGGCGTCAATATCAAGGAACACGTGATCCCACAATGAAAGTCATATGGCGAGATTTACAAAAACAAATTAAAAAACGCTTCTCTGCCCTGAGGAACAAAAATTTTGAAAATAATGTGTCAAAATTACATCCGAGTTCCAAACCTTTCTGGAAACTCTCTAAAATCTTGAAAAAACCTCAAAAGCCTATACTAGCGCTTAAGGAAGGAAATACAATTTTGCTCACAAATGCGGAAAAGGCTCAAAAACTTGTTTGGGAGCTCCCATAATTTCAGTTTGGGTCTAACAAGTCCTATGGAGGGTCAGGTTTCCAGGGAGTTCTTGAATATTTTCTCTCAAGAAAATAATTTTGATGATTCTTGGGGAACTGATTTGGATGAAGTAAAAACTATAACTCAAACATTTCAAAATATATAAGCACCAGGTAATGGTGGAATTTTCTATATCCTCATCAAAAAACTCCCTGAGAGTACTTTGTCTTTCTTGATAAAACTATTTAACAGATGTTTTCATATGGCATACTGTCCAGATAAATGAAAAAATGCAAAAATCGTACCTATTTTGAAGCCAGACAATAATCCGGCTGAAGCTTCTAGCTACCGACCAATCAGTTTACTTTCTTCAATAAGTAAGTGTTTTTGAAAAAATAATTTTGAATAGAATGATGCTTCACATCAATACACACTCAATTTTTGCTGATGAATAGTTTGGATTCCGCCATGGGCGAAATTTGAGAGTTACAAATGTAATTCGTTCAAACAAAGCTGAAGGCTGCTCCACTGGAGTTGCTCTTCTAGACATAGAAAAAGCATTCGACAGTGTTTGGCATGAAGGTTTGATTGCGAAACTGAAAAAGTTCAATTTTCCGCTTTATATCATGAAATTAGTTCAAAACTACTTAACTGATAGAACTTTGCAAGTAAATTATCAGAATTCTATGTCTGGTCAATTGCCTGTTAGTGCTGGTGTTCCTCAAGGTAGCATTCTTGGGCCAATACTAAAGGGTGTCCACAGTTAAATTGCATCACTTTCAATAAGCTGTATCATTTCGCCCTTTGAGCTGATATCAACAAAATTTTGGGTGAAATGACCTCAGCGTGGATTGTTTACACTGCGTGAGTTTCATTGTAAAATGTGTCGTAGTTTCGAAAATGGAGTCGAAGGAACAGCAAGTGCGGAAGAACATTTTGCACACGCACCTCGACAACCCAATTCTTTCGCATCGAGCCATCGGAAAGGTGTTGCAAGTCTACAGTGTCTCGTGTCATAACGTTTCGGGGAACGTTATACTGTCGATCGGAAGAAGGTGAGTGGTAAGAAAAAGTGTCCCCGTACTGTGTGAAGGATCACAAACGAGTGGTTGCTGCCTTTAAACGCAAACCCAACTGTTCCGTTCGGGATGTCGCGAAAAAGCTGCACTTAACGAAAAGTTTCGTGCAGAAAGCCAAGGAACGAGCCGGGCTCCGTTCATTCAAAGTTCAGAAAGCTCCAAACCGCAATGAAAAACCAAATAGGACAGCTAAAACTCGTGCGCGTAGGCATACACACAAATGTTGACGAATCCACACTGCTGCATCATGGACGATGAAACACACGTAAAAGCGAACTTTAAACAAATTCCCGGCAACCAGTATATGACTGCGAAAGACAAGTTCGATGTTCCAGAGTCTCTCAGGAAACAGCAAGTGTCAAAGTTCCCCAAAAATTCATGATTTGGCAGGAGATTTGTTCGTGTGGTAAACGGAGCAAGCCTTTCGTAACAATTTCAACTGTAAATGGTCAAGTATACATGTATGAAGGCCTGAAAAAAACGACTGCTTCCGTTTCTCAAAACACACAACGTTTCTAAAATGTTTGGCCAAATCTAGCCTCTTCTCACTACTCCAAGGATTTTCTGGAGTGGTACAAGACGAATGGTGTCAATTTCGTGCCAAAGGATCTCTTAATCTCCCAAATTCTCCAGAGATCCGGCCAATTTAAAACTATTGGGCTATAATGAAGCACGAACTTCGTAAGCATCCTAAAGTTGTCACTATAGAACAGGAAATGTTTAAGTCATGGTTGAAAGCGGAAAAAAAGTCGGTTCAAGCGTTGTACGAAATCTTATGCGTGGTATTAAGAAGAAAGTTCGGGCTTTTGGATTTGATAAGGAAATACAGCAAAATAAAAATACCTAAACCAAGATTTTTCGTTGTATTTTATTCCTGAATATTTCATGACAATCGGTTGGGAGACTTGTGTTTGAAGACGAGTTTAAAGTGATGCAATTTAACTGTGGACAACTCTTTATATAACATTTTCACTTCAGACCTCTCTGATTTACTTAAGGGCTTACCAAAAACTTGCTTTGCTTATGACACAGGCATTTCCGCTAAAGGAAAAAGTCTTCGTGTTATATCCAGGAGGCTACAAAAAAGCTTGAACATTTTTACAGATTATTTTTCAAAATGGAAGATTTCTCCTAATGCTTCCAAAACTCAACTTATAATATTCCCACGCCAAATCTGTCTGTGCCTCAACCGCGGGGTAGGGATGTTTGGCAATGATAACGTCCTTGGTTCAAGTACTACTTTACCCATGCCCTTTCGCTCAATGTTCAATATTTCTATTCTATTTCCTACCTACCGTACACTGACGGAACTTTCAACACTTTCTCTTCATTTCTTTCATTCTAGCAAACATGACTGTCTACACTTGGTGCCTCGTGGTGATGAGCGAAACATCTCCTTCTACGTCATAATCGTTACTCCCCGCTCGGAGAATACAAACATAACAATTAGAGGATGTATTCCCACACAAGCCTAGAGCTGCATTTTTGAACCCAAGTAATAGTCATATGGTCACTATGAACGGAGTTCCAATTTCTTGGTCAAATCAAGTAAAATATCTTGGACTGATACTTGATCAAAAATTAACTTTAAAAGATCACATTGAAGGCATTCAAGCCAAATGTTATAAATATATAAAATGTTTATATCGTCTTATAAACAGAAAATCCAAACTTTGTTTGAAGAACAAACTTCTAATATTCAAACAAATTTTTAGACCGGCCATGCTTTATGCTGTGCCAATATGGTCTAGTTGTTGTACTACTAGGAAAAAAGCATTTCAAAGGATTCAGAACAAAGTTCTGAAAATGATTTTGAAGCTGCCACCCTTGTCAGTACTATTGAATTACATAGAATTTCAAACGGAGACTCTAGAAGAAATGTCCAACAAAATAATTTATAATTTTAGACCATCTTCAATTGCAATGATCAATTCTCTCTATAGATAAGAACTAGTTTTAAGAAATCACTGTTATTCTTACACGCAGGCAAAATAAATTCTGAATAGACAAGGTAAAAATAATATAAACACAATTAGATATAAATGATAACATATAAGGTTGAAATGTTCATTGCTTAGCAGGAGCACCTAGGATAATATATATTAATGTAAAATAATGTAAAAAAAATCGGAATAAATAAAGTGCTAAAATAATAAAAATAAAAGTTATTTGCTGCCGACTTTTTATAATTTAGTGCTAGTTTTTTTTTTTTTTTTGTTTTTAGATAGATCAGTTCCGTCTTTGCTCCAACAGATAAGTGGATCATTTTTTTCATTTTAGATGTTTTTTTGGCTTTCAGTCTTTGTGGACAATGAAAACAGATGATTTTCTATTTTCCGACGTTTCGGCGTATTATATTTCGCCTTTTTCTAAGGATTACTGTAACAATATAATGCATCGGTATGCTGTGTGTGTTGTTCCAAATATAATTTACTGAGTAGATTTCTGTTTTTGTCATATTATGTTCTGTTATTACATTTAAACGTCTAGTAATTCTATTGTACATCACTGTTGTGGACGAACGACTCCACCACCTGGACCCTACCTATCGACTCATGAATATGAGCCGGGACCAACGGCTTTACTTCCCTTCCGAAGGAAGACTTGACCAGATTTTTCGCCTCAGAAAAACCACCGACGTCGACTGGGGTTGAACCCAGACCCACTGGGGGTGCCAAGTAGCAGTCGCGCTTACCACTACACCACCGATGCCGGCGTCATAGTGATTTTGTTGATAATAATAATTGCTCGCACAAACTTTTTGAAGTTTGTATGGGACACTACTTAGCGATACCAAAGTTTAATAATTGCATCATTCTAATAATTCATCATATCATTCTACTTTAAAAATACAAGATGCACAGATCCAAGTGAATCGAATTTGAATGGGGACATCTGATTCCTTTAACAGAAACTTTGCCCACGGACCCACAAACTCGTATTGTACACAGACGTATCGATATCTCGCTCAACTATTATACCCTTTTCACAATCCTTAAACATTTCATTCTCCACCAACTGTTCACCATAATTCATCCGAAATCTCATATACAAACAGCTACTTAAACCTGTCAAAACCGAAATACATCATTATCCCAATCATCCATCAGATATGTTGGTGGTTTTGGCGACGGCGCAAGGTTCACTTAACTGACATAGCTTACAGCAAGTCAAACCTCAGCGTAGCAATCTGTAGATTCGCCTTCCGCTTGTTACGGCCAGGCAAGGCAGAAGATGGCAGACACACACACACACGCTCATATGAGAGGGAAATTATTGTAATTTATAATAATTATTTCACGCTACTGTTTGACTTTTGCCCGGCTACCGACCGACTGACTGACTGGTGTGCACCGGCAGTGGGTTCGCTGCTATGGGGAAAAATTTCAATAAGCAGCCATCAATCACATCGATTTCCTTGAAAAAAAAAACAACAACTGCCGGACAGAGAAAAAGCGCCACCGTGGTGTTGCACGTGTTTTTCTGTTCCGAGGAAAACATAAAAGACTGCGAACGAAGTGAATTAAACTGTCAAATCAGGCCCCCTTGCTTATCAGTAGTGCGGGGTCTGCCGGTCTGCCAGATGAAAGCGCTGCTGACTACACGTTTTACGGTGTAAATTGATGTTTTGAATGATCCTATGGCAAAGGGAGACATTGTGTTAATTTCAATCAAAAATGCCGTTTTCGAACCGGACGTGGTAAAATGTATTAATCATGATACTGGGCTGAAGAGGGTTGGGGTGACGATCAATGGTGAACTTCTCTTTTTGAACCCATGACTGGTGACATTAATGTGAATACTAGTGAAATTATAATCAGGGACAAATTTATCGAGATAAACATGTCTTGAGCAATTTGAAAGACAGCTGTCTAAGAAAACCTGACTTAGTCGAAAAATTGCATAAATCCTAATTCAAGCAACAGTTAACAGTGGTTTTAAATGTGGAATAGTGTTGAATATCGATTAAACTCTACTTAACTTTAATGTACCAAGTGAGAGCATTTGAACAAGCAATTTGTTGATGTTGTTATAAGGAATGTGCGTTTGACTGTTTGTTGTTTGCACGGTTTAAATTCTTCGTTTTCAAAATGTCGCGCATTGAAAAAAAAAAACCTAAAAATTAAGGTTTCAAACACATGGTTACGTGAAAAGGGTGTGCCAATTGCGACAATTGGCGAAGCGCTTTGGAATTCATCACGCGAGTGTAAAATGCATCATAACTAAGTTTGGGGAACACTGTTTTTTGGATGAACTGCCAGGAAGAAGCAGAAAACCCGGATCTTCCAACCCTAAACTGCACAGATAAAAAGAAACATTGACATTTCTGCGTTATCTAATGCACATAAGACACATAGGGACGAAAGCGTAAGTAGTGAAGAAATTTTTGGAAGTGCATTCAATGTATTCAGAGACGACAGAAATTTCAAGACATCTCAGAAGAAGTCAGGCGACGAAGTTCTCATTGTCATTTCGGCCAATTACAACTCAGAAATTATTAACACATCCAAATTTAATGAATTTGAGCATGTTTGGGTGAAATCACACATAGCAGGTGAAACACACGTATTTGCCTTAGTATATTTTCCACCAGACCATGCTCATAAAAATGCTTATGAAGCCTTCTTCCAAATTGCTGAACAAATGTTATCTGAACTTCCTCCTGAGGTTAAAGTTCACATCTATGGCGACTTCAATCAACGCCATGCCAACTTTCTTCCAGACTGTGAAAATGGGGGATAATGAAACATTACAGTTCATTTTTGACAAAATTGCCACTTTGGGTCTTAACCAAATCAATAACATAAAAAATCAACAAAACCGCAAACGAATATTTATGAAGTTTTCAGTGTGACCGAATCATTGACTCCCTTGTGGAGAAATGAAGCGTTTCACACAGCAATCGAATATTCTCTGTTTATGCATGAACATCAAAGACTCAACGACTGTGAGTACGAGGAAGTCATTGAATACAAATCCGCCAACTACGAAACTATGAAACTTAGGTTAAACAGTGTCAACTGGCAAACAATTCTTAGGAATGAAGGGAATATCGAAATTGCTGTAGATATCTTATACAAAATTTTATTTTATTGGATTATTTCCCAAGAAAGACTTGTAAAGAACGACGTAAACGACGTCTCAGAAACACAAAGAATCCAGTCTGGTACAACGACATATAAAAATTTTAAAAACCAAAAAGAAAAAGCTCATAAAATATACAAAAAAAAATAACAGCAGGGAAAATTTAGCAAACTATTCGGACACATGCGATCAACTTAATTTAGCAATCAGTAATGCATTTGCAGAATATAATGCAAAAACTGAATCTGAAATTAGGTCTTGCTCAAAGAATTTCACGCCAACTCATCCAGTGCTTGGCAGCACCCTCTCAGAATCCAATGAAACTTTGTGGGTGGGTAGATTTAAACCAACTTTGCATACTTTGTTTTTCAAAATTTATCTGGACTATCATCTGAAAAGGGCTTTAGTTTTTTGATCGATTTTTTTTAAATCAACATAAGTCAAAAAGGAAAAGACTTACAAAAATTTAGAAAATTGTCTTAAATTTTATTAAAAAAATTGTAAAAATTGTAAAATCGATGATCGTAAAAAAAAAATTAAAATTTAAAGTCAATTTGCATAATTGGCTATCTTAGAATTGGGCGATTTAATTTTTTTTAAATAGCGGCAATATAATTGTTTAAAAGTTCGCCATACATTGCAAGATGGGCACTTTCAAGGAATTTTTTTTTCTCACAACAACTTTTCCATGTCCTATTTTTACCGTGTATCACGCAAACTCGTCTAGTTATGGTCTTCACCACCCTCATAGGATCCAATAAAATTTAGCAGTCATAAAGAATTGAATGTATTGAACATTTGTTAAAAAACAATAATCATCTAGACTAACATTTGAAAAGGGTCCACAACATTAAATTTCCCTTTACATCAGTAAAACAGAACCAAAAGTGTACGTGTAAGTACAAGTCATTCATAACTGCTTGTTCAGATATTCCTGTTATTGGGAGTGATTCAAATATGACGTCGTATATCCTTGTGGGGGGGGGGGGGGTGAGGGGGCCGAAGGAAGGTCAAGATTTGTTACAGAATGTGTAAAAGGTATGGGAAAAATTGTGATAAAGAGGGGCGGATTAATTTAAACAAAAATAGCATATTTGAGTCGTCTTTAAATGGTTGATGCATATCCATTTAAAGACGATTCAAATATGACGTTATATGAATTTTCGAAATACTGTTTATGTCAATGAAAACTCATAGATTTATTGGTAAGGGTTTTATTTTATTTATTTTTTATATGTACATCTTCACGTATAAGTAATAAACATAGCTTCATATATTTAATTTATAAATCTTTCACATACAAAGTGATTTTCTTTGGATTATCCTTTGAATCAGAAAACCTTTTAGCTGAAATTTGATTTTCTGAAATAGGTACAAAGCAATGAACCTGGTAACAGGTATTGTCTTAACGTGGCTATAAAACTCCTCAAGTTCTTCTGACATTTTTGCGTACTGTTCAGCTGATATGAAGCAGAAATTCAGTTTTGTAATACTTTTATTTGACTCTTCAACTACCCAGTCATATAGTTCTCGAGAAGTTTTGATTGTTTTTCCATAATCTTGAGCAGGGCTTGCTCTCTTTGCCATTCGCTTGAGAGTACCACCAACAGCATTACATGGACCTTTCCTATGAGACGTTCCAATCCATACATGGACTTGAAATTGCACATGCTGGCAAAGTTCTTTTTATTCTTTTAATGGGCCACGGCTCCATCTGACATAAAAATAATTTTTGAGCAATATATTGAATATTTGTTTAATGAAATCTAGCAATTTTGATATAAACAACTGAACTGCTATTGAGTCATGGGTCAATACTTCAAATATTATGATGAAGCTTTTGTTTTCCAATTTATTGTCCTTCTTGTAATATACTTCAAAGGTTTGGTAATAAACAGGATCAACCACCTGATTTAATTGTATTATCATAAAATTAAAAATTAATAATAATTTAAAAATAAGCCATTTCCAAATAGTAGCCTTGATTTTTCAAACATTCAAAGGCCCTTAAAAAATCCAAATTGTCATTAAAAATTAAATTTAATTGGCTTCTGTGAGGTTTGAGGACCAAATTATAAGACGAGTTGGCGCGATACACGGTAAAAATTGTCACGAACAAATTTTTTTTTCCTTAAAAGTGCCCATCTCGCGATGTATGGCGAACTTTGAGACAACTATATCGTTGTATTAAATAGCCATACATCAAGTCTTCTCCTTTTTGAGTTATGATGACATTAAAAATTTGTTATTAGAAAAACTTTTTTTCCTTAAAAGTGCCCATCTTGCAATGTACAGCAAACTTTTAGACAATTATATTACCTTTTTCAGAAAAAAATGTCGTCCAATTCGACTTAAAATTTAAAAAAAAAATTTTTTTTACCGTGAAAGAACCGATTTTAGAATTTTTACTATTTATTTCAAAAAAGTTAGGACAATTTCCTAAAAGTCACTCATACATTACTTTTTTGTTAGTCTTTTCCTTTTTGAGTCATGTTGACTTAAAAAAAACTTAAGTCCTTTTCAAATGGTAGTTTTGATAAATTTTGAAAAAAACAAGGTATGCAAAGTTGCTTGAAAAGACATAGTCTACCCACCCACAAAGTTTCATAGGATTTTGCAAGGGTGCTGCCAATCACGAAGACGAGTTGGCGTGAAATTCGTCAATTACGTAAAAACTAAATTTAAATCAGACAACTTTCCTTCAATAATGTAACTGACGAAAATGTCGGGGATAGCTCAAAAAAAATTTAAGATCTCTTTGCCATTTTTTTTTTCAAGAAATTTATACGACATTTTCAGAAAGTGATCGTGACCGCGATTATTTTGCATTTCATCCAGAATTTTCAAAGGATGTTGGAGTTATTCAAATTCAAGTACAGGACATTTTGCTAGCTTTAAGGACTTTAGATGCCTCAAAACTGACCTGGACCTGATGGAACTCCTCCAGTGTTTATGAGAAATTCTGCAACAGAGCTAACCGCTCCATTATTTTGGTTCTTCAATATGTCATTGGAATCTGGAAACTATCCTAAAATATGGAAAAGCTTTTTAGTGTCTATCTTTAAATCTAGCCAAAAATCTAACGTACGTAATTATCGTGGTATAGCCATTATCTCTTGCATTCCCAAGCTTTTTGAAGCAATTGTCAATGAAAAATTATTCCTCCAATTCAAAAATAGAATTACCCACATGCAACATGGCTTCTTTAAGGAACGTTCGACCACGAGAAATCTACTTGAATTTATAGATTATTGATTGAATGCAGTGGATAATGGAAACCACGTACAGGGTGCGGCAGAAAATAATGCGAAAATTTGTTCTATTTCTTTCAAATCCCATTTTCAACTAATTCAAGCAATAATATCAACATTTTCGAGTGCAGTTATCTTTATAAAGTCCTTGCAAACAAATTTACTCAATAAGTCCTCCATTTTTATTAAGAACATCCTCGAGCCGACGCCGGAAGCCAGAGCATGCCTTTCGGACGTAGTCCTCCGACATTGACTGCCATGTGCGTGTTATGGTTGACTTCAGGGTTTTCACACTAGGGTGTGATGTTTTGCAGGCTCGTGCTTCAACATATGCCCAAATCGAATAATCCAACGGATTAAGATCTGGACTGCTAGGGGGCCACAAATCCTTCGGCCAAAACTTCATGTTATCGTTCAACCATTGTTGGGTTCGATTGGACGTGTGACACGGCGCTCCATCCTGCTGTAGGAACGTTTTGGTCCTCGGAGAAGTTGGCCTTCACCCAGGGAAGCACTTGGTCCTTTAAAATACCGATATACACTTCGGTATTGATTTTAACTCCAGCATCAATGATCGTTGGACGCCACCAAGCCAAACATCATGACACCAGCCGGATGTTTGGTTTGAAATTTGAATTTCACTTTTTCCGGAACGTTCTCCATTTTCTGCGGTGAAATGAACCGGTCCGTGCGGCTGTTGGCCACAGCATCGATGCCGAAAAGCTTTTCGTCGGAGAACAGGATTATCATTTTTCCTTCTTCAACAAGGAAAGCAATCTCTTGGAACGAGTCACTCGTAGTTCCTTGACCCGGTCCGTAATCAAGTGGCGTTTCACTCTGGCTCTGGAAGATGCATGCAGGTCTTCTTTGATGATTCTTCGCATGGATTTCTCCGAAATATTGGCTTCCTTTGCAAGTTTTCTTATGGAACGCACCGGGTTGCGAGCAATTTTTGCACGGACCGATTTGATCACGTTCGGCGTGCGTGCAAAGCGCGGACGTCCGCTTCCCGGCTTCCGCTGCTTAGGACCATCCTGCAGGGACTTTTTTTATGCGGTAAACTGTTGCCAAATGGCACCCTACCACCTTGGCAATCTCTTTCGGCTTCTTCTGGGCGAGCAACAAACTGGTGATCACTTCTTTCGCGAACATTTTGACGAATTTGCAATAAAACAAATAGAATGTTTGGATGCAGCACTTCAAAGTAAACATAAACAAATACACTTTCGACAGAAATTAGTCACTAGCTACACGAATTAACCCATGCTCAAGTTTGAACATTTTCGCATTATTTTCTGCCGCACCCTGTAGTAGCTCTCTATACAGACTTTAGAAAAGCATTCGATCGCATTGATATACCAATGTTGCTGTTTGAACTGAGAAAAATAGGAATTTAGCCAGGACTTCTGAAATGGCTTGAATCATATTTAACAAAGCGACAACAAATAATAAAATTCAACAGAAAAAAATCAAATCCTATTCAAGTTTATGTGGGGTCTCCCCGGGGCTTTTTTGGGGACCCCTTTTTTTTTTTTATAAATAAACGATATTTCCTTCATTCTGAAAACAATAAAAGTGCTTATTTATGCCGACGACGTGAAACTATTCTAGGAAATAAGAAATCAGGAGGACATTAACATATTCCAGAAAGAAATACACACAGTCCACACATGGTGCTCGAAAAGCCTACTGCAACTAAACATAAAAAGTGTAATTTAATATCATTCAGCAGAAAACGAAACACACCAAATATATTAATCTCATAAGGAAATCAAGTTATTGGAATATGTAAAAGAGTTAGGGATTCAGGAGTTATCTTAGACTCTAAACTAAATTTCAATGACCACTATAACACAATTATACATAAGGCAAATAATATGCTGGGCTTTATAAAATGCTTTAGCCTCAATTTTGTTGACCCCTACACAATGAAAACATTATATGTTGCTTATGTTAGGTCTATTCTGGAATACTGAGGTATGGTCTGGTCTCCATTTCAGAAAACGCATATTGGCCGAGTAGAATCCGTACAAAAACAATTTCTATTATATGCTCTTAGGAAATTAGGGTGGACAACGATTCCATCTTATGAAGCGCGCTGTATCAATAAACAAACACTGACGCAGCGTCGTGAATTTGCAATGGTTTCATTTGCTAACGATATCGTTTCGCAGCGAATTGATTCAACTAAAATTTTATAAAAACTCCACTTCTATATTCCTTTGCGGCAACTAGGAAGTAGGAACTTATTCATAACGAATCATAATCGGACGAACTATGTGAAATATAGGCCATTAAATCAAATTATGACCACATATAATCAACACTGCGAAACTATTGACTTAACTATGTCGAGGCATAACTTGAAGAAATATTTCAACACAAAAAGTGGGAAAATGCTTCCAGAAAGGTGACAGAAGACACTGTGCAGAACTTAATGGATGGTATCAAACGTAAAGTTAGAGCATACGGATATAACCAATCTGAATAAAAATATTTTGATGTAAATGAGTTATAAATAAACTCTTTATAACGATGATTTTTTTCGGATTTAGATATAAATAGAAATAATGTTATACTGCAAGTTTTTCTTTGGATAGATTTTGCTTTGCGCATACCTTATTACACTGCCGTTGTAGGGGAGGATATAAGCGATGCAGACAGGTCGATTCAACAGGAGAAGTTTGGTTAAAAAGTGCTGGTATGGCAAGCAATATGTTCCTGCGGTATGAAGTCTACCATTTTTTACACTACATAGATACAACAAATCTATCGATCTGAGTATCTGCAGAAGAGGTTGCTGCCTTTATATTAGAAGCATAGTACCCCTCCACTGTTTTGGCTGGATTTAGCGTCGGCGCATTACGCCAAAACAACCCTCAATTGGCTCACGGAAAAGGGTATAGATTTCGTTGAGAAATACATCAATCCGCCAAATTGCCCTCAGCTTCGGCCCATCGAACGCTATTGAGCGATTGTGAAGACCCCCAAAAAGACTGGTAAAGCAGCTGAGAATATGCAGAAGATCAAAAAAATTTGGGCAAAAGCGTCTAAAAAATGCGATGAAACACTTGTCCGGAACTTGATGAAAAGTTGCGATCAGAAATTCGCAAATTCACAAATTTCATTCGATCTTCACAATGTTCAAGTTCAATCTCGTACGATAAAGATCATCCATTTGTTTGAATAAAACATCATTTTTTTATATGATTTGAAAGAAAAATATGTGGATAACTTATTTTCGATACAGTCCTTAAAAGTATAAAACAGCAATGATGTAATGATAAAATGAATAGAAGTTGAATTACTCACAGTATAATTTGTGACACACAGTAGGCTAAGGTAAACTTATGTGACAGAAAGGAAAATAAAACTGTTCAAGTTGACTCTGAAATAAACAATAAACGATAAACTTGCAACTTAATAAAAATCAGAAGTGGAATAGTAACCACCACGTACCTGTGAATTGCCATCAGAAGTCAATGATCCCAAGAATCGTGGAATTATTCTTCTTTCTCTGGATAGCAGAAATCATGCTGATTTGCCGAATAACGAATCAAGAAATTGCCACAATAATCTATGAAACGAAAATCCGGATGGTTCGCGAAAGTTTTTTTTTTAGTTCATTCGAAGCTGCTTCATACAATGGAAAAAGTGGTTCATTGGATTTTTCGACGTAGGCTACGTCTTACGGTAAGGGTTAAATCAAGGGCAAAGTCGAGATTGAAAATGTTGTTAATCCACTACTAGCATGACTATTAGTGGTCCGCATATTCCTATTGTGGTTCATCGTCACTGAAACTGTTTACCCGGCTCGTCCTCTTAGAGACAAAAATATCTGTTGGCACATATTCACTTTATCTTTATAGTTAATTGCACTTTTCCGAGTACATTTCACAATATTTAAATGATTTTAAAACATATTTTTGCTGCAAAAAAACATCCAAACGTCAGGTTTTCAGCGCAGCCTACTCCGTTCAAGACTTTAAAATCACTAATTCATCTAAAATCAGCAGATCTAGTACTGCATTGAGTGAAGAAACTAAATAGGCAATCAAGCAATTTTTGGAAAAGGGTGGTGGGGGTCCCGCAATGCCGGGGAAAAAGCTTTTGTTTGTGTGGAAAAATAACAAAAAAAAAATATTATAAAAAAAAAAAACACTCTACGAGTATAATATATAAAAATTAGTTTTTTTTTTGAGCGGTTCCATATCATTTCAGCAACGAGTAATTTTCATATTTTTTGATTTGCATGAAACCTTGCATACAAGTTTTTGGGGAAGAAAAACGCCGTTTTGCATACTTGGTTCGCCATTTTGAATCTAGCCTTACTTATGAGAAGGGCCTATGAAAAATGCACATGATATCTTCAAAAAATTGTATCTCGGAAACGGTTTGTCCGATTGGTTTGGTGTCTTCGGCGAAGTTTTAGACAATTGTTGGTGCTATATGGAGAAAATATGCACGGTAAAAAAAAGTTTGGTTTTTGTGTTTTGAACTAAAATATAGATTTTCCCTTAAAAGTTACATGTCAATAATTTTTTAATTATTCTTATGTTATAGCTGACTGAAAATGCTATCTAGTGCACAGTGGGTTGTTCTGGAGAAAAAATAGGTTACAATGAAAAAAAAATTTTTTTAAAAAAAAATTACAATTTTCAAAAAAGCTATTAAGAAAAGTCAAAAAAGTTTGTCACCCTAATTTTATGAAAGTACATCAAATTTGCAAGCAAAAAGTACTTCGGTAACATTTTTCTAAGATGCACCGTTTAGAAGATATTACTGATTTAATATTGATTTTTTTGATAACTTAATAAGTTTTGGCCCTTTTCGGATGTACTCCGTGTTTTTCCAGTTTCAAAAGTATTTTTTTCGGAAAGATTGAAAAATTTTGAGTTAAAATGACACTGACAGCATAAAGATTCGAGTGAAATTCTCTGCCTTAAAAGTATTTTGAAAAACAAGTTACAAAATCCCACTATCAGGAACAATGATTTCTTCCAGTTATTTTTGGTGTATTGTGTTGAAAATGTGCATTCAACTCTTGCATATCGCCTAACAGTTTAATCCATTTAAACTGGATGTGTTTATACTGTGCATATTTTCTCTCTATTGCCGAACATCGCCACAGACATCAAACCGATGAGACAACTCGATTTCGAGATACACCTTTTTGAGAACTGCAAATGCAAGCTCCTCAATTAGCAAGATTCAAAAGAGCGAATTAAGATTATTTTTCAGGGATGGTGATTGTGCGCAATAAAAAAATAACATTATATATTGGATATCATCAGTTTATTTTTATTCCTGTATTTTTTTTTAATTATTTTTTACTCAACTTTAATTACAATATCGAATATTTTTGGTTTCATTTTTGGGCAGGTTGGGTGAAGCTTTGGCTTTTTTTTTTTTTTTTGTTGGGGGAGGAATGAGTGGAATTTTTTGGTTTCGTTGATTGTTTTTGCATTGTTTTATTGTTTTTTTTGTTTCGAAGACATATTTTCGTATTGTTTTGTTGTAGAATGAAAACTTTGTTAGTTCTTTTTTTTTTTCGTTTGTTTGCCCAATTAAACGAAGTAATATCTTCTAAACGGTACATCTTAGAAAAATGTTAACGAAGTACTTTTTGCTTGCAAATTTGATGTACTCTCATAAAATTAGGGTGACAAACTTTTTTGACTTTTCTCAATAGCTTTTTTGAAAATTGTATTTTTTTTAATTTTAAATTGTTTTCATTGTAACCTATTTTTCTCCAGAAAAACCCACCGTGCACTAGATAGCATTTTCAGTCAGCTATAACATAAGAATAATTAAAAAATTATTGACATGTAACTTTTAAGGGAAAATCTATATTTTAGTTCAAAACACAAAAACCAAACTTTTTTTCACCGTGCATATTTTTCTCCATATAGCACCAACAATTGTCTTAAACTTCGCCGAAGACACCAAACCAATCGGACAAACCGTTTCCGAGATACAATTTTTTGAATATATCATGTGCATTTTTCATAGGCCCTTCTCATAAGTAAGGCTAGATTCAAGATGGCGAACCAAGTATGCAAAACGGCGTTTTTCTTCCCCAAAAACTTGTATGCAAGGTTTCATGCATATCAAAAAATACAAAAAATAAACACTGGAAAAATTTACCACTTGTTCGTGGAATCGCTCATTTGCAAGTTTTCTTAGCAATGCAAACTCTTATCTCGTTCAGGATCGTACAATGTTTCTGTTTACACTTCATATGAGAACATAAGTCTCATTTTGCACGCTTTTAAAGAGTTCAATTTAAATTTAAAAAGTTTAAGGGGTGGTTTATGTGTTAAAAATGCAAAAAAAAATTTTTTTTTGGGGGGGGGGGTTGTTTGTCGGAGGGGTTAAGAGAAAAAAAAAACAAAAAAAAAAATTTATTATTTTAGGGGGTCTTTGAAAAAAAACCCAAAAAGAAAAAATCTTTTTTTTAAAATTGTTGTGGTGGTTTTTTTTGTGTCCAAATTATATACTCAATAATCTTTCCTATGTAAAAAAAACTTTTATCTCCTCATTCGAAAACGACCCCATTTCCTTAGATTTCATTGAAGCACGACTCGTTTAGTAATTCTCTTCGTCCAACTCGTCTCAGCGAAACCTCCCAACAAGCAGCGATAGTCGGCTTCTTCCTGTCGTTTGTTCGTCGAATCTTACATTTTCTGATGTGCCAACCGAGTAAACAACCTCCAAGCATAAACAAAAACAATCAATCTCTCATCTCCGAGCTGAATTCAATCCACTACGACGAGGACGAGACGACGATGACGGACATATTTATTCCCATGATGCAGCCGTATGGGCACTGGCGGAGACCTGTAACAGTGTTACTTCTTTGTATATACAAGAGGAAGATTATTGCGGTGGGTTAGTTTTTGGATGCATTCGATCGTTGAACCAACGCTATATTGTGTACTCGAATTTATCGAACATGCAGTCTCATTGGAGTTTTTCATTTTTTCAATATCATCTTTCATTCGGAGCATCGTTCCCCATCGCTCGTCATATTTCCTATCAGTTACAGAGCAAATTCATTAGCTCAGCTCAACCGTTGAAAATAAGAAAAATTCTCAGCTCCTCATCTCGAAGCTGACGGGAGACAGTAGCAGCGGTAACAGCGTGCCAGTCAACAGTCACGAAAAATCAAATTCTCACAGTTCAGCTGAAAACAAAAAGTCGTTTGCAGGAAACTAGTGCTCCCGAAACGATTGGCAGAATCGAGCTTTCCTGAGCAAAGCATTATTCGACTAATAGACTCAATTATGCAAATCAAACAACTGAAACTGCGCCAAACGATGAGCAATTGTCGCAAAAGTGCATAGTTTGTTGAATTATCATCGTCATCTTTGTCATCATTGCCACCGTAAGTATTTCAACACACCAGAACCAGGAAAAATATGACCAAACACGACAAATGGAGCGCAATGTTTATGCTGCCGCTGGCAACGATGGCGATCGCGGTGATTCTCATACCTGCGGTGAGTAATGGACAATTTTTGCCCGAGCGTCTCCAACCGAGAGGCCCTTGGCTTATCACGGAAGCAGAAGCAGAAGCAGCAACAGCAGCGATGCCAAATGAGGTCACTTCTTGGGAATCAACTACGACAACAACGGTGGCGTCCGGTGAAGACAAATTGTTTTGGAACTGGACGAATTCTCGAAGGTTAGTTCTATGAGGGCTAGATGTGTCAGTAGTACTGGGTGATACTGGGTTTGTGAAATCGGCGTTTAGTTTTGGTTGGTTGGTTTGGGATAGTTTCCAGTTGTTTTTCTGTTTATGCCATCAGCAAGTTGCGCCAACCTCGTTTTGCACGAGAAAACAATGACAACATATCTAAACGGCAAATCAAAGGTGAAGTTCCTCTTCACAGACACATATTAAATTAGAAAGAACGCATTGAAGTTTTATTCTTGCAATGGTTAGTTTTATCATAACTCATCGTATCTCAGTGAAATAATTAGCTCAACAAGCCAAACTCAACCGTCAATAAGTTATCTTCCGGTATCATATTTGTTCAGGCATCGTAACATTCATTAAACACACATAAAACACACCTCATTTTCCCACATTAATAGCTTACGCAACAAATACTCGCATTACAGTTGACCCTTCGCTCAAACCTTAGTGAAAAGGGATCAACCCCAAACCGGATGTGCTGATTATGAATGTGCATTTTTAATCAATGTTATATTCTGAACCGGATTAACGAAAGTGAAATTGCACCTGCACTCAGCCAACGGTCACTGTTCTCACGTGTATTCACCTTCCCTCCGGAACGCATCATTCCTTTTCCTCTGTATCGAGTCCTTTTCAGATCACCACCGCTGCAACCACCACCACCGCCGCCATCATCGTCCTCGTCCACCGCCAATGATGAAGAATTGCTTCCGACACTGGCCAACGGACATCTCGGCTTTACGGTGTTCGGTGATGCGATCTACATGAACGGTTTGTACAACGGTCACCGAGGGTTGAGTCATAGGGCGAGAATAGCAAACATAGCCAACATTCGCCTTGGAGGAACAGGGCGGCCCTTCGAAGACTCCGGTGGGAACCAACCGTCGTCGTCGTCGTCGTCGTCGCCACCATGGACGATGGACTTCGCGACGGGCACGTTTTGCGTCGATTATCGAGGACCTAATAATAGCTTCAGGGTAGTGCAGCTGATCTATCCCCATCAATTGTACAATCGTGCGATCGTCAATCAATTCACGATCGAACGGCTCGATGGCGAAGGTTGGTATGGAAATAGAATTCCATGGGGATCGGGAATGGAATAATGAGATGACAAATCATGATGCTATAAATGGTAATCACCGGTGTGGGATTACTCGTTTGTTGAACTATTTGTTGCAAACATATGTCGATGCATTTTATGGAATTGCAATTAGATCAGCAGTCGCAATTTTTACTTCAACTTTCCAAGCAATGAAAATATTTTAAAATTAATGATCTCTATCTCCCAGATGATATCCACATCAGCATAATTCAGAGCATCACCTTCCCTGGCAGTGAAGACATCGCATTCAACCCGGCCAAAACCATCTTCATTAGCCCTGACGCGGAACCGACAGCAATGAACTTTGGGAATGAATATTCAGTTAAGGTGTACCAAACGTGTGGAACCACGGTGGAACTGGAGGATCCCGACCATCAGCACCAGCAGCGACACGTATGTGTCTTATGGAATCATGTTCCAGAAGAGCTCACACTGAAACGGTCCGAGCGCACGGTGTCGTACAAATTTATAATGACGGCTGATGAAAGTGCCAGCCTGGCCCGCCAAGAGCTGACTGATGGTAAGTAATATAGCTTTACCAAGCAACCTGGCAGGTCTTCGGGAAGTGTTTAGGGGTGTTCAAGGGAACGATAAAAATTTGGGTAAAAGAGTACTAAACAATTCCAGAAAATCCGAATAAATTTACTTGTATGAATAAAGCATTTGAGGATTTTTTATATCATCATATGGCTTTGAAAGTGGAAGTTTGTTCCCTAGAAAAATATACGATTAGAGCTTTTCAAAAAACCTGCGCCGGTTGTGTAGTGATAAGCGTGACTGCCACTTGGCACTCAGTTGGTGTGAGTGCAATCCCAGTCGAGGTCGGTGCGATTTTTCTGAGGGGAAAAAATCTGTGGTCAGGTCTACCTTCGGAAGGAAAGTAAAGCCGTTGGTCCCGGCTCATGTGTTGATGAGTGCGATACGCAGGTGCTGCAGTCGTCTTCCTGGCGTCGGTGGTTGTCACCAACATTGTAAGGGAATAGGCCGAAGGAAAATAAACGAATAAAAAATATAAGCTTTTCAAAAAAAAATATTGAGGTTGTGTATAAAGCCTGTCCACGTTAAATTTCGGACACCAAAATAATAGCAGCAAAAAAAATTACGCATAATTCAACAAAACCAATTGTTTATTTCACATTGATAGAGTTATATGCAGCCCCGTCCAAACACTACACTGCACGCGGAGCTACATTTTACCACGCTAGCGCGTGTATTAAGTTCACCACTTTGACTTTGTGACCAATGTCAGTTCTCGTATTTTGGCTTCGGACATCGACATTTTTTAGAATCATCCGACGAACATTGCTCTATTCGTGATAACCAGTACTCATACTGGGTGTATGTTGAGAGCTTTCTTGTGATTGTTACCACTCGGTTCGGGTATTTTACCAAAAATCAAACACGGTGTAAAAAGGAAAACACAAGCTTGTACACTCGTGCCGCGTCAATTGCGTTGCGGGCTCATCTATAAGCACGAAACTTAAGCGGTGAATTACCGCCACATGGTGGTGAGTTTGCAGTCAAGTTCGGCTCTCGTGCAGAACGGTCTGGTGTTTTTACCAAGGCTGGTTATATCTATATTAGAAATAGTTGATTAAGATGTTTATCCTTCTTTCTGTACAGGCCATCAGGTTCCATATGGTATCCTCAGATACGCCCGCCATGACGATTCTCCATCTTCTCTTGAAATCATCGGTACCATTTGCTTTCTTCTTAGTTTCGAAGAGTTTCCGCTTAACAAGAGCCCAGTACTTCTCTATTGGGCGAAGTTCTGGACAGTTTGGTGGATTGGCTGTTTTTGGCGTATTTGACCTCTTGTACCTTATACTATTCCAGGACGGATTTCGCATAGTGACAAGAGATCAAATCAGGCCAAAACAGAGCTGGAGAATCGTGGCTTCTGATAAACGGTAGCAACCGCTTTCACAGACATTGTTTCTCGTACAGGGTGTCCGAATATTATCCGTACAACAAAATGGTGTTAAAACTATTTTGTTTTTATTGTTGGATTAAAAAATCAATATGTATTGTTTGTTATAGCAATATGTTTGCAAATTACAAGTTTTATTGGTCATTTCAAAATGGGGGGATATTAAAGTTGGGATGGTTTGATTTTTTAAATGGGATGCTTGGTAAAATGCGTTCGCAAAGACTAGTAGTCTTTTTTGCTCCATGAGCCGGCAACCAGTCTTGTTGAAAAATCCATTCATTTTGAAAGTGGAGGGTGTTGGGGGGCGGTTCAGAAGAACCTTAGCTTTTCTCAACCGGTTGTTTCATGGTGTCATTCAAATAGTGATTCTTGCACAGTTAATATGACTGAAGCTTCAAGTCGTCGTAAACTATGGCTCCAAGGGAAGATTTTGAAATTTTCAGTGATTCCGCCAACTTTCGGATGGAAATCGAAGAACTTGGCTTGATTCGTCGCCGAATAATCTCGCGCATTTGTGGAGTCTGAACGGTGCGCTTTTTGCCTTTTGTTTCAAGCTGTTGGTATCGTTTTATTGCGTCACCCACTGTAGATTTTGCCATAATCAGGGTCTTTGCAATCACTGAAACAGTTTTTCCTTTTCGGAAAAGTTCAATTACGCCTGCGCGCAACTCATCCGGCTTCATTTTGATAAACTGTATCAAACTTACTACGTATAAGGACAATGGGTCAAGATGTTAAACCATGTAGGTATGCAGGTGACACCCTGTACACATCCTTAGGGAACGTCCATTAATTATATCACGCAAAAAGTGACTTTTTATACCCCCCCCCCCCCCCCCTTGTCACGTTTTTTGTATGGACCTTCAAAATATTTTGTATGGATTGTCACGTTTTCCCAAACCCCCCACTCCCCCCTTACTGCATGCCATAATTATAGGACCTTCCCTTATTGATAGTGCCGGTACAGACGAAACTTTTAGATTTTCGATCACAACTTCATATGGCTTGCCAAATAAAATACTTCTTCGGGAATTTGGACACCTTATTTGTCATTTGGACATCTTCGAGTACGTACGTTTCGTCGTCCATTATGATACAAGAAAATGGTGAAAAATTGGTGTAAGGCTCCTTAGCACGACTTTTTGCAGTGAAATGTTGCTTGTCATCACGGTTGGGCACCATTTCCACTTTGTACGCCTTCAGTCCTTGCCTCTGCTTCACTGTTTGTACGTATGATTTTGACTTCCCAACTTTGCGAGCCACATTTCGCACAGAAAGATTGGGATTTTTCTCAATAATGGCTTCCACCTTTTTGTCCATTTCTCGGGAGCATACTTTTCGATTTGTTCCTCTTCCAACCTTCCAAACCACAGTCAAGCGCTGGTCAAATGATCTGCAATCACAAAACACGGTACTTTTTGAAAGTTTTAGTTTCTTGGCAAGACCGCGTACTGATAAATTCGGATTTTGCTGCCGTTCGTAACACTTGATTCGACTCCATTTTACTGAATATAACAAGAATGTAAACTTGTTGTACCATAAAATAGTGGAGATCTGTCAGCTGTCATATAACTGAAAAATTTCAGCGATCCGTGAAATAATTTAAAATCTACACTGAAAGAAAAGTGTCCGAAATTTAACGTGGACAGACTTTATGTAAATTGGCCAATTTGTTGCGGCAAGGTATCACTACAACTAGATGTGTTTGTTTTTCGGTTATCGAGATTTTCAGCCTCAAGCTGAACATCTCCCATTGTAGCCACTCAAACACCTATTTGAGTATTTTCGTAACTTGTCCGGGGTGAGATTCTAAATTCTAAACCACAACGCCGATTTATGTACTTATTGTAATCATTCAAGGTGTTCTATTTATTCAAACTATTACTAGGCAGGCTAGTACCCAAAGCCAACGGTGGATTTGCAGTCACACGGGAGGGCACAACTACAATTAATGAAATAAAATTCTGTCTGTTGACAGCTCACAAATACAGTTACCATTCGCTTATTGCAATTTCGTTAATTGCAACGTCTTTTAATTACAAGTTCACTAATTGCAGCCCTAAGTTTGCACCTTTAAACTGAAGAAATGATCCATAAAAAATTGAAATTCGTTCCATAAAAAACGTATCTATGACCCATAAGGCTCTGATGAAAATCTATAAAAAAATGAAAATGACCCATAAAATACAGCAATGTGATCCATACTTTATGTAAGTATTAGCAATAAAATGTCAAAAATGTACCGTTATATATGTAGGGTATGATCGATAAAATTGTACGGATTTGACATTTTATTGCTAAAACCCATAAACATATTGCAAATGTTCCATAATATGTTCAATATCATTCCTTAAACTTGTAAAATTGATTCGTAGAATGTAACGTTTGTGAACTAAAATATATGCACATGATCAATAAATTATTGAAAATATTCCATACATAAATCGCCGGTTTGAAAATGAACCATAAACTTCTAAATATGGTCCATAGCAAATCAATTTTGTGCATTTAAAATAATATGTATGGTCCATAAATTATGGCGGAATTATTCCAATTGTGGGTTGAATTTTTTTTTTTATTTTAACTACAGGAAAATCGATCCTTGACTGCACAAATTTATTTATTAACATGTCCGTTCCTTTATATATGCGGCTTAAATATTGCTGTAAAAGAAGGATCACTTTGGAGAAGATGTTCAATTTTGCTGAAAGCTGACTTACGTTCTATTACGTTCTATTACGACCGCAACTGCGACACATGTTTCCCAATAAATTTGGGAA
Source organism: Aedes koreicus (assembly GCA_024533555.2). Taxonomy (NCBI): domain Eukaryota; kingdom Metazoa; phylum Arthropoda; class Insecta; order Diptera; family Culicidae; genus Aedes; species Aedes koreicus. The sequence continues at coordinate 23,385 of JAHHFK020004119.1, forward strand.
AGAGCACTCGTGCACGTAAAGCACTACGGCAGCCCTAAGTTTGCACCTTTAAAACTGAAGAAATGATCCATGAAAAATTGAAAATCGTTCTATAAAAAACGCATTCTTGACCCATAAGACTCTGGTGAAAACTAACAATAAAATAAAATAGAAATGATCCCTAAAATTCATCAATTTATCCATACTTTTAACCAAATTTAGCAATAAAATATAAAAACATCAACCGTTATATATCAAGGTAATGATGTATAAAATTGTTCGGATTTCCCATTAACATATTGCAAATGATACTTAAAAGATTCAAAAACTTTCTTTAAACTTGCAAAATTGATCCATTGGATAGAATTGGAACAAAAACAATTGCCTGTATTTCAGTTATTTATTATTGAATTCAAGATCTTTTTTTATACAAATGTAGCGTTTTCTTCAAACTTTTAAGAAAAAATACGGATAAAATTATTCGTCACGGTTTCGAAGGAATTCTCGAATTTTTCCTGTAACACGGCTCATTAGGCGGCGCACACCTTCTTCGTCCATCGTTTTAGCTATCTTATTCCACCAGGTCTTCATCTGATTGATGTCTTTGACAACCTTTCCCTTTGCCTTGAGTCTTCTCTTCATGATTGCCCAGTATTTCTCAATAGGGCGGAACTGGGGGCAGTTGGGTGGGTTAAGGTTTTTCGGAACAACCTGGACCCCTTTCTCTGCTTACCATTCTTGAACGACTTTGCTGTAATGACAGCTTGCCAAATCTGGCCAAAACATTACGGAATGGTCGTGGGATCGAATGAACGGCAAAATTCGTTTTTGGAGACACTCTTTTTGGTATAGTTCCGACGTCATTGTCTTATTTGTAACGAAAACTTTCGTTTTTTTGCAACAGCTGCAAATGCCCTGCCAAATCATGAATTTTCGTGCAAATTTGTCGGCAAAAACAAATTTAAATTTGGCTGGAACATCCCCCCGAGTCGTTGCCAAGTAAAATGTTTGACCTGGGATTTGCCCGAAGTCAGCCTTGACATAGGTTTCATCGTCCATCAGAAGACACCCGTCGAACTTGGTCAGCACCTGGTCGTATAGCTTCCGAGCACGGATTTTGGCCACACTATTCTGTTTTATGGTCCGATTTGGCTGTTTGCTAGCTCGATACGACTTGATTCCGAGTTCTCCTCACGGTACTATGGGCAGCACCGAATTTTCTGGCCAAATCACGGTCCGACAGATTGGGATTCCTCTTAATCGTCTTCAAAATCTTACCACGCAGTTTCCGGTCGACAGTTCCACTCCGACGATGGCTTGAGGCTTCCGAATCGTCGTCAATGTTTCCTTATACCGTTTGATAACGCGCCATACGGTATATCTGGGCAATTTCAGCTGTTTAGCTAGCCTAGATGCAGACCACAATGGATTTTTCAAAAAACTGTGCACAATTTTTTCCCTTCTTTCGGCTTCCATGTTGATTGTTTACAAAGTACAGTCGATTTGCGGAATGTCAAAAATACATACGTGAAGCTGACAAAATTCCCGACACGTGGGCGCCAAGAACTTCCAAATCCGTCCACCAGGAGCGCCACAATATGAGTAAAAGTTTGTTCCAATTCTAAATGAAGCAAGCCTTATGCAAATGGCAAGCAGTAATCTGCTTTAACTCAAAAGGTTTACGAGTTTTTTACAGTCCTTTTGACGCTGTCAAATGTTGCAATGAGCAAATGCCATTCGCTCATTGCAATGTAAACATGTTGCAATGAACAAATGGTCACTGTAAGTCCAGAGGTTCGGAATCAATCAATTTTCGATATTATCAAAAATTTCAAACAGCAATATCTCAAAAACCTTCGAAAAATAATTGAGTTATTAGCGGTCAGTGTTTTTTTCGAGATGCTTGTCAGTTTTAAAACGTTTATTTGGCTTTCCACCCTAGCCATAACTTGACTAAAGATTGTACACAAATAATATGCTGACAAAAATGATCACCTGAAATTCGTTTTAAGTCTGATATTTTTGAAACTCTCAGGGAATAAATAAACAAACTTCATCCTCCTTTCCTAGGCAAAATGCCCACATCATGGACTTAACGCTACCCTTCAAATCCTGTGCAACACTTGCGCCATAAGAAAAAGAAACTAACTTCCATCCACTCTTTCTTCAAATCCTTGCCGTTTTTGAAAACCTTCCCTATTTTCCGGAGCTTGCCCTTCATAACAGCTAGAATTTTTCTATTGGGCAAAATTCTGGCGAGTTTGGCGGATTTGCCTCCTTCGGCATAAAAACAACATCGTTGGCTTCGTACCACTCCATCACCGGTTTCGCAAAATGACACGATGCCAGATCCGGCCAGAACAGAGTGTCATCTTCGTGGGACCGGTGGAAGGGCACCAGGCGCTTCTGGAGGCATTCTTCTTTATATATTTGGCCGTTGATGGTACCGGTCGTTAAGTACGGCTTGCTGAATTTGCCGCATCCACAGGTCGCCTGCCACACTAAGTACTTCTTGGCAAATTTGTCGATCTTCTTCTTCCGGAACTTCTTCGGAACATTCAAGTGGGACTTGCCGTCGAAAAACTCCAGGCCCAGGATCTGCTTGGCGTCCGCTTTAATGTACGTCTCGTCGTCCATTACGATGCATCACGATGCACCAACCACTCGCTGTACAGCTTCCTGGCGCGGGATTTGGCTACCGTATTCAGTTTTGGGAAGGCCCATTAATTATGTCACGCAATAAGGGGGTAGGGGGGTTTGGGTTAACGTAACAATTCTTTAAAAAAATTTTGAAGGTACATACAAAAAACGTGACAAAGGGGGGGGATAAAAAGTAACTTTTTACGTGACATAATTAATGGACGTTCCCTTATCGGTTCGGTTAGGCACCTTCCTTACCTTGAAGACATGAAGTCCGGCCCGCATCTTTTTCTGCTGGATCAACCAGACGGAAGAATTGACCTTCTTGGCCACGTCCAGAATCGAATACAATGGTTGCAATGGTTCGGATTGCGCTTGAAGTAATCCCTCACCTTCCTTGCGTTCGCGGGGTCGGTAGTCTTCGTTTTTCTTCCGCTGCCAGCTCGCCGCTGGGTCGTTTGGGTCTCCTTGAACAATTTTACCACACGAGACACGGTCTAATTGTCGATTCCCATCCGTGTGGGACTGACCTGGATTTTCCAGGACCGTGCCCATAATTTTTTGTCGAAGCGCTTCTTGCTTGGAAGCCAACTCGATAGCCACTTGGCAGATTGTAACGAAATTTTGCACATGTCAACATTACACTTTATTACTAGTTCCCCAACATAAAAAGCTATGCACAAAAGAAAGTGTTGCATTTTTTTCGAGTAACAATCCTTAATAAAAAAAAACTTCAAAGTATATTGTAGGAAAAATCGAATGCGAATTGAAAGTCACGTTGCACACATCTGAACCAACTGAGGGATACTAATGGGTTTGTGAATTAGCATAGCATAACATTTTCCGACCGTTCACCCTCCTAGTTTGGCTGTTATAGAGACGATGGTAGCTCCAGAAGAGCGCTGGGGGGGTGCCACCTTCTTCTCCTTCGTTTTTTTTGCGACGGGCGGCTTGGGGGGGGGGGGGGGGGGGGGGGGGGGGGTGATGTGTATGTTATAAGAAGTAGAGAGCACACTCTCCTTCTTATGTTGTTGAAGAGTAGTATGTATTGTGTGGGGATTTAGAAAAAATTATTATTTTTTTTTATAGAGCGTATAAAGGGTGTACGGAATCAAATTGCGACACACACATATATTCGGCAAAATTCGCCCGTTCAACCAATCATCTTCAAACTTTCAGGGAGTAAAATAAAACATGTTATGAATATTTTCCCATGTTTGTTTTATTCAATTTCAATTCCATATCTAAACGCACGAACCTTCTTCTTTACACTACTCATAAGGTCCTGTACAACATTTGGAACTACATATTTTGGCGTGGCAATCAATTTTTTTCCATATCTTCCTCCGATTTCACTTCCTAATGATGCTTCCGAAGTGCCTGCTTCATGATGGCCCAGTACTTTTCAATTGGCCGCAGTTCCGGTGCGTTCAGGAGGTTGAGATGCTTCGGCACGAAATTGACCTCCTTAGCCTTGTACCACTCCAAAACCTCTTTCGTGTAATGGCACGAGGCTAAATCCGGCCAGAAAATCGTAGGACCATCGTGTGACCTCAGAAGAGGAAGTAGACGCTTTTGGAGGCATTCCTTTAGGTACACCTGCCCATTGACCGTTCCAGTTGTCACGAATGGAGTGCTCCGCTTTCCACACGAGCAAATTGCTTGCCAAATCATATATTGTTTGGCAAACTTTGACATCTTCTGCTTTCTAACGTCCCCAGGGACATCGAATTTAAGATGAGCAGTGAAAAACTGGAGCCCCGGAAGCTGCCGGAAGTCTGCTTTTACATACGTCTCATCATCCATAACGAGGCAATGTGGTTTCGTCAACATCTGGGTGTAGAGCTTCCGTGCACGTGTTTTACCTACCGTATTCTGCCGTTCATCGCGATTAGGCGCCTTTTGGACTTTGTACGTGTGTAGTCCTTCACGTTTTTTCGCATCTTACACGAAAGTTTTGGTTAGATTCAGTTTCTTCGCCACATCTCGAACTGAACTGTTGGGATTCCTCTTGAAAGCTTGAACTACCCGCTTGTGATCCTTAACACTATACGGAGATCCATTTTTGCCACTTTTTTCTTTTCGATCGATGGTCAAACGTTTGTGGTACCGATTTAAAACACGAGGCACCGTAGAATGTACCATTCGTTGCTTCCCGCTGATGGCACGATGAGAAAGATCCGGATTTTCGAGGTACGTGCGCAAAATTTCTTTGCGCCGCTGCTGTTCTTCCGACTCCATCTTCGCAACGATTGCACATCTACTAGAAAAACTCACACAGCGTAAACAAATACACATGGAACTAATTCCACCCAAAATTTGAATAGAAAATACCCAACGGGTAAAAAGTTACAGCCATTTAAAAATGGTGCAATTTGATTCCGCACAACCTTTATTGTCGGTCTGTAAGCACCAAATTGGGTCTATGGATGCAACTTCGTCTCATTCGAAATTTTTTAAAAAAAAATTTTTTAAAAATTCTTTGAAAAACTTTAATTTTTTTTTCTTTTTATTTTTTGGCCCTTTCATTATAAAAAAATTTTAATTTCTTTTTCTCTGTTTTTTTTTTTTTGGTTTTTGTTGAGATGGGATTTTTAAAAAAATTTACCCGAGCCCAAACAAAAAATATTTTTTTTATAATTTTTTCTTTTATTTTTTTTTTGTTTCTGTTGTGTTTTATTTTTTATAATTTTTTAATTTATTTATTATTTTTTTTTTTGTTTGAAAATAATTTGGTTTTCTGGTAACATCTTTTTTTTGGTGGTGTGGGGGGATTAATATTTTAGGCCGAATGAAGGAGCTAGGCTAACATTACATCCCGTTACCCTAGGTATAAAAATTGACCATTCAAATACTATTATTGTTATTTTAATTTTCCATATTACCATTGAACTATTACATCTACCACATTCATGTCTCAACTAAATAGAGATTCCTAAAGATCCCTTTGGTTAACTTAATACAATACCTGTTCCCATCAAATTCGTGTCTGCCAGAATTTCTAGCATCCCTAGTAGCGTGCGAACACTCAGTACCCCATGGTCGCCCTATCCGTGCACGAATTGTCGAGCTGATAAAATTATTTCATTTGTGTTTCAATTTTTTGCTAACCTCTCGCCTGGCTCTCTTGTTATGCTTATTTCACGTTGAAATCAGACTAACAAAATAAAACCCATTCCTTTCGTCAGTCGACACGAAGTTCGTTCACGGTTCGGTTCTTCTTTTTATAATAACCCATAATTCCTTTGCCACACTCTGGTCGCCATCCAGTTGGATCGTGGTGCTTTAATCCGAGCTTTCGAAAAGGGAGACCGTCGACCATAAAAATCACAAACTTACAACCGCGGCACGGGTTATAAACAAAGGTCTAATGCGAACCATTTTTCAAATTCAATAGGAACGGAGCAAAGAAGGAATAACGGGCAAATGCTAATGGGTATTATGCTCCCTTCGAGCAATTGTAACACACAGGTTAATAATCTGGTACGAATGTGATTTTATTTCACAGCCATCCTCACCGAAGACAGAGAGCTGTTGCGTCGCCATAGCAACGTGTGGCGAGGCTTTTGGAACGATTTTGATATCAAAACCGAGGGCAATCCGACCCTTGAACGAATTATCCGGGCAAGCGTGTTCTATTTGATAAGCAACTTTCCACTTGGGATGGCGTCGTCGTCGGTCAGAGCATATCTCTTCGGAGGATTGAGTCCAACGGGACTTGGCCGCGGTGGATCCAATCTGGCTGATTACGAGGGACATTCGTTCTGGGATACGGAGATCTGGATGTTCCCGGTGGTAAATCTAATCCAGAACGAATTCGCTGAGATGATGGTTGATTATAGATTCCGAAGGATGGAATCAGCTCGGAGAAACGCTGAATCAAGTGGCTTTCGTGGAGTGAAGTATGATATCAAATGACATCAAAACAACAGCCGCAAGCTTAATTTCGAATCATTACACACACTTCGCAGGTACCCCTGGGAAAGCGCCTCGTCGGGTATCGAAGTGACTCAACCCTGCTGCCCGGAAGTGGCGCAATTTCAACACCACATTACCGCAGACATAAGTTTCGCTCTGCGGCAGTACTTTGCCGCCACGCAAGACCTCGTTTGGTTGCGCAAACAAGGATGCCCGATGGCTCAGGCAATTGCCGAATTTTGGGCCAGCCGCATCTCACCCGATCCCGTTACAGGGCTGTACGACATTAAGGGTCAGTATGGTGGTGATGATGATGGGCGCATAAAACGCAAACAGTTAATCAACTGTCCTACTCTTCTTTCTTCTCTCTTCCGCAGAGGTGATGGGACCGGATGAAGACCATGAAAATGTAACCAACAACGCGTACACCAACGTAATCGCGGCTTATGCTCTGTACTTTGGCGAGTAAGTAAGTTTTGAACTAACCTAATTTTAGTCACCGCCCTTTAAACCAACCCCATCAGTTCTGCCCAAAAAAATACCAATGACGATTTGCTTTTAATCTTGATGATTTAAATTACTGCCTCATAATTGGTGGACGATATTGAGTATCCACATACCCACAAGTAGTGACTTAATCCCTCTAACGTCAAAAGATTATCACACGTGCTACCGGCTTTGTTTGCGGTTGAACAAGCTTAGCATGGGACTAGGCAAGATGGAGGAAATTGATCACTTAACAGAGCTGACGGCTGCTCCATAACAAATGTTGTGACATCCAGAGTTGTCAGTGGGATTGGCAGTGGCAAACCTGTTCAAAAAAGGAAAAGAGATTGATTGATGTTGAAGCAATTAAGTTGTTGGTGGATATCGCGATCAACTAGGCATTTAATGATTGGCATGGATTATCCTATTTGAGGTTGTAATTTATATGTTGATAATAGCTTTCTCCAGCTTTGATGAACGGAATTATTTCGTTGAAAGCGGAGTAAAATCCAACAAGTATGTTGAAATTGGTTCAAAATATGATTTCAGTTATCCTCTTATATAAATTCATCAATCGAATATCAGATTTTTTCACAATTTCAGTCTTGTAGACAACATATTGCAGTTTGGGAATTGTGCGAAAGTAATACATAACTCTGATGCATTCAACAGTTACAGCACTTTTGACATCACATAGGCCTTAATTTGCATCTACGAATACCAATTTCATATTCTGGCTTTGACTAGAACAAAAATCGTCTGGCACCAATAATTTTGTGGGTAACGAGTTCGTAATAGCAGTAATTTATGAGAGTGGGACGTTTGGCATATGGACGTTTGGCCGAATGGATGTTTTACCGAATGCACGTTAGGCCGAAAATTGTCCATTAGCATAAATGTATTACAGAGAAAAGGAAATAAGAATCTAAAAGAGTATTTTCAAACGCATTAAATCTAAAAAAGGAAATAAGGAACCAAAAAAAAACATTCTCGAACGCATTAGATAGCATCCCGATATTCAAGACTAATTACACTTAGAGTTTATCAATATGTGTGCGCATTTGCATTAATAAGCATTCTAATTAAGTTTTAGGTATATCAATTCACTAAAAAACTAAATTTTTATGTTCAAAAATGCTAAAAATGGTATTCGGCCATTTGCCCATATACATGAGAAGTATGAATATGTTTTGATAAAATCATAGACTCCTGATTTTAGGTGGAAATATGTATTATGTTAAACAGCTATGCAGAATGGGTCATTATTTTTTATAATCTTGAAGAAATATGCAATTCCTCCGAAAGATACCTTCTTTTGATTCTTTGCACATGGACCTTCTATGACGATACATATTCCTGTATTCGAAAGCAAACTTCTGTATCAAACGCTTGCCCGGTTTATTACTCATTGTGAGATTGTTTCTTCTTTCAAACATGAGCAGTTCTTTGGAGTTTCACTGATCAAACCAGTGTAATTCTCATGATTTCATGCATTTCAATTTGAGAAAGTTTGAACCGACTGGTGAATTATGTGAGAAACTAATATTTGATAATTTTGAGCTTTAATAAAATTGCATCTTTCTTATTTTACTTTTGAGACGTTGTTTGGAATCAAATGATTAAAAGATATTTGGCTAAATGGCTTCGAACCCTAAAATTACTTGGCATGGCATTTCACAGTAGAATCTGATTTTAAATTTCGACTTTTCTCAAATGAGTTATTCGTCCTTTTGAACTATAGTTACAATGAACTTTCTCAGAAAAATCTAGCCTCAAAATGACAGACGATTATCAAAACATGGTGAGAGATAATATGATCAAACTAAAGCAAATCAAATGGAACAAGTATATGAGAATATCACAATTTGAATGAAGAATACCCATAAATATACATTGACCTAATTTATTTCAATATCACGATCAGATCCATCTAGAAACTCATACCTGCTATGCATCAGACAAAACGAGAAATATTTTTTATGCACTTCACCTCGCGCATAGTAAACTAAAAGAGATTTCAGCTCTGGTGCCCATAAAAATTTCAATTGAACCCAATGTCAATCCGTCGAAATCCATCAACGTCGCGTATGATCTTTCCCGTAATATAAATTGGACAAAGTTTAGGACAGCAATAGATGAAGCCGTAACGACGGTAGAGGGGCTTCCACCACTGGAGGAATATAGCTTCCTCTCCAACTTGATCTTAGGCAGCGCAATTCAAGCTCAAACTCGACCAGTTTTCGGGACGTTATTTCGCAGAAAACTTCCTTCTCCATGGTGTTCGAAGCGCTTAAAGTTTTTCGTAAACGTGGAACACTTGAGCACTTCGTAAAATACACGGCTTTTGAACGCGAACTTAAGATCCTCATCACGACCAAGTAACTCGGATACTGACGACGATTGGTGGACGGGCTATCGCGTGAAATGCCGATGAGTACCATTTGGAACACGGCGCAAAGATTCCGTAACCGAACCGTTACCGGAAATTATCCAGATTCTGTGCTGACACGGATGAGTCCTAGCGAAACCAAGAATTCGATAGATGAGATCACCACTTTTCTGTGACTCTCTCTCTCTCTCTCTCTCTCTCTCTCTCTCTCTCTCTCTCTCTCTCTCTCTCTCTCTCTCTCTCTCTCTCTCTCTCTCTCTCTCTCTCTCTCTCTCTCTCTCCCTCTCTCTCTATCTCTCTCTCTCTCTCTCTCTCTCTCTCTCTCTCTCTCTCTCTCTCTCTCTCTCTCTCTCTCTCTCTATCTATCTATCTATCTATCTATCTATCTATCTTCTCTCTCTCTCTTTCTCTCTCTCTCTCTCTCTCTCTCTCGGGCTCTCAACTTGCTTAAGAACCTTCCAGGCGTCGCTAGGAAGCGCATGTTGAACTTGTTTTATCAATTTCTGGGACTCTACATTGTACCGGGTGATTGGAAATGAGGTTGACAGTTATTGCCACTCAAAAACCTGGTAAACCCGCGTCCGACCTCAACTCGTATCGAACTATGTATTCGTCTCTTGTGCTCGAAAGTTATTGGAGAAAATGATCCTCTTCCGTCTGGACAAATGGGTTGAGACGAACAACCTACTTTCAGATACTCAATATGGTTTCAGCAGGGGTAGGGAACGAACGACTGTCCCACGTTGCTTTCCACAGATAGTCAGTTGGCTTTTGCTAAAAAAAAGAGCAAATGGCTTCTGCATTCTTCCATATCTAGAAGGCTTTTGAAGCAGTATCTGCTGAAGTACTTTCAGATAAACTCCACGTTTGTGGCTTTTCTCCACAGGACATCAGCAAGATCTTATAACTTTGTACCAGACAACGATTTTGTCGGTTATAGAATACAGTATTTTTGTTACCAATCGGCGGCTCGGTCGCACATCATTAAACTGGAACGTATTCAGTATGGGTGTCTTCGTATCGCGTTAGGTTGCATGCACTCGACTCATATCATGAGTCTTGAAGTGCTGGCTGGCATGTTGCCACTCTCGAATCGGTTCTGAATTTTCTCTCCGGCTCGTCACCAGATGTGAAGTTAGGAACCCCCAGCTAATCGAAAACTTTGAGAAGCTTCTCGAGTTACATCCTCAAACTCGCTTCACGACTTTGTACCACTTGTACAAAATACAAGATGTCAGCCCTTTGCCGAATATTCCCAAAGCGTGCATCTTCGTCTTCGACAATTCGGTTAATTTTGATTTATTGATATTTGCTTTGATTTAAGCTTCATGGAATCCCAGAGCATCATCGTCGTATGATTGCTCCGGTGATATTTGCTGCAAAGTTTGACCAAGTTGATTCCACTAAATCGTTCTTCACTGACGGATCATTGATTGATGAGTCCGCAGGCTTTGGTATATCTAATGAAATTCATAGCGCCGCACGAAGACTTCAAGCCCCTAGTCCTTTACATGTCGCTGAATTAGCGGCAATACACTTTACGCTAGAAATTATTGCCACACTAACATCAGGATTAGTACTTCATTTTCACAAATAGTCTCAGTTCTATAGAGGCTATTCGCTCGTTGAGGCCGGTTAAGTACTCCTCGTTTTTTCTCATGAAAATACATGAGCTTCTAAGTCCTGTGGCTTTTCTTCGCGTTATTTTATCATCACCTTAGTATGGGTGATGATCATTGTTCGATTCTGGGCAATGAGAGAGCGGACTCGATTGCAAAGGTGGGTGCTATGGAAGGCGATATTTATGATCGACAATTCACCTTCAATGATTTTTTTTCCTATTTTTCGTCAACAGTCACTCGTCAGCTCACAGTATAAATTGAGTAAGGGAGATTTGGGACGATGGCAACAAGCAGGTTATTTCACTTCTCATTGTTGTGCCGTACTGGCAGATGAAATTACACTGTTGGCTCCGTTGTTATTCTGCCTTACGAACCATTCGTATCTTTGTTAACAATAGCGACAATAGTCAGTGATTCAAAACGACACAAATTTGCTTCCAGAATCAAAAGAATTTGTTCGTTTTCCACGGAGCATTATTCATTTGAACTTTGACGAAAAAATAACATGTTCCGATCACTTTGCTCAATGATAAATATTGGAAAAAGAAAAACAAAATGCGTATTTCAGAAAGAAATACGCGCTGCCTAAGATCAAGTTGGAGAGAAACTGAAATACCAATAATCAAAGAAAATAAAAAAAGGTAAACAAATCAAAAGCCCAAAAACAAACAATGTCAATAAACATAAAACCGACTATAAAACAGCAGACAAACAAAAACAAAGAACGCATTTCAACCACGTCGAATCGATTCACGAACGAACGCGAATCGTAGCCCATTTTCCCACCGAATGCAACAATCTTAATAACGAAACGATCATCGACCGGTAAAACCAACATCTTTCTGTCCAACTCTACCGAACCTGTCACACGCCAACCCTTTCATTAGGCAGCATTTCCGAAACCGTTACCAATCCGATTATGACCTGATCTCGTCGACTCGATCATCGCGCTCATCCGTGCACATAGAAGCGGAAGAATCTGCTCTCGCGAACAAAGCAAATAAATCATAAAACGTTCCATTTCTTAATCCATTCTTCGAGACCTGGATGGTGGTCGTGTGTACTACACAATTATCATCTGCGACTGACTGCCAGCAGCCGACCGAATGCACCTCTGCTAGAGTCTATAATTCTCGTTCTTGTTTTGATCTTCCGTGGTATCATCATCGTTTCAATGTTCATTAGATCCGGCACGCAGCGACCAACCAACCTTCTTCGGTGATTGATTTTACATGGGAAAATAATTTTCCCAACCCATAACCATCCCTGACGACCGGCTGTTCGGTGGACTGATCGTTTTGAAACCGTTTTCATTATGTCATTATTGCTTGTTCGGAGGGCTTGGTCCAGACTGCGAAGCTGATCTGATTTCGAGCTTGGTAGAAGCTTAATTCATAGCATCCTTCTGCCCACTAACCGGGAAAAACTACCACTGGACAATGATGCCAGTTGCAAACCTGTCATTACGATTGGAATATGTAAACATTTAATAAATCAGTTGGCATCGCTTCCGGTGGGAAATTGAGAGACCTCAGAAGTTCTATCACGCGGTGTGGTCAGCCCGTGCACGGCAGTCATGCATCGTTCTCATGTCCCTTGCTGTGGGAATTGCACGCCCTTTCGCTTCCTTTGCCATCCCATTTCATCACGTTCCCGCGAGTGGGGCTTTAAATATTGTGATCATATTGAGATTTCCGACGAAACCCTTCACTAAATAATCCCATCATTACAGCCTGACGAAATGCCTCTGCGGTGAACCCGGCTTCGACGGTGACGGCGACGACAGTGGGACCGATAAAGGTAATAAAACCAATCTGATGGGCCTGGACAAAGACGTAGCGCCGCCCAGCGGAAACTGGACTGCACTGGCGAGACACGTAAAGTTGCTTTATGACACCGAAAATGCCTATCATCCCCAGTTTGAGGGCTACCAATTGGGGACAGCCATCAAACAGGCAGACACCGTGCTGCTGGGCTATCCGCTGCTGTACCCCGCAATGGATGCCAATACTCGGAGAAACGATTTGCGGTTTTACGAATCAGTCACAAGACGATCCGGACCGGCGATGACCTGGGCCATGCATGCCATTAACTATCTTAGTTTGGGGGAAACGGTACAAGGTTTGAAGAATTTGGAAAGAAGTTACAAAAACTACGTTCGGGAACCATTTTACGTGTGGAATGAGGTGGAACGTGGACTAGGGAACGGAGCTACCAATTTTATCACCGGAGCGGGTGGATTTCTGCAAGCGGTGATAAATGGTTTTGGCGGGGTAAGAATTTATCTGGATCGCATGGAGATAAGAGGTTCGACGCTGCCTCCAAAATCGACGCAACTCGAGTTGAAAGGATTGCAGTATTTGGGAGCGAAATTAACATTGACGGTTTCTAGCGATGTGACGTCCGTGAAATTCACGAGGCTTAATCGGGATTTGATAGTATGCGATGAAAGATCAACATGTGAGAACGTTGTGTTGGAGAAAACATGTAAGTACAGTTTTGGAAGTTGGAAGTTGGCAGTTCACTAGCCACGCTTCCATAACTGTCCGCGTAATTTGCTAAATATGTAACAATATTTTTTTAACATAATTCTTTCTTTTTAGATAATTCCACAAACAAAACTATGATCATAAAGGCTAAGGAAAACATCTATAAACATTGTAGTATTCCTGATGATGTTATCAGTACTGTATGTGTGAATGATTAGCAGTAACGAATATTAACAGTTGGATTTTGAAATATAAATAGCATGATGAACCTAATCAATGCCACTTCTGGTCTTGACCATTATCAAAATATAAGTTTATTTTATTACCAACCGGCTGTCTGAAGTATTTATGCACAGTACATGTGGAATACGTATTCTGACCTTCACCACTCTCATTTCAATATTTAGAAGATATAGCTATGTTGACCCCGCCACGCTTAGTGAACCAACGAGCCCCAACGTTCATACAGCTAACGCTAACGATAAATTATGTCCACACCCAGGCCGTGGACAGAGGATCGTCAAGCGTACACAAGGTCACAGAAAGGGGCAACGATGAGTGGAACGAGCGACAGATGGTAAACAAACCGGCCATAGCACTATGGTACGAATAGCCAAATTTCGCGACAAAAATCGATAACTCGAAAACCATTAGCTTTAGTCATATGATGTCTTTCGAAGATTTTACTTTAAAAATAAGATCTATCTTTTGGTTTGAGTGGTGACTAGGGTGGTCCTTTTATGTTCATAATAAAAAGTCTAACTTTTTATTCCTATGATTTAGAGGAACTTTTGCTCCTATAAAATTGTAGGTAATTTAATTTAATGAAACTTTGATGAAAAAACCTTAACTTCTATCTCATCTACGTATCGTTTTATAACAATTTTTCTAACTTTCCTTAGGGTAGGACTTAAAAAACAGTCGATCAGCAGCATCAACAATTATCATCAAAGTGCCTGAGACAACGTAAGATTTTTATGAAAATGTTTATATATTTTAGTTAACCCATCTCCATTTATTTATTACCATTTATATCACAGACAAACAGACATAACTGTGTTCGCCATCTGTGGCGATACTACCAACTAAGAAACATTTGAATTGACCGTTTAAGGCGTAATCGTGGAAGAAACTGCAAAAGTTATGTCTATTTGTCTGTGTTACCATATTAACATTTATTTACTTCCCAACTAAAATTTTTCATTAGGTAAACGCTTCATTGGCAATACGTATACAGCGTTAAACTGAGTAATGGTTAAGTTGTGGCTGCACATGCGCCCAGCCAATATTTTCACAGGCAAATCTGGCGAATCTACCCGGCTTCATGAAAATGTGAAAAGATAGCAAGAAGCGTGTATACTGCTTTTAAAAAGTTAGTATTATCACCAATTTGCAGCTTCTATGCTTGATAATCATTCTCTCAACTTTATCTCAACTTGTATACAGCTGATACTCTGCTATAGTTACAGAAAAGTTTCTACAGCCTTATTCCAACTAACTAAACATTGATCATATTGTGTGCAAATGATAGCTTTTGTACAGCCTTTCGATAAACCGTCATGCAGAATATGTAATCGGTTTATACATAGACTAGGAAGCTTTTATCCAAAAATTATACAACTTATTACTTTACTGTTCTCAAAGACAGTACTTTTGAAGCGCATATTCAGTATATTTAGTTGTTCAAAGCTATTTCTATCTTTAGAATTGTGGCAAACAGCGTTTTATTGCTAGTTTTAACACGTTGCATAAACGCTTAAACATAGTTACTATACAGCAATCGAACAAAATATATATGTCAAAACACTGTTTACAATACTCGTGGACGATATTACGGCAATGTTGCTTTTTTACCGTTGTAGAGCGCAATTAACATTTAACTATATGAATTATATATTATAATGTTTTTATCTATATATTTATATATCACTTACCAGCGGGGCTTCAAATGGTGAGTTGACAGCATTAAAGAAGGATACGACAGACCTTTAGTCCTCACAAGTTCCTACCTCACGCCTCCACGAGTCATATGATCACAAGACTGCCAGCTGAAACATGGAGACGCTGGTTGGCGTAGCCTGGGCAATGTTGTCAATCTGACAATAGCGAAGTGAGGGGGTGCGATCATCTACATTAAATTTAAAAATTCACTACGCTTTGGGATCATCTTTTCGTTCTAAAATCACTTATCTTATGAGCATGGAGCAACATTACAAGCATTAAAGGCTCAATTTGTTTTTCATTATTTCAGCATAACGTTCACATTAGATGTGCTTGGATCGTTGGATGTCAGATATTTTTTGTACATTAATAAATTATATTCTCTTATTATTATTATGGATACAAATATTAATCTTACTTGACATTAATGCTAGCTGAAAAAGGTGAAGTCTATCGACGAGAGGATGAACAGCTTAGTCACAGATATACATTCTATTATCGATAACTGTCGTGCTCATGTTATCATTTTGTTACGTCATTGTTATGATATGAAAGTATATTATTACATTTAAATTAATTTGATCATTTAAAATCACTGTAGTACCTATGAGATCCTCTACAAATGATTATTGCGATGCAAGGAAACGGAACAAGATGCCGAAATTTAAGTTATACTATTATATAAAAATTATTTCAGGTCATCCATGGAACTACTAAGTTATGTAAAATAATTTTTAATTCATTTTTTTTTCTCATGGTTACGATACATTGTCTAAATTTTCAGGTTTTTCTGCAGGTTTTTCTACAAGTGCAGTAGGCCAGCAGTATGCAAACATGTAATTTAAATAAAAATCATTTAGGAAATTTTGACATGCAAGGTGTACAATTCGAAAACATTATCCAGTCCAGGCTACCCAATTTTCCGTACACTATATATACTCATACGCACTCTATATATATACTTATTTCTTTATTATATTCTATATTTGATATATATTGTAAAAACCAAATACTTTATTGATTTAAAACATAACTGGGATGAGAGGGTGCATCAGGGCATCATTGAAGTTGCAATTGGACAATGGAGTGGACGGCCAACCGGAGTCTAGGAGGGGATGTGTCTATCATTTATGATTGGTACATTCCACTCCAACAGTTGTAATGAATTACTTAAACAAACCATCTAGTGGAAAGCTTAACTGAATTGCGTATTTTGTTATTCGTTTTATAGGATTGTATTGCTGGAAGGAGATTCTCTTATTCCCACAGGTTTCGCGTAAGTGTGTCTGCTTACGGGCCTGCCCAACCCTTTTTGGCCCTTCATACAGCTATATGTTGAATTTAGAACGGTAACAAAGCATGATCTTTCTGTTAACTGGAACCGCATGCAGGGCAAGGCCCACGCTAGGATGGTGGCTTCCTACATACATACCTTGTGATCAAAAAGTTCCGGTAATTTTCAATTTAAAAAGGCCGCCTTTATTTTTTCGGTAAAATCTTTTTAGTGTAAGATGGCAACACTAGTTCTGATATTCTGTCCAAGTGTGAGAGCAAATTATCCATTAGTTTTGTTTTGACAACTGCTTTTGTTAGTCGAAAAATAGACGCTCGGCGATTTTTACCATGGATAAAAAATTGGAACAACGCGTTTGTGTGAAATTTTGTGTTGCAAACGGATTTTCTGCAGCGGAAACGCTCAGAATGTTGCAAAAAGCCTTTGGTGAGGACTCTATGTCACAAAATCGTACATTTGTTTGGCACAAAGACTTTAAAGAAGGCCGTGAAAGCGTGAGTGACATGCCGCGTTCTGGACGACCATCGACCTCAACTACCGATGAAAACATCGCTTCCGTGAAGAATTTAGTTATGGAAAACCGCTCAATTAGCATTCGGGAGATAGCTGCACTCCTTGATATCTCATTTGGATCGACCGAACACATTTTGACGGAAATTCTGGGCATGAAACGCATTGAAGCACGACTTGTTCCAAAAGAGCTGAATTTTTTGCAAAAACAGCATCGAGTTGAGGTCGCTAAACAGATGATTGCGAACGCAGATAGCGATCCCACATTCATGGAACGCATCATAACTGGTGATGAAACGTGGGTATATGAATTTGATATGCTCACAAGTCAACAATCGTCCGAATGGCGCGCCGAAGATGAGCCGAAACCAAAAAAATCCAAAATTAAAGTTTTACTGACCGTTTTCTTTGATTTTCGCGGTGTCGTCCATTCTGAATTCCTTCCAGAAGGTCGAACGGTTAACAAAGAGTATTATTTACAAGTTATGAGACGTTTGCGTGAGGCAATTCGAAAGAAGAGGCCAGAATTGTGGCGCAATAATTCGTGGATTTTACACTACGATAACGCTCCATCACACACCGCGCTCACTATTTGTGAATTTTTGGCCAAGAACTCCACCAATACCATCAAACAAGCACCATATTCACCAGACCTTGCCCCGTGCGACTTCTTTCTCTTCCCAAAACTGAAAATTCCGCTCAGAGGTAGGCGTTTTGAATCGATTGATGCGATAAAAAAGAATTCGCTGGAAGAACTGAAAGCCATACATTCATCGGCCTATAAAAAATGTATGGATGATTGGATAAAGCGCTGGCATATGTGTGTTGCCTCTATTGGCGAGTACTTTGAAGGCGATAATAAAGATATCAATTAAAAATTGAAATAAATGCGTTTTTTTTTTTTCAAATTACCGGAACTTTTTGATCACAAGGTACATACATATTTATATATCACTTACCAGCGTACTTAACCAGATTCGAACTCTGTACCTTCGCCAAAAGATCCGTGACGGTATCCTCTGATTCATATCAGCTGGGGGGAGGGCCGGTCCCGGGGTTGAGGGGATCAAACCAAATTTCTGTTTCTTTATCATCTGGTTCATATTGGTATGAAAATAAAGGGAACAAAAAAAAAATAATACATGATCACCATCTAATTTTGGTTGTTACTTTGTTGATTGTACAATCAAAAAGAAAATCATATTAAAATTAGGTTCCAGAATTTCCAAAAAATGCCACTAAGACCGGGGATTGAACACCTGATCTACTGCTCAGTGGCCCGATAAACTACTAGGCCACCGAGACATATTCATCAATCTTTTCACATATTGTGTATAAGAAGTAAACGAATCTTATTTTGAATTTATGTGACATAATATTATCAAAACAATGAAACACAATAAACTTCAACAGAAATTGTTCCTTTAAATCCAACTAGATTTTATTTAATCCTATCCGTGTATAATTTAACCGTTTTACGGTGCACAAAATCCTCACCAACTGAAACCCGTTGCTTAGATCTGCAAGACAGTTTCAATGGCAACTTTCTATGCCTTGGTGTCAATATTGTCCACCTGGAATATCGACAACCGGAGTACTCGAAGGAGTTCCCAACAATGTTCTAAGATCTGATGTTAGATGAATGTCATTGTATTGATTTTTAAGTATTGCTAAGAGATCCTTCAATGCGAGGTGGGATATGTTATGCTTGATTGCCCATTCCTGAAGATCATCACGAGAGGTATCATCAGTTTTTTGGTAGTAAGTACCGCTTTTCTTACATGTCTTCAAAATCCTTCGAAACATTATGAAATCTAAATACTCTGCTTTATAAAATGGAAAGTATTCCTTTCATTTCGTTTGACAGCTCAGACGAATGGTTGTAAGGTGGTTGACATAACATGAAATGAATGCGTTTACTTAGCTACACTCAGGAAATTATCCGTACTGTTTTCATACGGTCGGAACTATGAACCACAAAGCAAGGGTCCAAGACTCATTCCATACGAAATCGTATGAAATGATTACTGATGCATTGGTCGAGAAAAACCTGTCTTTTATACACTTTCATTTGACATCACTTATCAAGCGTGTATAGTCTCGTGGGATTGTGGCTCGTCTCTGGATCCCAAGGTTCATGGTTCGAATCCCACATGCAACTTTTTTTTTCTGTGAGGAAAATTTTCATACGATCGTCCTATGAACTTCTTTCCATTAGAGAATCGTATAAAATTTGCCACAATATCTTTCCATACAGTATTCCTATGAATTCCTCTCGATTCGTTCGCTCAGTGTATGAATTGCAAATCAATATAAATAACTGCAAAGATGATGCATACTCTGCAACTGCTTATCATCACTAAGCTGTATAGTGGCTAAGGGAACGTTCATTAATTACGTCACGCAAAAATTGACTTTTTGTAACCCCCCCCCCCCCCCCCATGTCACGTTTTTTGTATGGACCTTCAATTTTTTTTGTATGGATCGTCACGTTTTCTTCCCCCCCCCCCCCCCCCCTACTGCGTGACATAATTAATGAACCTTCCCTAAGGTATTTTTAATATAAAGGCTTTTGAAAAGGTTTAAAAAAGCAAAAAAAAAAAACTTGGTATAAAAAAAAAAAATGATTTTTTAAAAGCTTAACCCATTACTTTCTTAGCTACATAAGTAAGCTGTGTAAACGCAGACAAACATTGTTCGTATAAGAGCTTTCTTTTCAAAATATGCAACCGAGTTGTGTTAAAGCTGTGTTACATCACGCATAAGTACTGTATCGATTTTTTAATTCTGCTTATAGCTTATTCAGCTTTATTTGCTTTTATACAATTATAAAACAACGTAAAAGTTATAAACTTCGGCTTAGGCAACTAAAAATGTTAGTTGGGTTAGGTTTATTTACTTTAATTCATTTATTTATCTTGATATATTTACATTCAGCTTTTTGCATTTGTATATTTACATATTTAAATATGCTAAGGTAAATATATAAATGTAAATAGATGAACTTACATATATTGATTTAAATAAATAAACGTAAGTGAATTTTTTTTAATATGTTAACACAGACAAACTCTTGCAGTTTTTTCAACGATAACGCCTTAAACGGTCAATTCAAACGTTTCTTAGTTGGAAGTATCGTCACAGATGGCGCACATAGCTGATTCCCTTACGTTTGACGTTAGCACACTACCCCCATCTGTTCAGCTTTATCACTCATCACAGTGTGCTCAACAGATGGCGCATGTGTGTTAGTGACGATGATTTGTAGTGCGAAATTTTTAATGTGTCATGTCTGTTTGTCTGTGATATAAATGGTAATAAATAAATGGAGATGGGTTAACAAAACATTATAAGCATTTTCATAAAAATCTCACATTGTTAGGCACTTTGATGATAATTGTTGATGCTGCTGATCGAAAGTTTAGCAGATAAAATGCAAAACTACCAATTTTAAAATGAGTTTTACTCCAAAAGGGGACAAACGATTTTGCATAGGTCTTGCAGATGGAAGTTTTTACTTTCAGTTTACGTATATTGTGTTTGCAAATATTTGCAAATAAGTGAGGAAGATATCTTGAAAAAAACGCAGAAACATATGTTTTTACACTTCAAATTCTACTTTTTTTATACTATAACTAGCAACCATCTTTTATCTTCAAAATGTACGTCCTTTTATGTCCTAAAAGTGATCCTAACAGCAAGAGGAAAGGGAGCCCCTCTTGACTATCCTGTCAAGAGGGACTCCCTCCTCTTGCCTACCATGCATTGTGGTAGCTAGGTAAAAGTTTATCTGCTCGATCAGATACCGCCTTCCAAACATGCCCTACGCTCAATTTCAACTACTTCTATTCAATTTCACAACCTGCCGTGCTCTTACGGACCTATCAATGCTTTCTCTTCACATCTTTGGTTCTAGACTATTAGATGTTCCTTTTACTACGAAAACAAAAATGTTCCCTAGTTTTAATTAACTCGGACTAGGGTTCGGGGGTGGATCTGATACCCCGTAACGCACCACGAAAAGGTGATCTGCCATCGTTACGGGTCAGAACTAAACAGAACTAAAGAGTTTGTTTGTTTGAATTTTTCTCTTGTGCTGTTTGAAATAACCAATAACCAAATAACTTGTTTGAAGTTTGTTTTTTTTTGCAATCGCTGCCCGCTGTTTGCTGGCATGTAATGATTTCCCTGTTATTTTTTATTTATTTATTTACATGGCATAACGTCACAATACTATAACATAGCCTGATACACATTATCCCTCCATAATGCCCGATTCGTGGCTGCTCCTCTCCAATCCCTTGGGCACCCTGTACCCACTAGTTCTTTCTCCACCTGGTCTGACCAAGATCGTTGCGCCCCACGTCGTCTTGTACCAACCGGATTCCCGTCGAACACCATTTTTGCAGAATAGTTGCCCGGCCTTCTCGCAACATGTCCAGCCCAGCGTATCCTTCCAGCTTTTGCCACCTTATGAATACAGGGTTCGCCGGCGAGTTGTGCGAGCTCATGGTTCATCCTTTGCCTCCATAGTCCGTCCTCCTGTACTCCACCAAAGATGGTTCTTAACACCCGTCGCTCATAAACTCCGAGTGCCCGCAGGTCCTCTTCAAGCATTGTCCACGTCTCATGCCCGTAGAGAACAACCGGTCTTATCAGCGTTTGGTACAGGATGCACTTCGTGCGGGAGCTAAGTCAGTTTGACCGTAGTTGCTTGTGGAGCCCATAGTAGGCACGACTTCCACTGATAATCCGCCTCCGGATCTCACGGCTGTTATCGTTGTCCGCAGTAACCAGTGAGCCGAGATAGACAAATTCATCGACTACCTCGAACTCATCGCCGTCGATCGTTACACTACTGCCCAGTCGGGTCCTGTCGTGCTCGGTTCCGCCTGCCAGCAAGTACTTCGTTTTGGACGTATTTATCTTCAACCCAATCTTCTCTGCTTCGCGCTTTAGTCTGGTGTACTGCTCTGCCACCGCCTCAAATGTTCTGCCGACAATATCCACGTCATCGGCAAAGCAGATAAATTGACCGGATCTGTTGAAAATCGTGCCTCACATGCTAAACGCCGCTCGTCGCATAACACCTTCAAGAGCAATGTTGAACAGGAGGCAAGAGAAACCATCACTTTGACGAAGCCCACTGCGGGATTCGAATGAACCCAATAATCCCCCCGATATCCTCACAAAACTGGGGTTTCCCCCCGTGGGCTTCATTAAGGGGGGGTTTTTCGGGGGGAAGTTTTTTCCTCCGTGATCTTCCATATCACTGTCATCATTCTCTTATAACTAGTTGTTTAATGCTGGTAATATGCTCTTCAAATTCCAATCAGTGCTTGAAAGTGTTTCTTACGTTCTAGTGCCTTGGAGTCCCTATCATTTGATAGGAATCAAATAATTTTGAGAAGGTCTAAGTGAAATGTCGCAGCAGTTGGCGAACGGAAAGGATTTGAACAGCATATGGCGTAGCTTCCCGACTGATATAGAGTATCTTGATATCATTTGTCATACATATTATTTCCAGTGAAAGCAAGATGTATGAATGTAGATATCAAGACAGGCTATATCAAATAATTAACGTTGTAGTTCGAACGTTTAGTGTATAGGAATTAGATTTAGAACGAAACCAATTTCAGCCACTTTTAAACAATCAAGCGATCTAGATTGCACATTGCTGCGTAGTCCTACGTCACCTTTGCGCACAACCCCATTGGGCTGTACCTTGTAGTTTTTTTTATGAAATGTTAGAATTTTTTTAAATCGAAATGACCGAAATCTAAACTTATGAAAGAAAAATGAACTTAATCTATTGAAAATAATTTACTTTTGCCTTTTATTACCTACTTTACTAAAATGATGTTCTTGCCCGATCAATTTTGCACCACAGTGTACATTTGAAATCTGTGATAGGGAATGCTGTGCATTTAGTAAATTTACTCTACGAAACGTAATTATATTATCACCTTATATTTTCGTTGTTTTCAATAATTGACTGTTTAAAATCAATAGCTTTAAAATCGAAGCGTAGAAAATGCCCGATCGATTGACGCAAACATTTTGGAAATCGATCGTGAAATGACGTTTTTAACGTTCAAACCTAAACATATTGCGTAGCGCTCCAACTTTTGGCACTCGCAACGTGTACCTGAGTATTGAAAACGCGGACGAAGTCCTATGTCAAAAATTAAACTGAAACACTTTTTTAAATTACCACTGGTAAAAGATATTCCTTCACATTCCACTTGATAAATAGGCATATTTCGTCTACAACTTACAGATTATTTTAGTGTCAATTGCTCGACTTTTCGAGTGTAAGGTTAAATGTTTCTAGTTTTCCAATTACAATCGTTCAACAAAAACGCTCGTAAAAGAGCTTTATTAGAAGTTGATGGAAGAATACACTAGAGAAAATTAACATAAAAACATAAATGAGTTGTAAATTCTACAATAAAAATACAATGTTGTGTATGGTTTAAAAGCATAGAATTCTACATATAATGGAAAGTTTAATGGGATTGTTCCGAGTTAGCCCCGCACACTATGCTGACGACATGAAACATGAAGTTGGCGCCAAGACTTCAAGTTTACATTTGTTAATACGATATTTTTGCCAAATTTATCACTCTTCCTCCCATTTTTTACTTTTTCGAGCAGATTCATTAGTTTAGCAAGTACAATCACCGTTTTAACTGTGGTTCGTTTCCTCCTAAAGGGTTCCCCCGGGGCATCTGGATTGTCCTGGAATGGCCAATATGGTTATTGCTCCATTTCAAGGCTCGAAGTAGACTATTCATGAAAAATCATGAAGTTTGAGCCGTCGAAAGGCCTGTTTCGGCGAAAATTGGAAAGATTTGAATAATTTGAAGACTTTTGTCATATGTATAACGCTAGAACTTATTATTATGACGGAAAACTATTAGCTTATTATTGCTTTTATACTAATTGCCATTGCTTTATTTGAAAGTTTTACCGGTCACTTTTGAAATATAGAAATTGAATTATCATTTTTTTATTGCTATTTTAAGTTTTTCTAGCGCGAACTGTTATTTTTTCGTTAGCTTATGTTTAATAATTTAGTGGCAATTTTGTGAATTTGCAAAGCTAAATGTTCATTAATTAGTGCCAGTATATATTTTAGTCGTGTATAAATATGGCTTACACACTTAGAAAATTTTGCAGTATTCGGAAATTTGTTACCGAACTTTCAACAGCTGAACGGTAATCCGATTTAACGGATTTCGGTAAAATTTGACAAGTTCCGGTAATTTTTTAACCGGAATACTGTAAAATTTCACCGAAATCCGGTAAATCGGATTACCGAAGTTCAGCTGTTGAAAGTTCGGTAAAAAATTACCGAAAACTGTAAAATTTTCTAAGTGTGTAGAGTTTCCGTACAAAAACCTTCTGAAGTGCTAAAAAGTATTACGTTATTTTCAAACGGCCCGACTAGTTTGTGAATTAAGATTTTAATAAAATTTTCCCTCTATGAACCCCTACAATGCCTTTTTGTTACTAAAATCAAAAATTTTCATTTTGATACCATTAATCAAAACATGAGCCAAAGCACATTACATTACTCTTTATCTCTGAAAGAGAAGTGTATGTGCGGCTTTCTGTTTCTAGTGCTGCTTCGAAATCTCTCACACGTTCGTTTTGAGCGCTCTTCTGAAACAGGAGACGCACACTTGAAATCGGGTGAAGCACTTGTCTTATTGCACTGCTCTGTGTATTTGGACAATCCCTGCCTGTCAGCATGCCACCAAGGTTTAGGTTGGATACCTGGAGGGTTATTCCGAGAGTCGAAGTGACGTTTGTCACTTGGTGAAGTGAGAAAAGTCACCTGCAGTGACGTGACACTCCATTTGATTTACCCAGAAGAGTCACGTCACTTCAGGTCTTTCCTATGGGGTTAATTATAGAAGTCGAGTCAAGCAACTCGACTCGGCACTTGTCACTATCGAGTCGAGCGGAATTGCGCATTACAGAAGTCGACTGAAACTGATCGAGTCGGCAACGGAACTCAACTGTTAACTGCAGTGTTGATTTTTTTCAAACTGTCTTTGAAATATTACATTATGCAGTAAATCAGGACTTTCATCAATTGAGCTGTCATTTTTGACAGTCGAAGAGTAAGAATTTACATTTTTTACTCTTGTTTAGTGAATTACGCTCATGTTTTTGTTATTCAGAAAACCTCATTGTGACGTTGTTCCAAAGTCGCGATTTGAAGTACTTTTCGGAGAAGTTATTAATTAATATGTGAACAAGTGCCGATATCTTATTCAAAGATGGAATCTGACGTGTGGATTTTTTCAGCATCATAAAATTTTGTTTCAAAAAGTTAAAATTATGTGAAAAGTGCTAGGAATATAGCTTTAAAAATAGGGAGAAATGATTTTTCCGAAGAAGCCAATCTATGTATACATATTCAGTGACATATTCTGGAGGTTCTGGCTCCATGTTAGTTATTCCTATTCTGTTGAGCATTACAAGGTTAAGACCCAGCAGTGCACTGTTTCGAAAAAGAAAACAGAAGCATGACAACTGGAGTAGTGCGGACCACTACGCGGTTCGTGGAGGAATAGGAATTTTAACAACCATTGCAAAATTACACCGCAGGAGTTAAGCACGAATGAAGGCGTGAGCAGTTCAGCACCCTTTCCGTTTTCATTCATTATTGTACACCCTCTCGTCTTCTAATATGGGTATTACTCGATGCTGGTTGCCTAATCGGGCTTTTTGGATCGGATACGGGACTTAATCGAATTCAGCTAAGTATATTTTTTAAATATTTCTGATACCAGAATATTTTTAGCTCCCGTAACGGATGTTGAGCAATTGGGGATATTCCTCTAATCGCACATACATATTTTGACCGTTTGTTTCAATTTAAAGCTTTGCAAACCATGAATATGTGTATGTGTGTGTGTGTGTGTGTGTGTGTGTGTGTGTGTGTGTGTGTGTGTGTGTGTGTGTGTGTGTGTGTGTGTGTGTGTGTGTGTGTGTGTGTGTGTGTGTGTGTGTGTGTGTGTGTGTGTGTGTGTGTGTGTGTGTGTGTGTGTGTGTGTGTGTGTGAGGAATAGTGTATCTGTGTGTATGTGTGTGACCGTATGACTCTGTATCGGCGCGCCCTTCTTCTCTTTTCAGAAAGCGAGTAATGGCGCTATAACCATAAGCCATAAAAAGCTAGGACAAGAGTTAGTGCTCATGTCCCAACCGACAGACAAGCTCTCACGCAAGAAAAGGCACTTCACTCTTGGCTTTGGAGCCTGGATACAAGTAGAAAACGCCTGTGTTCCAGCTCAGAAAAGTGGACAACAAAGGAGTGCATTAACTTTCTTAGCTTCATCACTCCCAACGACCTATATATGTATGCTTTCTCGCCAAGGAAAGCCTCCCGCACAATCCCATCCAACTTCCAACTCCAGATGTCTATGAAGGTAGCATGAGTTCTCAGCATCTTCTTAAGTAGACATCTAATCAACATTTCCCTCCCATCCCTTGCTGATCATAAGGACCTGGCCAGGTGTTGTACAAAGAGATCGATGGATGAAGAGCCTGTCACACCCAAGGCAGCTCTTCTGGCGCTTCCATTGTCTCTACAACAGCCAATCCAGGAGAATGTATGGTCGGATAATGCTAAGTGCCGATATCTTATTCAAAGATGATTCAGAAGAGGGGTTATTACTAGGGGAGAGACATCTTTAATTTTCGCATTAAATCGTATTATAATACCACTAATTCAAGATTAAAATATTAATCTTGACAATAATGTGATTTGGAGTAAATTCGTTTTGGAGTGCACTCCAGTGAGATGACACTTGCCACCAATGTCGTTTATACCCAGGTCCGGGTCATCTGGCTTATTGGTATTCGTGAGATGTGGAAATGTATAGTGGGGTTTGTGTTTCGTCTCAATGTTTACCTTTTTGCACGGAACAGCTGATTATGGTGATGTCAAACTATCAGCTCACAGTATGGAATGTTATGGTAGTTTGACGTCATCACCCACGTGCTCAGCAATGTTTACAATATTTTTGCTTCCAACACAAGTAAACTGCTCGATGTGCCGGACCTAAGCTGAACGACATTGACTTGCCACCAGGTGACGACTCCGCCGTACGTCAACAAATTTAAAAAAAGCAAACCATGCGCGATAACTATACACTGTTAATAAAATTATAGCATTGTATTGACAGTTTATGATATCATAATACCGTATAATGATATTATAATTTTATTATTTTCCCTAATACTCATAGTATTGACATTAAAATTAATGCAAGATTAAGTTGTCTCCCCCCTAGGGTTATTATCTAGTTATCAGCATTCTATGCGTAATGATACTGAAGCTATTGACAGCATTAATTCTTTATACAATCAACATTCAAACGTTGCTGTATGGATATGCATTGATCGATCTTACTTCAACGATTGTTTCTCAAAGTTCTCTGACATTCTGGTAAAAAGTTCAATCTTTTTCCTAACCCTAAGTGGGGATTTTTTAAGAAGCAAGGATTTTTTTTTTTTGAATTTTGCTGAAGTTTGGAATTTTTAGTAAAATTCACTTAAATTTGTTGGAAGTCTCTTCCTGAACTTCTGAGAAGTCCTCTTCTGAACTTTTGGGAAGTTATCCTTTGAACTTCGTGGACGTTTGTACCTGAACTTCTGAGAAAATCTTGCTCAAACTACTAGGAACTACCCACTTATCTCCTTGAAAAAAAAATTCTGTTGCTGAGGAGGTTTCTTCACGAGCTCTGAGAAATCCTCATTCTGAAATTCTGGAATGTTCTTTTCTGAACTTTGTGAAAGCTCTCTAGTATTTCTGGGAAATTCCAACTAAACTTTAGGGAAGTTTCTTCTGGAACTTCTGAGAAGTCCTTTCCGGAACTTCAGAGAAGTTCTCTCCTGAATTTCTAGGATATTCTGAGTTTTGTGGAAGCATGTTTCTGAATTTTTGAAAAAGTTTAGATAGTCCCTGGTTAGTTTCCTCCTGAACTTTGGGAAAGTTTTTTTCCTGGATTTCTGGGAAGTCCATCTTGAATTTCTGGAAAAACTCCAAAACCTCTGGAATGTTTCAAAATTCTAAGTAGTCCTTTCCTCTAAATTTCTTCGTGAAGCTCTTAGAAGTCCTCTCCTGATTTTTTGGGAAGTTCTCTCCTTAATTTCTAGGAAATATGGTCTTAAACTTCGAAGAGGTTTGGTCGTGAATTTTTTGGGATATTCCTGCCTGAACTACCAAGAAGTTTTCGTTCTATACTTCAAGAAATCTAGGACTAATTTCATGAATTACTTAAATCGTGAGTCGATTTGCTAATCCCAAGTGCAAATGTACTGAAATAATACTTTTAGATGAACTTTGGAAAAAAAAATCAGAGTTCTAAGATTAATTTCAAAACGTCATCACATTTACTGTTGTTCTGAGCCTCCGTGTGGCAACCAATTTGGCTTGAGAGCTAATGTTAGGATCACAAACGAGAAAATGAAATTTACTTTTTGTAATGCTGACCCAAGGCGCATTGGTGGTCCCAGGGACCTGGTGGACAGCGATTTTCTTGTAGCCAACATCTCTAACAACCAAACATTAAAAGATGCATTGTTTGTAAACAATGCTGGCGTTCTTACCCGTAGTAACAAACGTCAGACGAGCCTTATTCAAATAAGGCCCGTGATATGTTGCATACTGTCAAACGCTAGTAAATAGGAAAGGGTTACCAGGTCCCTGGGGGGTCCTGATAAATCGAGCTCTTGGTTAAATTCCTACCACTTTGACGCCACCAGTCTCTGGTTATGTCCACATTAAATTTAATCAGTTTCATGAGCCACTCGAACCGAAGGTAGATTGTTTTACTTTTAGTAGGATAAGACATTTTTTGCTAAAACTTAATTGTTTTTTTTTTTTTTTTTGTTAATTCTAATGCAAAAAATCAATGGTTTAGTGTGTTTCTTACTTTGCTAAGTCAATTACCACGAACCGATGAAAAACGCATATCACAA
This sequence comes from Aedes koreicus, assembly GCA_024533555.2. Lineage (NCBI taxonomy): Eukaryota > Metazoa > Arthropoda > Insecta > Diptera > Culicidae > Aedes > Aedes koreicus. The sequence goes on from JAHHFK020004119.1 coordinate 52,653, forward strand.
CAAACTCTTACAGGAGAAAAAGGGACATATCAGTCACTAGTTTCCGAGCGATCGATTGAGTCGACCAACTCAACAAAATTTCGTCGAGCTCGACTTCTGTAATAACAAAATTGATGTGTCGAGCAAAGCGACGGTCGACTCGATTTCTATAGTTGGCCCCTATGGTTACTCATATCCCAGTTAGTACCATGGGGGGATAGGGAGTTACTGAACAAGAGGTTAAAGACCACAGTGTAGTGAGGTCTACTTTACACTCTGATCTAGAAGAAGAAGAATTTTGAATTTCAGGCTTGGCACCAGACTAAAAGACGTTAACAACTCTGCCTATAAGTGATTTTGTTTAAATTCATTTTTTTTTAATATGTAGTAAAAAAAGACATAGAATAAATACTAAAAATTTGTGAGCTCCCTTCAATTCGTCGACACAAGCAACTGCAATAGAAAAAAAAAACACAATTAAAATTCGTCTATGAATTACAGACATCAACAATACTTTTATGCGTTGGAATCTTTGGTAGGGCTTTCTTTAATAGGGCTCGATCCTTTGGTAGGGCTCGATCCTTTGGTAGGGCTCGATCCTTTGGTAGGGCTCGATCCTTTGGTAGGGCTAGATCCTTGTCCGATTTCATTTTGCGATTCGGAGATTGGCGCTGCCTGAGACGTTGTCACCACTGGAACTAATCGATGTTCGGTAGTTTCCGTATCTATTTTAAGCGGCCGATGTGGTAGCACTTCGGTATACTCCTCATCTTCCTCCTCATATTCATCTTCCGATTCATCTTCCTGGGAATCGACGCCTTCAGGGTCAACAAAACGATCGATAGCATCAACGGCGCGACGATTCCGTGGTTTTGGCTTAATGGAACGTCTTGAAGCACGACCGCTGCCGCTCGGTCCAGCAAGCTCCTGTTCGTATGGTAGTTGATCTTTGGGCCGATTGCCAACCAGCTGCTCTGTTAGCCGGTATTTGTTCCGTGTCTTCAAAATCAATCCACTTGTGCACAAATCGGTAAGGGCGTTTTCAACTATCGGTTCGACGCGATCCACTGTAAGGGCTCGGGAATTCTTCAGATAGACATACGCAACGATCTCATCTTGTGTGCATGCTGAGGAGAATGGGTAGTTTGCTTCTTTTCAGTTCAATGACATTGAAATTATGCACTCACCTCGTTTTTTCTCTTGCGTGTAATAGGAAACTCCAAGCATCACGTTTCGGAAAAACTTCTTCGGAACTTCGATGGACATATTGAGAGAGCTTCTTTCCTGGTGAAAATTTGGAAATAAAATGTCAATTGGCTGTGTGAAGACGAGTGGGTTGCTGTGATTGATTGCCGTTGCCAAAGTCAGTGAGGAAAAACAATTGAAGGTGATGGTTCAAACTAGCAGAGTCTTTTTAGCGGTGTTATTTCAGATGCTTATCAAAAAGCGAAGTCCACATAAAAATTATACTAAATTGTTGCATATTTGGTTGCGTTGCAAATTGGAGACGGAACGTGGGGAACGCGAATGAGCCCCATAATGCATGAGTTGCTGGGAGAGCGTCCCATCGTACAGACCGCGAAAATCGGTCCAATTTGATGAGGTGGATACAGCTTAGGGATTGTAGACGGCAGCTCGGTGAAAATGGTTCTCGGTTACAAACCGACTGGAACCAAAAGAGGAACATGTTGCATCGATCAAATGGAAAACGACTTGCGGACCCTCCGTAGAATGCGAGGCTGGCGAAGTGCAGCCATGGACCGTGTGATTTGGAGGTGACTTTTGTGTTCAGTATAGGATACCCAGGCCTTGGTCTGATTGTAGGTAAGTAAGCTGGTTCTGGGCCATAAAAAAATCATCAATGTTTTATCTATCCCTTGGAAAACTTAAATCAGACTCTAGTGCCTATTTATCTGTTAAACATAGTGACGGAAGTATTTGACTGTATATCGCACATGGACTTCAAGGTACGTGAAGTCCATAGGAACGCGTTGCCCTCCCATCTATCAACCAAGTACTTGTGCTAACTTGATTTCATGCTTCAGTTATACTGACTGGAATATCATAGCGCTTTAGATTCTGTCGCATTCAATCTGCATAGTAATCATGAGTTTAAGAAAGGTCAAAGGCTTACAACGAACTTCATGTATCGTAAGGAATAGGTGAGTTTATATAATAACAACTAATCATTTTCATTAGAATTTTAAAAGTTTGATTTTGTTTACTTTATTTGTGCATTAAAACTTCCTCGTTCAACTGTCTCCTAAAAGGGTAGAGCTTCTTCGGAAGTACTAGTACAGTTTTGGATTGTCCGTAAATTACACTCTTAGAAAATATCATGTAAATTCAAATTCTTGAATGAACATAAAAGGAGCGGCCCTTAGGACAAAAATTTGTGTCTGTTCTTAAATTTACATGACCGTAAAAACTCAAAATGATAGCTTACATCACATGAGGTGAATGTAAGTTGAGGAACACGAAAGTATATTTTCCAAATGCCGCTTCTAATAATGCAATGAAGGATTAGTTTTTGCCTTATTAGAAGCAGCATTTGGAAAATATATTGCCCGTTTCGATCCCAAGGATCTAGTTCTAGTTATCATCAGAAACAATCAAGATTCGGTAATCAAATTTAATAAAATAAAAGGTATAGCATGGCCTTTGTTGTCTTGAAAATAAACACAATCTTGTCTTGTAAGATTAATTTGTTCCACCATCTACTAATGTTTGAGAACTTTTAAATTAAATTTGTGCAAAACGGTAAACGACTGGACGTCGTGAACACATTTTTAAATATGCTAGCAGTTGTCGCCATCACGGACAGAAATGATGCATGATTGATATAACTTTTGCCATAGTTATCCCAAGCTTCGAAGATATTCTTGACATAGTTAATTTAAATGGTTGTTTGAAAATGATTTGATGTTTACATCAAGCATATATTTCATTTGAATCAACGTTATTGAACATCAACCATTAAATGCTTAAATCAAGCATACATGTCATTATTTGAATCCGTGTTTATCGTTGAATCACTCATACTGGAAGGTTAAATAGGGCATATAGCAGCTCTACTGAACCTCGTGGCCAAGCTCGTGGTTGCCATCCGCACTCAACGACAAAGCGAAGGAAAAAAAATATCATGGCGGCGGCAGATCACTCGGTTGACTTGGACGACGACCTGGTTGAAGAGTTTTATGTTGACGAAGAAATGGTAGAATTATTTAAATCGTTTGGATTATCCGCGGCGGGCATCGAAGAGTTTGTAGGTATGTAAGCAAATTGTAACTATTCTTTAAAGTAGTTTTAATGAATTTTGATTTCAGCTAACGGGTACGACATTGATGCGCTACAATTAATCGAGCGTGAAGAAGTCGAAGCTGTCCACTCCTAGGGTCGCATGTTGATAAGAATGATATTTCCAATTTTCAAACATTGTTATATGTTGTTTAATTTCGTAATATCCAAAGAATATGTGCTAATTGAGTAAACGTTCCTATAATGGTGGTATTTTAGTGCAAAATGTTCCAATTAGAACATATTGCACTAAAATACCACCATTATAGGAACTTTTATCGTAAATTTAACGATTTTTTTGATTTTTCGAACTAACCATAACATCATTTGAACGAATATCTGTGTATGCTTAAACCAACCATCCGATACCATTAGCTCAACCCTCAAAATAAGGTCAAATTAAACATAAACATTATTGAATTTATCATGAGAATCAGAGAGCTGTCAAATCATCAACAATGAATATTGTTGATGTTAGCATAATATGGTTGATTCAACCCTATTTCATGCTCTAATTAGGTCATCAATTCTGTTTAATTGAAGCTTATTCTTCGATCTATTGTATTATGCGTGAAACAATCTTAAAAAATTATTATATAAAAGTCAATGCACAAATATGCTTGATCGGGACCGGAATATTATTGATATGACTTTATTTTTTTCTCCGTGATGTTCCAATTGAAAAATGATTTAAGTAAATGAACTCCCTGTGTTACGCTGCGATTTTATTTTGCAAGTCTGCAACTTTAATTTGCAAGTATTTCAATGGAGGGCAATGAAATTCAATCAAGAAAGAGATCAAATTCTAACTTACAACTAGTCGTGACGCTTGAAACCAACTGCGTTCAAAATAGGTCTGATGTTGTTATAAAAACCAAAGACGATCATGTGAATTTCACGCTTTTAAATCTCAGTATTAAGCAAAGGGGCTATTTTTCAATGAATTACGGACTTAGATTTGAGGTTATCAAATATATTCTTGAAACTGTTGTAAATGCAGGATCCGAATTGTGATTTTGAGTGGGACAGTATTTATTATTTTGGAATTCAAGTTAGGATTTAACAATGCATCAAGTAAAACACTCAATTGAGTCATATTTACCGTTGAGTCTTTAAGTATTTACGAGCAACAGAGATTACATCACTCGTAATATTCATTATTTTTAAGAGTGTAGTTTTGAATCGAAATTCAAATCCACGAACTTAGCCATTAATAATTTTGAAAGTGATGATCGGAACATAGTAAATTAAATACAGAAGAAACATTAAAATTGTTTGTTGGATATTTTCAAAATTTCAGCTTAATTGGTTCATTCAAATTTCAACTTAATTGGTTCATTGATAGAAAGTGACAACGGAGAATTTCAACAAAAAAGGCGTAATTAGGTAAGGTAATTTCACGGCCATCACCGGAGGGATTTAGGCCTATACATGTATGTAATATTAATTCAACAAATTTTTAAACTCGTAGGTTTTGTTCAGATTTTCCTTAGAACCAGGCCTTAGAAGTACAACTTGCATATAAGCCCTTTCTAGAACGGGTTGTTATACAAAATGTATTGCTTCTGATGCGATCATCCTCATTTCTACAACTTTTTTAAATAAAGGGTGTCCACAGTTAAATTGCATCACTTTCAATAAGCTGTAACATTTCACCCTTTGGGTTGATTTCAACGAAATTTTGGGTGAAATGACCTCAGCGTGTATTGTTTACGTTTACGTTTCATTGTGAAACGTGTCGTAGTTTCGAGAATGGGGTCGAAGAAACAGCAAGTGCGCGACATTGTGCACACGCACCCCGACAACCCACTTCTTTCGCACCGAGCCATCGGAAAGATGTTGAAAATTCACCAGTCTACAGTGTCTCGTGTCATAAAATGTTTCGGAGATCGTTAAACTGTCGATCGGAAGAAGGTGAGTGGTAGAAAAAGTGTTCCGTACTGTGTGAAGGATCACAAGCGAGTGGTTGCTGCCTTTAAACGCAAACTCAACTGTTCTGTTCGGAATGTCGCGAAAAAGCTGCACTTGACCAAAAGTTTCGTGCAGAAAGCCAAGAAACGAGCCGGGCTCCGTTCATTCAAAGTTCAGAAAGCTCCAAACCGCAATGAAAAACAGAATAGGACAGCTCAAACACGTGCGGTTAAGCTGTGCACACAAATGTTGACGAAACCACACTGCTACATCATGGACGATGAAACACACGTAAAAGCGGACTTTAAACAAATTCCCGGCAACCAGTATGTGACTGCGTAAGACAAGATCGATGTTCCAGAGTCTCTCAGGAAACAGCAAGTGTCAAAGTTCCCCAAGAAATTCATGATTTGGCAGGGGATTTGTTCGTGTGGTAAACGGAGCATGCCTTTCGTGACAACTTCAACTGTAAATGGTCAAGTATAGATGACGAATGGCTGAAAAAAAGAGTTCCGTTTCTCAAAACACACAACGTTCCTACAATTTTTAGGCCAGACCTAGCCTCTTGTCACTACTCCAAGGATGTTCTGGAGTGGTACAAGACGAATGGTGTCAATTTCATGCCGAAGGATCTTAATCTCCCAAACTCTCCGGAGTTGCGGCCAATTGAAAAATATTGGGCTATCATGAAGCACAAACTTCCTAAGCATTCTAAAGTTGTCACTACAGAACAGGAAATGTTGAAGTCATGGTTGAAAGCGGAAAAAAATGTCGGTTCAAGTGTTGTACAAAATCTTATGCGTGGTATTAAGAAGAAAGTTCGGGTTTTTGGATTTGGTAAAGAAATACAGTGAAATAAAAATATTTAAACCAAGATTATACATTGTATTTTATTCCCTGAATATTTCATGAACATCGGTTGAGAGACTTGTTTTTGAGGACGAGTTTAAAGTCATGCAATTTAACTTTGGACACCCTTCATGCCTTAGAATTTCGCTACATACTATCAATAATATCAATGGTTCTCGATATCTTCACCGACGATGTTAATCGTACCACGCAATTTTGAGACGATGGCGGAAACATATATATGGCTGAAGCTAGTAGGATAGTCATTAAAGGCAAAGACCAAATACAGAAAGTGCAGAGGCTCACAAAATTGCAATGTTAGCTTTCAACCAGGAGTTCAGATTGACGGTGATAAAATTGAGGCGGTAGACGATTTCGTGTATCTGGGCTCATTTGTTATCACCGATAACGACACCAGCAGAAAGATACATTATGGCTGGCAATCGTGCCTACTATGGACTTCGATGCTAAGCTTGAACAAAGCTTGATTGTTACAAATTTCTGTTCTGCTGGCCCAACTTTAAGGATGTTCTGATGCTCGGCAAAACCCCCTAACTCACAAAGGAGTACCAAGTTTGTCAATGAGGGAACACGCTGTAGCTTGTTTGGAGGGTTGACGTCTTTTGGTACAAAAACTACATTATTATCTTTGTACCAGTCTAAGACGTGGCTATAGCGGCAAGATGCCAAATTCGGCCAAAACAGTGTCAGGCCATCGTGAGATCTCAAGAAGGGCAGAAGTCGTTTTTGGAGGCATTCGTCCTTGTAGATTTGTCCGTTGACGGTCCCAGAGGTGATGAAGGGCTGACTCATTTTGCCACATCCGCAGATCGCTTGCCAGACAAGGAATTTTTTGGCAAATTTCGACAGTTTCTTCTTCCGTACACTCTCCGGAACGGCCAACTTAGAGGTGGCGACGTAGTGTTCCTGTCCTGGCATTTGTTTGGTGTCGGCCTTAATGTAGGTCTCATCGTCCATCACAATGCAGAACGGTTTTGTGAGCCACTCCCTGAACAGTTTTCTTGCACGAGTTTTGGCCACCGCGTTCTGTTTATCGCTCCGGTTCGGTGCCTTTTGGACCTTGTACACATGTAACCCAGAACGTTTCATTGTTTTCTGCACAAAACAAACTGAAACTTTCGCATTTCTCGCAACATCCCTGATCGAAATGTTGGGATAACGCTTAAATTGGTTCAATACCATCCTGGCCTTCTCCGGATTTGATGTGCCACGGTTTTTGCCATTACCACTTTTCCGCTTGGTTGTCTTACGGTCCTTGAACGTTTTGATCACATGAGATACGGTTGAATGTGCGATTCCGAGCTGTTTTCCGATCCATCGATGAGAAGCGTTTGGGTTTCGAAGTGAGTGCCCAAAATTTGTTGGCGCACTATTTCTTCATTCGAAGCCATCACTGAAGTCACTCGACCGATTTTCACGAAACTCATTACACAATTGACACAACACAATGAAATACATTCAGTTAAAATTTCAATAATTTTTACCCACACGCTAAAAAGTTACGAACAATTGCGTGTGTCCAAATTTCATCGAATACAGTCTTTAGCTCCAATATAAAACCAACACAGCAGTCATTGTAACTCGTCAATAAGAACCATAGTGTTCGCCCTTAAAGCATATCATTCAATACAATCCTGAGATAACTCAGTCTAGTGACTGTACGCTGCATATTTGTCCGCGAAACCCCTTGGGATTACCAAGTAGTAGACGACCTTGAGACCCAGCTCGAGAGATCTCTTGCTACTGAACTTTCCTGGATAAACGAACAGGAACAACTTCAAAGTTGACCATCTACAAGACATTTATTAGACCGGTAGTTCTCTACGGCCATGAAACATGGACACTGCTCGTGGATGACCAACGCGCTCTTGATGATTTTGAACGAAAGGTGCTACGTACGATCATACGATCAATAGCAGATATAAGACGGAACGTGTAGGAGGCGAATGAACAGCGAATTTCATAAGTTGTTGATAGAACCTCCGATCACCTCTATTCTTAAAAGTTCCTATCAATGTCGTGAGTGATTGGTTGTATTGTTTTTGTTTTTTTTTTTTTTTTTGTTGATTGTATTTTGTATTGTTCGTTGTGAGTAACCATTCAAGTGCGCTGTCTCAAAAATGTATTAATGTTTTTTTAGTTTGGACTTAGTGGTAATGTCTGTATTCTGTACAGCAGAGCGCTGCAGGTTAAACGTTAATTAATGATCCAGTAGAACACCTGACTCACCAAGGTTGTTACCTTGTGGAACACCTGACAGGTTCATAAAAAAAAAGAGGAAGTGCTAGTATCAATTGTTACTCGCCAATAGGCCTGTCTTTCAAATACGAGCACAGCCACGATGTCAATCGTTCTGAAGTGCCTAGTTTGGATAGCTTCGCCAACTGAATTTAATGGTTCAATCGCTGCTTTTAGATCAGTATAGACGACGTCTATGACGCCCCTTTCACCAGTTGCTCAAAACAGCTCGAGGTAGAATCTAGAAGATTGGTGGTAACCGAACGTCCAGGCATGAACCCAAGTTGATCTCCAAAGATGTAGCATTTGATGCTCTCGACAATGGAACCACTCACTATTATCTCTAACAGTTTAGCGGTAGCTGAGAGATTGATGATTCCCCGGTAATTTTTAACGTCACGTTTGTCCCCTCTTGTGTACCGAAACACACGACTCCTTTCAGACTGCGGAAATTTGTTGATTCGATAAAAGATTTGTTGAAAATCCTGCAGAGCGGCTCGACAAGAGCTCCATTGGTGCGGCAATACACTGAAGACGGAATACCATCTGGTGCAGGCGAGAATGTACATTTAATTTTCTTGGTGGTATTATTTACCATCACGAGCGTAATTTCAAAAATAGTAAATAAAATAAAATAAAATAAACAAGGTTCTTAGGAAAGTCTAAAACAGCAGAACAAAGTTCATTCGTGGTGAGAGTTTCTGCGGCAATTACTGACGAAAAATGAGTGACAAAAAGCTCACATTTTTCATTACTTATAGACGATTCAACATAATTTAAAATCACGCTAGCTGGCATAGTAGTACTAGTATATTTTGTATTTGTGCGAAGGCTGTGTACATCATCTGTCCAGTGATGTAAACCATGTAGTTAGTGCAATATACTCTTTATCGGTAAAATGTTCGCAAATAGATAGTGACCATGCTTTTTGCAGAACTATATCCAAACCAAATTGCGGCGATTGTAGGATACTATCTGCCTACCGTATACCGCGTGAAACGTTCCCTTCTTGTTGAACCATGTCCACGGATACCGGGTAGAGGAAGACCACGGTCTGCACGCACTGCAAAAGTGGTGAAATGGGTTGCGGAGATGGTCAATCCAAAAGCTTGCTAAAGAAGCGAATATTCTGTGATCCTTCATGCATCGACTCGTCAAAGGTGATTTAAAAGTATCATCCAGGGTTAGGGTGAAGTGCCATTCGAATCAGGACGAAGTAAGGCTTTGCGGCTTGAGCGCTCAAAACGATTGCTGCCACAATTGAAAATCAAAGCAACCGATCATCGTGTTCTCAGATGAGAAACTTTTTAAGATTGATCCGATATCCAAATTCACGAACGGATAGGTTTATTTCACCCCTGAACATTGAACATTGGATGTTCTAGAGAATGGAAAATTTAAATTTACCACCAAGGATCCCACTGGACTCATGGTATTTGGAGAGGTTGCGTCGTATGGATTGAAGATGCCTTTTTTTTTTTTAAGGGGGGGTGGAAGAGAAAACACTAAAGTCTACAAAGACATTTTGAAGAATCAACTGCTTCCGTGGAGTCGAGCAAACTTCGATGAACACGAGAATCTAGTTTTCCAAAAAGATGCCATACCTCTAAACGGACTCAAACTTGGCTGAAGGAGAACATAAAGCCTGTCCACGTTAAATTTCGGACACCATAATAATAGCAGCAAAAAAAATTTACACATAATTCAACAAAACCATTCGTTTATTTCACAATAATAGAGTTATATCCTTCTTTCTGTGAAATTCTCGAACTATTGGTGGTACACCCGCCATCAGGTTCCGTAAGGTATCCTCAGATACGCCCGCCGTGACGATTCTCCACCTTCTCTTGAAATCATCGGTACCATTTGCTTTCTTCTTAGTTTCGACGAGTTTCCGCTTAACTTGAGCCCAGTACTTCTCTATTGGGTGATGTTCTGGACAGTGTGGGGGGTTGGCTGTTTTTGGCACTTATTTGACCTCTTGTACCTTATACCATTCCAGGACGGATTTCGCATAGTAACGAGAAGCCAAATCAGGCCAAAACAGAGCTGGATAATCGTGGCTTCTGATAAACGGTAGCAACCGCTTTTGCTGACATTCTTTCTCGTACACATCCTTATTGATAGTGCCGGTAGAGACGAAACTTTTAGATTTTCGGCAACAAACAACTACATATGGCCAGCCAAATCAAATACTTCTTCGGGAATTTGGACACCTTTTTTGTCCGGAAATGACAACGGCATTGCGGTATAAAAAGCCAGACCAGGAAGCTGTTTAAGGTCTTCGAGTACGTATGTTTCGTCGTCCATTATGATACAAGAAAATGATTGCAAAAAGTTGGTGTAAAGCTCCTTAGCACGACTTTTTGCTGTGAAATTTTGCTTGTCATCACGGTTGAGCACCTTTTCCACTTTGCACACCTTTAGTTCTTGCCTCTACTCCACTTTTTTTACGTATTATTTTGACTTCCCAACTTTGCGAGCCATATTTCGCAAGGAAAGATTGGGATTTTTCTCAATTATGGCTACCACCTTCTTGTCCATTTGTCGGGAGCATACTTTTCGATTTGTTCCACTTCCAACCTTCCGATCCACAGTCAAGCGCTGGTCAAATGATTTGCAAACACCAAACACGGTACTTTTCGGTAGTTTTAGTTTCCTGGCAAGATCGCGTACCGAAAAATTCGGATTTTGCTGCCGTTCGAACAAAATGCGTTTGCGCACTTCCACTTGATTCGACGCCATTTTACTGAATGTAACAAGAATGTCAACATTTTGTACCACGAAATAAAGTGGAGAGTTTCAGCTGTCATATAAGTGAAACGTTTCAGCGATGCGTGAAATAATTCAAAATCTACACTGAAAGAAATTTAACGTGGAAAGGCTTTATCATTTTGGGCGAAAGATATTTGACCTCCAAGTAATTCATTTGACTAGAGAATGTACACAGCGAAAAGTAGTCCCCGAAAATGCCTTATTATAATCTTCTCCGTGTACGCATTAGCTAATACAAACAATACTATGTGATTATCAATGGAAGTGTGCAATGAAAGAGAGCTCGTTTTCCCACAGTCACTTTTATTCTTTAAAATGGCGTCGAATTAAGAACGCGTGCGCGAAATAATTTTGCACAAAAAGGTCGAAAATCTGGATATGTCGCACGGCGATGTTGAAGTCGTTGAATATCACAACATCGATAGTAACTGAAGTGCTTAGCACCTTTCAGCAGCGCTAAACGTTAAAGAGAAAGGTCGGTTCCGGAGGCAACACTGAATCTCGATTCGTCGCGGAAAGGAAGGCAACGGTAAAAGATTTTAAGAAAAAATTGTCCAAAAAGTGAGGTCTGAAGTCCTTCAAAGTAGGTGTTGCTCAAATCTTAACGATACGCAGAACAAGAGTGAAAAATCGTGAGCGCAGAAACTTTATGACACTATGTTGAAGAAGTTCGACAGATTCCGAGACCAGAGTTTTATGCATCGGTTCAATGAGGAAATGTTGCTGAACATTTTAAGCAAAAAAAAAACGCCTTCAAAGTTTCCAAAGAAATGTTTCGTATGGCAATATGCGGATGCGGTCTGAGAAGCGACATTTTCATCACGATTGGCACCATAAATAGACGAATTTACGTGGAAGAATTTCTTCATAATCGACTAACATAACATCACGGTTCGGTGCTGTTCTGGCCTGACCTGGCATCTTGCCATTATGGAAAGCTGGCTCAGAATTGGTACATTTCTAATAATGTAAATATTGTCCCGAAGGAGTGCAATCCACCTAATTTTCCAGAACTCCGTCCGATCGAAAATTATTGGGCTTTGGTTAAAAAGAATCTTTAAAAAACGAACAGCATAGCGATTGATGAGAAAAATGTCAGGCACCACAATTAGTGTCAGATGACACTGTAAAAAAAAACACATGGAAGGTGCCAAACGACAGGTACGAGCATTTGGATACAACACATCCAATTGACTAAACAAAATATGTTTTATATTTGATGAACTATTGAATAAATGTTTCACATTTTCCATATGTTTCTTTTAATAACACTACATTTTCGTTGACTACTTTTTGCTATGCACTTTTTTTTATTCAATATGAGCGTATGTTGAAGCGAAGGCCTGTGGATCCTCTCACACAGGTGTCGATTATTTGAAAGGATTTTCGAATTCTTTGAGGGATTTCCGATTTTTTTGTGAGTCACACTGTACTGTTTACATGATAATATTTGACAGCGATTCTTCACATAACGTCATTATAACCGGCACGTGCGATGAGGCAACCGATAAATCCCATTTTGTTTCGGAATCTACCACACAATAAGTGAATCTCTGTATTTGGCAATTCAAAGTTAGTGATTGATTTCAAATTGCAGGCATTGAGCTCTATTTTGGGTTTATTGCCGGCGCACAAACAATGACTTCTAAGCTTCTCATAGATAAGATAAACGCTAAATTGCATAAGTTTTGAAATAGGCAAATATAACCACATACACTTTCAAATGCATCAACAACAAATTATGGGAAACTAGATAACAATCATATAGGCGTTGCCATCAAAGGGTTGATGTCCCTTATGTCAACATAGAGCAGGTAAGTGAGTTTAGACATACGCAAAAAGTAAGGTCTACCACACAAGCCACGACATAATCTCCAGCAATATTCATTTCCGAAGACGAACGAATCTTTATCAAAACATCGAACGGCCAATGCTCAGAGATAGCCCAATTATCACGTTACTGAGACACCGATTACGAGCTCACAAAAGGTGAAAACAATGGATTTCAAGTAAAGAAGTATCAGTTTCAATTCAATTCCGAACGCGGACGGGTCTTTTCACACCCCGGAATAAATCGTGAACATTCTAATGAAAATGTTCTGCCCTACCAGGATTGTTAAAAGCCTGCTGTTGATGGCGATTGTGGTGGCCATAGAGACGACTTTGGTTACTGGAAACGATGCGAATTTCCTGTTTACGGCTTCTCGGTGAGTTTTGAAATTCTTTTAGTTGACGCGCTTCTAGTTGCGAGACGTAAAATGCATATAGTTGTGTATGGTGTATGCATAAGCAACTATGAATTATGGAGAGTGTGAGCTGTTTATTGGAATACCTGTAACTAGAAAATAAGAAAAATGATTAGTAATTTCCATTTAATTCCAACTACCTTTATTGCTTATCTTGACAGATACGCGTATTTCGTCTACAATGTGCAGACTTCTTCAGTGTCGTGTACTAATACTCGAGTGTAATAATACAGTCGAGTATTAGTACACGACACTGAAGAAGTCTGCACATTGTAGACGAAATACGCGTATCTGTCAAGATAAGCAATAAAGGTAGTTGGAATTAAATGGAAATTACTAATCATTCTTCTTATTTTCTAGGTATAAGCAACTATATATTTTCGAAAACAAGTTCGTCTCACTCAGAAAGGTTAAAAACAAGAAGTACAATAATTACCTAACGTGAACATAGTGTTCCTAATATTATGTGAAAACACAAAAACAGCTGATCACCATTCTTATCACTTTTAAAAAAAATCCCATAGTCTAATATGGAACTCATCACTGCCAAGATAAGATAATTGTAAATGTATAATGGGTTATTGATTTCTCTCTCATGATTCATGCAGCCTACCCGCCAATGCCGTCACCCCTACCCTTGCAAATGGAAACATCGGCTTCGTAGTCTACGGTGACGCCGTCCACATGAATGGAGTCTACAATGGCCGCCGTGGCCTAAGTCATCGGGCCCGTATTCCCAATTATGCCAACATTCAAATCGCTAATTGCGCGTCGACCGTTGCCGAACCGATCGGTTGCTCGTACCAACTAGATATGAAGAGCAACATGTTTCGAACCGTGTACGAAGACCCAGGACAAGGCTTCCGCATAGTGCACGACGTCTATCCGAATCGGTACTTCGACATGGCGATCGTTAACAAAATTCGAATTCAGCGACTCAATTCGCAGAACACGATACAAATCAACGTTGCACGGCATGTAGGATCACCGAGTGTGGACATAACCTTCGACCTACCTCAGCTGGTGAACATTGAAGGAGAAATTTTCAACCGACTGTGCGGGAAAACGAATCAAGTCGAGGACGAACGTTATCAACAGTACGGCCATGATATATGCATCCATTATCAAGACCTTACCAATCAATTAACTCTCAGCGTAGATAAAACAGCCGAAGAGTACAACTTCTACACCGTTTTCTCTCGTTCAACGATTGAAGCAGAAAACGAACTCCGTGCCATGAAGCGCTCCAATGTTGAGTTATTCCACTCCCAAGAACAACAGCGCGTTTGGCAGCAATACGGAATCACCGTCGATGGTAACGATAACCTCGATCGTGTACTCAAAGCAAGCTCCTTTTATCTATCCAGTTCACTGCCTTCAGCATACACAAATCAGCAAAGCAGCTACCCGTTCTACGGTCTTGCTCCGTCCGGTCTTGGACGAGGTGGAGAAGAGCTGATGGAATACCAAGGCCATGGCTTTTGGGATACGGAAATGTGGATGTTTCCACCGGTACTACTAATAGATCCACATAATGCCCGCAAGCTACTGGGTTATCGTACTGTTGTTTCAAAAGCAGCTGCAGATACAGCGGCCCAAAACGGCTACGCTGGTTGGCAATTTCCCTGGGAATCGGCCTTCACTGGAACGGAAACCACTCCCGACTGCTGCCCGCAGAACGCTGAATTCCAACACCACATTATGGCCGACATTGCTTATGCGGCAAGGTTATACTTCTATGCGACAGAAGACTTGGATTGGATGCGTACTGAAGGTTGTCGACTGGCTTATGAAACTGCCAAGTTCTGGAAGAGTCGTGCGGAGTACAATAACGACACTGACCTCTACGAGCTGCATCGCATCATGGGGCCAGATGAGGATCACCACACTGTCAGCAATAATGCGTTCACGAACGTCGTAGCTGCCCACAACCTGATGTTTGGTGATTTTGCTGGATGTTTATGCGAGGCAATCATTGGATCAACCAAGGAAGAGCGTGCTCAATTTGCCGAAATAGGCAAAGGCATGACGCTGTTGCATGATGAAGAGAATGACTTCTTCCCACAGTTTGATGGCTACCAGCAGGGAACTTTGATCAAACAAGCTGACGTTGTTCTTCTCGGATATCCACTGGAGTTTCCAATGAACAGTTCAACGAAAGCAAACAACCTAGAGATCTACAGCAAGGTAACTCGCTCTGATGGACCTGCTATGACCTGGGCAATGCATACCATTGGACATCTAGATCTTGAACAGATGGCTGAAGCGGAGAAAATGTTCACTAAGAGCTACCAACAGTACTTGCGAGCTCCGTACAATGTCTGGAGTGAAAACGGAGACGGGCCTGATGGGGCTGGTAACTTTATAACTGGTGCCGGTGGATTTCTACAATCCGTCATCAATGGCTACGCTGGCGTTCGCCTGCGCAATGGAGAGCTTGTGATAACGAAACCCATGCTTCTGCCTGGTACTACTCGTTTATACATTCCGGAAATCAACTACATGAACGTTAAACTAAGTTTGGAAATTGAAAGTAGTAACGTAACGGCTGGTGTGAAAATTGGATCATTGACATCCGGCGTGAAGTTTATCGTTGACGGAAAGGAAAGTGAAGTTTGCACGTCATGTTTCTGTAAGTAGACTTGTTCAGCATTAAATTCGGCAAGAATTTTATTGAATTTTGTTTGCTTCTTTGCAGTTTCCTTCAACGAACACTTAGTCATCCGACCGGTCAGGCAATCCGACTTCAATGGATGCAAGTTGGAGGAAACCAAAATCGGAATCAAGGTTGCGGATCAAGCTAATGGTACCAATGTGGCTCGCCTGGCTCCAACGCTGATCGGGGCTCTTTTGATGATGATTTTTGTATTGCAGAAAGTGTTGTAGTATTAGCGGAGTCAGGATAATTAGATCAGTAAAGCAGAAAAATACCTAGGAACATACAACCATCTTTTCTGAAGGAATAGTGGAGAGGGCACCCTCAAGGGATTTGTACTTTGATGCCAATAGTAGGAATTAAACTTCAAAATGCTTCGTCAAACTAATTTCCTGGATTTAGTCACCTAATTGATGTTATACTAAAAGGTTCACTTCAACTCCGGTTTGAATCTCGCTGACGACTCTTGATTTTTTATTTTACTTTCAAATATAAGCCATCATCGGACTCTAATATCACAGTCCTCAACTGATACACTGTACCGCCTAAAGTACATATTTTATTGTTTACAAGGGGATTTATGAGTTGCACTTTTGCTGACAGCCTGTGTTGCTGTTTATCTCCGAGTCACGAAAAATGAAAAAAATAATTGTGTAATCGCTGAAATTATCGGATACGAAATGCTTCGTACACTGTAGTGCTTTACCGTGAAATCTGTAGAATGGATGGAATTGAAAGATTGATTAAACTAGGAAACGGGTCGTTACAACAATCAGAACAAACTGAAGCAAAAAAAACTCGAAATTCAAATCTAAATCTCTACTACTTCGAATCTTCTTCGTGTTCTTCTTCTTCTTCGGAAAGAAGAAAGCGTGGATCTCCCGTACCAAACGCTTCCATATATCGTGTGCCTCGCAATAGATGTCACCTTTTTTCAGTTTTGGTTTATTTCAGCTGGGTAATTTTAACAGCGGAATTGATTATACCCGTTTTGAGTGTATTCTTTTGACAGATTATCGCTGAAGCTAAATAAGCGATTCCGTTTGTTTATATTTATGAGCCATAAGGGAGCCAGTTTAAAAATTACATACATTTCGCGGGTTTTCGGATGAAAAGTTTTTCCTCCTTCAGGACAGTAATAATCAACCAAATGATCGTGTGTATGGCAAAAGTCTTGCCAATATTCCAAGAGATAAACTAGCTGTAGAACGCTATCAAAATGTATCGAAAATCATGGTATGAGGCGCCGTTTCACGAAAAGGAAAACTTCCTCTTCTTTTCATAGAACATAACGTAAAAATCAACTTTGAATATTACATCGAGCAGGTTTTGAAGAACCATCTGCTTCCTTTGCTTCCTCAACGCTGTATAGGAATACACCTTATTGTTTCCAACAGGACTCAGCTCCAGCTCACAAGGCAAAGAAGACACAAGCGTGGTGCGCGGAAAATTTGCCAATTTCATCAGAAGCGAAGAATGGCCTGCATCTTCACAGGATCTCAACCCACTTGACTACTTTGTTTGGGGTTATATGCTTTAACATATAGGCCCTACGAAAGGGCTTACTTTAGATCGATTCAAGAAACATTTGGTTGATATTTGGGACCAAATTCCTTAGGAATTCGTGCGTTCCAGCTGCGATGGGTTTACAAAGCGTTTGCGCAAAGTTACCAAAAAAAAGGCCGAGAGATTCGAATAGAATTAATATGGTTTATTTCTATAACATGTATCTTTCAAATGAAAAGTAAATGCTATTATTTGGTTGATATATTTTGCTGTAATCCCATTTTGTTTTAGTGACACCTATTATGAGACACCCTGTAGAGTTAAATACTATAATGTGATAATTTGTATTTTATCGTTGGGAGCATAGCTGTCAGAAAGATTAGTTTATGCTCCTTTTGCCTGTGAGTTCACTTTTGGCATTTCAACCAAAAGTCTGCCAATAATTTGCCAAAGTTATAGCGCTTTATCTCACTCACTGAAATTGAGATTGAATATTAGATTGAAATTTAAAATTAACAGAATAATACAAAATAATAGTTAAATGTTGCATAATAGTTCAATAATACAATACAAAGAACAATCCACGCTAATCCCCCTGGTAAAAATAAGAAACTGTAGATGCATTTCGTGCCTCCTGGCAACTATTGTTGTCCGAGCTCATCGATTTAGCACTACCCGAGGAAGACTTGGTCCTATACCCAATGATTTCATTTTCTCCAATCCGCTCAACCAATCGCAATGTTTTGTGATATAGTTGACGCATTATTATAATTTGAGATAACTCAATTCAGACGTCTTCCAAAGTTGGCCGATCTACAGGCAATCGGTGGAGACCCACCTGGTACCTCATAGCAAAATGCTTAGAGGTGGACCGGAAGATTTGATGAGCTACCTCCTCCAAGCAAAAAAATCTCAAAATTCACCAAGCAATTCATCGTTTGTCAAGCGGTTTGTACGTGCGGGATGCAAAGTGCTTAATTCGTGACGACCTCAGCCTCAATTAGGTGTCCACAGAAACGTCTCCTTTCATTGCTCAGGTTGCACAAGAGCCCATCAATGTTTGGGCTGACTTGGCATCATGCCACTACTCAAAACAGGTGCTGGAATAGTATAAGGAAAATAAGGTCAACTTAATCCTCCATACACCCCCGAGTTGAGACCAATAAAAAAATATTGGGCTATTATGAAGCAAAAATCACGCAAACATGCTAGGATGGCCAAAATAGATCAAGAATTGAAGAAAGCATTGGCTAATGAACAAAACTTCCCCGTTTTAATGTTGTACAAAATCTCATGGAGGAGGGTCTTAAGAGAAAAGTTAGGACTTTTGGATTTGGAGCGTAACTTCAATAAAAAGTACAAAGCAAAACTTTGCAAACATGTTTTATTTCATACTGCGAAAATTGCAAGACAATTGGTTATAAGACGGATCTCTTTGTGTGTTGCAATTATAACGTGAACAACCTTTTAAAGTTTGTAAATGTTAACTACAGGATGAGTAGTAATTTCTGTCAGTGTTTTTTAAACATATGTAACTCTGAATGGGTTAATGGTAGAAATGTTTGCACATTATTCTTTTAGAGTGGATTCAAATATCAACATGGCTTGCAAATTTGTTTTGAATTTTCATTAGTTTGAGACTCGTGTTAATGATGGACGCGAAAAGGGAGCTCATGATAAGTCTGTTTTTGAAACATGTTAGACCGTGTACTATTTTAAATAAATTGAAACCACTCGGAATAGACGAAAGATTCCTCTTTTGCACCATCAAACGCTACAAAAAAAACGGTTATTGGATAATACCTCCCATACCTGGCCGTAAACGCACTGTCAGGTGCCCGGAAGCCATCAAACGAGAGAGTCTGGCCGAAAGAGTTACCCTAATAAAAATCACATTAAAAATTCGAAAGAGCCTATTTTAAAACTACAGTAAAATGAATGGTAGATACTATTGATTTTATAGTTTTTACCGATAAGATAACAATTAAACTCCTTCTTTTTCTCCATAGAATCTATTGTGGATGACTATTTTACAATAGAACTGGAGGGTTGTTATGTATCTTAATCTACCAATTTGGTAGGAATAAACGTGCTATTTAAAGCTTACCCAGTTCCCGAAATTGCTCAGCCAGCTGTTCAAAAAATGATCGTTGTTCCAAAAACTTTGAAATCATCATATATATTCCACCCCAACGCGTTTGCCCCCATACCGGAGGATAGCTTGCTCCATGCAACTCAAAAAAAGCATGAATATTTTACCGACATGCATTTTTTTGCGACTTCGGTTAATTTCCCGCACACCCTCATCCGATTTGTTAACTACGTCCAAAATGGCCAATTGCAATGTGTGTACCGCGCAACGGACTAGGTTGAGGTGCTCCGGTAACTGATCACTCAAGGCTGCTGTTAGTGATTCCTGCTGTCTTCTATTGTCCTCGTCGATTGGATCATCGATAGAGTCGTAGACCGACATACAGTCGGCTTCGTACTGCTGCTTCAACTGCCGTACTGCAGCCAGCATATTAGCACCGTTGTCGCACGTTATTGAAAATATTTGAGTCGTAGTCAATCTGAAGCTTTGAATGACTCCCAAAATCTGGTCTTTTAGGAAGCTTGCAGTCTGTCTCTCCTTAACTTCAACCACTCCTAAAGAAAACAATGAAATATACTTTTTTTGTAAAACTGTACAGCATTCTGAAACTAAGTTCTTATTTCGGTAGAATCAGTACTCAGTACACTAGTGAGTGGGTTAATTCTCCTGTCATACATCGAATGATACTGATGTAGGGTGTATGGGAAGTTTGTCAAAAGCTAGCTAAATTGGGTTGGAAGGCAGTCGAGAAATCAGACTATGTGAGTGATAACACCCACCATGTCGTAAGAGATCTGACTGACAGTTGCTTATTAGCCAAGTTTTAATGAGGCTTTAAATAACATAGGCTGAAATAAGAATCCTTCATCATATAAAGCAGTATTTTTGTCCGGGTTTGTAATATATTACTTACCCAGCGTTCGCGTGACGATTCTTTCGTTCACCATATATCTAGCCAAAATAGCTAAAACGTGCCTGTTGTGGCGTGAAGCAGAATCAATTTTCAACGAGACTAATAATCCCTTCATCTCATTGGCTATTGCATCTTTAATCAGATCCGCACTGACTGTAACATGGCCCTTTAAGATGCGAGTATCCATTGACATGCCAACATCAACCGTCAGCGGATCATATAGAAGGCGCATAGCTTCCCACTCGAAACATGAAATAGGTAGATTGTGGTTAGCTACCAACTTGACTGAAGTTTGGACTATAGTTCGCTTGTCGATAGCGCAAGGCCGTTTTGCAACAAGCCTTGGCTTTTTTGTTGCTGGTGTTCCGTCCTTCTGCAATCCTTCAGCACTTGCTTTTTCCGTGTGGCGTGTTCGGAAATGTCGCACAAAATTGTTTATATCCAGATTTCGCTGAATATAGGTGCATCCACTTCCATTATCGATGTTGCAGACAGCTTTCTCTCCATCACGTATTATGAATTTAGCTGCCTTTTCAGCCAGCGTACTACCATCAACTTTCCTTTTCTCCCCTTTCGGAGTGGAAGATGCTCCTGGACAATCCATGACTCACCGATACAAAATTTTGATTCTAAAAAACGAAGTGACGCGACCCGTTGGGACAAATGAATGAGACTGATTCCGAGTCATTCATCGCGTCAATTGAAGCAAACCTCCTTTCAAGTGAAGTGAATTCATGAATTCCAAAAAACTAATTACGACTATAGCAAAATCGTACTTGACAGGAGGACTGGTTATTAGACTCGATAACGAGAAGTGCGATGAATAAATCGAAAATGAAACTGGAAAAAAAAAATGAAACTGTGATGAGTCCACCTTCCTTTATGTCTTCCGATAATGCTGGATTTTGTTGAAGAGTTCAAGAACCGTTTAGGTATGGGGATGGTTTTGGGGGTTGGGTGGGGGGGGGGGGGGGGGAGGGGGGGGTGTCGCGTGGGTGGGTGAGAAGATTATACTGGTAAGTTGTAAATCACTATATGTTCGTCAGTCTGTACAACGCGGGAGGGGTGGTCTGGCGTCGTGAGTAAGTAGTGGCGGCGGGCAAACTCTGGGTGCAAGAGTTCAAGAACCGTTTAGGTCAACGGAGATGCTTTTGTGGGCTTCGTGATCAAGCGCTTATGGCGTCACCGTCGTTCAGTGCATGAAGTGAGGGTTCGATTCCCGCTTCGCCTGTGGAATTTTCGAAAAGATAATGTCTATATGGTAAGTGGAATGTGGTGGACGGGGGGGGGGGGAAGGTTTTCTTCTTGGGTAGAAGGAGGGGGGTGTGGGAGAAAACCATGAAGCGTGGGGTTACATGTTTACATGGTGCAAAAAGCCCCAAACCGAAATGAAAAGCAAAACATCACTGCGAAAACCCGCGCCCCGAAACTGTACACGAAGTTGCTCACCAAATCGTGTTGCATCGTGATGGATGACGAAACCAACGTCATGGCCGACTTCCGTCAACTTCCTGGGCAAGAATATGTCGTTGCCAAGTCTAAGTTCGATGTTCCGGAAGATGTTCGAAAGTAGAAATTATCGAAACTTGCACAGAATTTCCTGATCTGACAGGTGAATTGCGGATGTGAGTAACAAGTGCTCCCTTCATCACTTCCGGAACAATCACAACGGTGCGATTTACACGGAAAAGTGCCTTGAGAATCGTCTCTTGCCATTCATGGGGAAACAAAAAGGAGGTGAAATTGAATAAAACAAACTCTGTAAATCATAACTTATTTGTAGTTTTTCATTCTCTGTAAAGTTCAAGAAAATACAATAATCGGAATAATTTTGGTGAGTAAGGTTGTTACGAGAAGTCTGAAAATAAATCCGCGCGAGTTCAAAATCAAATCCGCGCCAAATCCGCGCGAGTTCAAAATCAAATCCGCGCCTTCAAATCCAATCCACACACGAATGTTCTATAACTTATCAAGCATCAAATATATAGGATGGGGAACGGCTTCATCAGTAGGCGAACCTATTTCAAACAAGGGGTAAACAATAACATGCATCACTCATTTTTGGCAGTATGCTACAAATAATAAAAGTAGATTTTTGATTAATTTCCTTCAGAAAAACCCAGCGCTTGGAATAGGGTCTCGGTGGAGCTAAAACCGTTCCCCACAATAAGATTGTCTGCGTTTTTGAGCCAATTAGATGCATTGTTCAAAACAGGAATGTAATTGAAAACTTCAGTGTGAAATAAAACCTGTAAAGAGGGAAACATAAGTCACGATGAGCTAAGTCAAATAAATTGACCGATAACCAACTTAATAAAAATGTCCAGACAAAAACAACCAATGACCCAAGATGTGATCCACGCTGGCCAAGTCCACCCCTGAAGGAGCACAGGACGTTTGAGTGAGTGATGAAAGCACTCGAACACAACCGATATGTAAAGTATGTCAAAGAGAATGATCCATATTTTGTCAATGGTGTATCAAGATAGGTACGTATTTATTTAACATATACGTCATAACATTTAATTGTTCTCAATAGCCTTCATATGAGCTAATTTTTCCCTTTCTGATTGTTCCTCCTGCTGGATGTTATCTTTTTGTTTCAAAAGAACTTTCAGGAATGATGTTTCTGGATTATTGGATGTCATAGCTCTGATTTCTTTTTCCATCAAATTAAAAATATCTTCTTTAGCCTTCCTTTTCATTCCTACAACTTCTTCTTGCTTTTTGATCTGGTGCCTTGCTTCCTTCTTTGCTTTTTCCTTATTTTTTTGTGCCTCCACTAATTCAAAAGCTTTCTTTTGTTTCTGTTTGGATTCGTAAGATTGCCTCGCAAATTTCGCCTTCAAAATCAAGTCCTTTGAAACAACAAATCTGGTTATATCATTCTCAAAAAAATGCATGCCACTCAAAATATTTTTACGATTATTGAACTGCTGTTCACTGAGCCTAGTTCGGTTTTCCGGTAACACATGCTTAGATAGTGAAAATTTTCTTTCGACCTCTGCATTAGAATGAGATACGCAAGTTACAATGTTGAGCAATGTTCTCATTTCAGAGAAACTATCGTCCTGGAATAAAAAATCAAGTACTTACAAATCTGTTTCCGATTCAACCGTTTTAGTTGACAACTTGACACTTGCAAGTACTAGTTCTTCGTGAATTTTAGATTTGTCTAATTTAAAATCAATAACATCGACTAAGTGGACGATTTCTTTGATGGAATCCTTATTTATGATCCTTCCAACCTTGAAGTTGCTGAAGTTTACTCATTTTGTTAATTCATTTAACTCATTCTGCACGGAAAAAAATCCGTGCCCGGATCCGTGAACTGCAGTCATGAATTCGAGAACAAGCAAAAATACACCGTGAACTGAATCACGTAATCATGAACTAAATCACGTTTTTAGGTAAAAATCCTGAAAACGTGAACTAGTTCACGGTCCGTTTTCATTTTCGTGAACGCTTTTGTTTCTGTGTGGGTATATCAATATGGTGTTGAACGAATCCGCGCCAAATCCGCGCCAGAACGAATTTTATGAACAAATCCGCGCCAAATCCGCGAAAATCGCGAAATCCGCGAAATTCGCGAAATCCGCGCTGCCGTAACAACCCTGATAGCAAACATTTATTCCTGTGACAACAAATTAAAAACTGATCCTGCTATCAGTGAAAGCAAATTAAAAAGTCAATTTGCTGTACATTTTTTCCCGTTGAAAGGAAAATGAGTATTCCACTTGATGACCTGTCCATACATTGAAAACAAAACTACTTTTTTGAAAGAAAAGTGAACTCAAGATTACAGCAAGATGAAAACTAAATTTGTTATCAAATTTGACAATTGTAAAGTGAAATCAAATTTTGATTACAATTTGATGTTGATTTCAAAATAAGTTTTCGAATTGCTATCTTTATGATGTTAGACTTTATTGAGGATTCGTGTCAGAAATGGGCCCTAGTGGAAGACAATAACTTCAGCACGATTGCAAGGCATATCGGCTTTCGCTATCCAGAAAATTCCTGTTCGTCATTCAGACCGGCGTCTCTCTCCTTGCTTGATACTTATTCTACCACCAAACGTCAGCATGTTAGCCGACTTTTACTGGATTTGTGTTTCATTAGCGAAGCATTGGGTCAAAGAGTTTCCGTGCTTCAAGCTCCGACACCGCTTGTGAAAAACTGCAGAAATCATTCTTCTCTGCTATTGACAGTGGAGTTTATTCAAGAGTACAGCTTTCATGACAATTTTTGTATGCAATTTAGTCTTATCTAATTGTCATTGGGGTAAACATTTTTATCTGTTGACAAATCTGTAAATAAATAACAAAAAGAAAATTACTGTTCACACATTGATGGTATTTAAGGCTACATTGAACATCCAAATATACAGTGGACGCAAAAAGTATTTGTCTAGGTGCATGTTTCATGGAAAAAGCCATCTTTGGTTTGTGGTACGCATAGGAAAAGAAAACCATTCGTCATATCGGTTCTGATCTTGTAAACAAAGATCTGATTTTGTAAACAAAGATTCAAACGTAAATTTTTCAAAACTCTCAGCAGCTCCACGGAAACGAACATGATTCTTTGTGCTATGAAATTCAAGGAATTTACATTTGAATCTTTGTTTACCTCTTTGTTAACAAAATCAGATATCCCGTTTTGAATAAGTTGTCGAGACTTGTACTATTTTACTTTTACCACGTTCTTCATTGGTCTTTTTTCTGAAATACGAGCAGCTAGACGAAAACTTTTTGCACCCACAGTAAGCGTGATGTGCGCTTTTGAATAATTTACCTGTGATTGTCAAAGCGCTGAAGCAAAAAAAAATCGTTGTTGTTTCTCGTTTTCATGTTGAGATATGTGCCACTGAAATCATGCGGTTGAATTCTGAACCTTTTCACCCCGGTACAGACCAAAACCGGCATTGTATGACGCTACCCACACATACTGCCATCGCTGGACTGGCTGGAGTGCATCACAGATGTCGCGTCATAACGATGTTCGTCACCGATAAGACGCCCATTCGAAACGAGCACTTATCACGAATCAACTGTCCTATGCCTTGATAACACAACCATCACAACATTTATGCACGAAAGGAGCCCGCATGGAAAACAATCGATTTATTCATCAGATACCCTCAGTTTTTGTTCAACTGCGAACGCGGGCAGGTGTCTCCATAACGGAGAAACAAAACAGGTTTAACATGTTTTACCTCACCAAAATTGTATTTGTCGCAGTTGTCATAACAGTCGGCATGTCTCTAGTTTCCGGCAACGATCAAAATTTCCTGTTTACGTCTAATTGGTGAGTTTGAGGATTTAAACAAATTCATTTTTTTTTTTTCAATTTTCAGGTAACCCTATGCCCAATGACTAGGATTATCTTTCATGTATTTTACCGCAGTTTAATATTCAATTCCTAACCAAAACAATAGGATAATCGCGCGAAGTTAAAAGATAATAAATTTTTTTGTCTCGCTCCACACAGCCCACCCACCAAAGCCGTCACCCCTACCCTTGCAAATGGAAACATCGGCTTCGTAGTCTACGGCGACGCAGTCCACATGAATGGAGTCTACAACGGCCATCGTAGTTTGAGTCACCGGGCCCGTATTCCCAATTATGCCAACATTCAAATCGCTAATTGCGCGTCAACCGTTGCCGAACCGATCGGTTGCTCGTACCAACTAGATATGAAGAACAATATGTTCCGAACCGTGTACGAAGACCCAGGGCAAGGCTTCCGCATAGTGCACGACGTCTATCCGAATCGGTACTTCGACATGGCCATCGTTAACAAAATTCGGATTCAGCGGCTCAACTCCCAAACCATGATCCAATTCAATATCGCACGGCATGTGGGATCACCGAGTGTTGACATAACCTTCGGCCTACCTCAGCTGGTGGATGTTGACGGAGAAATCTTCAACCGACTGTGCGGGAAAACGAATCAAGTCGAGGACGAACGGTATCAACAGCACGGCCATGACATATGCATCCATTATCCAGAGCTTATGAATCAATTTACTCTCAACGTAGATAAAACAGCCGAAGAGTACAACTTCTACACCATTTTCTCTCGTTCAACGATTGAAGCAGAAAACGAACTCCGTGCCATGAAGCGATCCAATGTCGACTCGGCCCATTATCGGGAACAACAGCGTGTTTGGGAACAATACGGAATCACCGTAGACGGTAACGATAACCTCGATCGTGTACTCAAAGCAAGCTCCTTTTACCTATCCAGTTCTCTACCGTCAACATACACGAACCAGCAAAGCAGCTACCCGTTCTACGGCCTTTCTCCATCTGGTCTTGGACGAGGTGGAGTAGAACTGGAGGAATATCAAGGTCACAGCTTCTGGGATACGGAAATGTGGATGTTCCCACCAATACTGCTAATGAATCCTCAAAACGCCCGTAAACTGCTGCTTTACCGAAGTGTTGTATCAAAAGCAGCTGAAGATAGAGCTGCCGCAAATGGCTATCGTGGTTGGCAATTTCCTTGGGAATCAGCCTTCACTGGAACGGAAACCACTCCCGACTGCTGCCCGCAGAACGCTGAATTCCAACACCACATAACAGCTGACATTGCTTATGCTGCAAGGTTATACTTCTATGCGACAGAGGACTTGGATTGGATGCGAACTGACGGTTGTCGTCTGGCTTACGAAACTGCCAAGTTCTGGAAGAGTCGCGCGAAGTACAATATCGACACTGACCTCTACGAACTGCATCGCATCATGGGGCCAGACGAAAATCACTACAACGTTATTAACAACCCTTTCACAAACGTCGTAGCTGCACACAATCTGATGTTTGGAGATTTTGCCGGGTGCTTATGTGAGGGAATCGTCGGAGCTACCAAAAAAGAGCGTGCGCAATTCCTCGAAGTAGGCAAAGGCATGACACTGCTTCACGACGAAGAAAAAGACTTCTACCCGCAGTTCGAAGGCTACCAGCAGGGAACTTTGATCAAACAAGCTGACGTTGTTCTTCTCGGATATCCACTGGAGTTTTCAATGAACAGTTCAACGAAAGCAAACAACCTAGAGATCTACAGCAAGGTAACTCGCTCTGATGGACCTGCTATGACCTGGGCAATGCATACCATTGGACATCTAGAGCTTGGACAAATGGCCGAAGCGGAGAAAATGTTCACCAAGAGCTACCAACAGTACTTGCGACCTCCGTACAATGTCTGGAGTGAAAACGGAGCCGGACCTGATGGGGCTGGTAACTTTATAACTGGTGCCGGTGGATTTCTACAATCCGTCATCAATGGCTATGCAGGCGTTCGCCTGCGCAATGGAGAGCTGGTGATTACGAAACCCATGCTTCTGCCTGGTACTACTCGCTTATACATTCCGGAAATCAACTACATGAACGTTAAACTAAGTTTGGAAATTGGAAGCGCTAACACAACAGTTAGTGTGAAATCTGGCTGGGTGACGTCCAAAGTTAAGTTTATCGTTGACGATCAGGAACGCGATCTCTTGGCTTTGGGTTCCAGTAAGTAGACTTGTTCATTTGTTGAGTCCAGCTGATTTTGATTCGCTTTGTTTTCTCTCAAGCAGTTTCCTTCAACAACCGTGTGGTAATTCGACCAATCCGGCAATCGAATGCAAAGGGATGTAAGCTGCAGGAAACCAGAATTGGAATTAAGGTAGCTGATCAGGATAGTGGTGCCTATGTGGTACGTCTGACTCCGGCACTGACTGCGGCAATTTTACTGGTTTTTGCCTTGCAGAAACTGTTGTAATATTAGTAGAGTAAAGATGGATACAATATTAAAAAGTAGACCTATAGGTATATAAAGCTTTAAATGACAACATGAATAATAAAGACCTCCGTCATCTATCTGTACATAGTAATAGACGACTTCAATATCAGTTGATTGATTTGCAAGAAATTGCGATTTATATCCATGGGAACTAAGCTAACAAATTTATCAGCAGGTTGTTTGCCGTGTTGGCACGGTGCTTCACTTCGATAGCATTGCATCGACGGCTACATGATCGTAATGAAAATGTCACAGACCGTCCAAATTTTAGCCGTCGCCTACACGATTTGTTTAATAATTAATCTGATAATGATAACCAATCAGCCCATGACCTAAGTATTCGGACGATAAGCTGAGAATGTGAATTACATTTTTCCAAACGACGGGGAATAACTCTTTCCCTTCTGTCTTCAACAACACCACAGCCCGCGATGCGAAAGAAAGAATATATCTTCGTAAAGATTATACTAAAAAAAAATGACAGTCAAAAATGATCACCAAAAATTTGTTTTAAGTCGGATATTTTTTAAACTTTCAGGGAATAAATAAACACATATTATGTATGTTTCTGCAAAATAGGTTTGAAGGGTGTTCCTATAAAAAATGTGGTCAAACAGTAATGTGTACGAGTCGATCAAAGTTTTTATTAATAAGTCAAATTCTTTTTCTTTTTCAAGTTCAGTTAATACAGAATACAGGAGAAATATTTAGCTAAGCTTCCTGTGTACCGAATGCGAATTGCCGGGTCTTTCGTTTAACACCTGTCATAAGATTTTGTACAGTCTCCTTGTTCACTTTATTCGCCGCAGAACGCCAGTTTGCCTTGAACTGTTTCTCGCTCACAACAGCTTTTTGAGTCTTCTTAAGGTTCCGCTTGACGTTGGCCCAATATTGTTCAATTGGGCGGAGCTCTGGCGTGTTGGGAGGGTTCTTGTCCTTAGGAACAACTTGAACGTTGTTGGCAGCACACCATTCCATGGCCTTTTTTCCGTAATGGCAAGATGCCAAATCCAGCCAAAATAGAACGGAGCAGTTGTGTCGCTTCAGGAAAGGCAGTTGACGTTTTTGGAGGCACTCTTTTTGTCGTCGCTGTGGCCTCCGGCTTTCGATTTCCCCCCGATCCAGCTTTCCTTGCTGTCGAAAAACGTTCACCGAACACTTTTAATACGTTGGTAACAGTTGATTTAACCACATTCAACAATTTCCCCAACTTGGCGTGAGAGTGGTTTGGATTTTCGCCATGCACGTGCAAAATGTTGATGCGTTCATTATCTTCCTTCGACGACATTTAGATAAATGAAGTGCTAATCTCAAAATCAAAATAGAGGCATGATGCTACACGCACACATCTTCAAAATGAGGGGTGTGAAATTTTTTTTAATGCACTATGAAAGGAAATGCGTCAAGTTTAAGTCGACCAAATTTTGATTCATGTATAATTAAATTTATTCTACCTCCTCTCCTTGGCTCAATTCCCGTAACTTGGACTTCACGCTACCTATCAAATCCTGTGCAACACTTGCGCCATCCTTCTTACACACTTTCAAGAGCTCTTCCTTCAGATCCTTGTTGTCTTTTTAAGATCTGCCCTGTTTTCCTTCATATTCACTTGTCCTTCATATTCACCCAGAATTTTTCTATTGGGTTAAGTTCTGGCGGATTTGCCTCCCTCGGCACAAAAACAACATCGTTTGCTTCGTACAACTCCATCATCGCTTAATGGTACGATGCCAGATCCGGCCAAAACAGAGTGTCGTCTTCGTGGGACCGAAGGAAGCGCAGCAAGCGCTTCCGGAGGCATTTTTCTTTATATATTTGGCCGTTGATGGTGCCGGTCGTTATGTACGGTTTGCTGAATTTGCCGCACCCACAGAACGCCTGTCACACCAAGTACTTCTTGGCAAATTTGTCGACCTTCGTCTTCCGGAACTTCTCCGGAACATCCAGGCGGGACTTGCTGACGAAAAACTCCAGGCCGGGCATGTGCTTGGCGTCCGCTTAAATGTACGTCTTGCCGTCCATTACGATGCATTTAGGCTGCACCAACTTTGTACTTTTTAAGAAGACCAAATAAGCATTTTTTCGGACTTAAAGGGTGTAATCGCGGAAAATGGCACACACAAAAATGCTCACCAAAATGAGGCCTCTCATCGAATTCTTTTGAGAATTGTACAAAATAAAGAACAAATACTCGCACCTTTCTCTTGACTCCATCCATTCAGTTTTGTACAACAGCTTTTCCCATCTGTTTGGTCACTTTCATCCTGACTTTCTTCAAGTATAGCGCATTTTTGATTATTTTAGAACTTTTAGGAAGAGCTAGCTCAAATTTTTTAAATCGAATGAATTTCTGGTGAAATCGGAGTAGGCATGTCTTTTGTAGCAATACGCACCTCTTTCGTCTCACTCCACCTGAATCGCAGGACCGACCTCGGTACCTGCTCGGGTAGCATCGGTCCCGGAAGATTTTCCACTGTCACTCACCACCGGGGAAGCAATCCAGGAATCTCTGGAATTTACGAATTCCACTGTACAATTGTATTTTTGATTTTCCACTCGATCACATCGATGATAGCCGTTGACGTCCACTACCATCGTGAAGTGGAGTGCGATGGTTCTTTTCAGCGTTCCGCACGCGTTGCTTCGCTGCAACGGGGGGTCCGTCGCCACACATTTGTTGAGGGTTCGGTGAAGAATTGCCGAATACTGTAAAATTTTCTAAGTGTGTACAACAGCTAAATGTTCGGTTGTCCTATTTGGTAGATTTACCGATATCCGGTAAGTTTTTTTTTACAGATAACTGTAAAATTTAACCGAACTCCTTTGAATCGGATTACCGAACGTTTAGGTGTTGAGAGTTCGGTGAACTTTTACAGATTTCAGTGAAGAAAATCTAAGTGTGTAGTCATTACATTTTGCTGTATATAACAAATGCGATCCTACCATTATATGCTATATGTTGTTCAAAATTCAGGTATTTGCAGGTTTCTGTTATGTTCTATTTCAGGTAACTGGGGTCATACAAATATGTAAAGTTTCTATTATATTCCAACCAGTGGATGTCATCAATTGAACCTATGAGATCCACTACAATTGAGTATAGCGGTGCAAGAAAACGGAACAGTACATTAAAATTTTAGATATACTATTCTTTATATATCATTTCAGGTCATCCATGGAGTTTCCAAGTTTTGTAAAATAATTTAAATATTTTCTTCAAGTGGCTATGATACGCAAATACTTCTACAATTGCAGCAGGACAACTATCTGCAGACATGTGGTGTAATTGTTTTTATCATTTTACATTAGAAAATCCCTTCACTATATTTTAGATACTATTCTGTTTGACATTCCATGTAGATTTAATATTTTTATTATTATCATAACCATTTTCATCTTTACTCGGATTTTCATGATTGATTTGAATATTATTTTATTATTTTTTTAGCTCGGAGCGTATGGTACGGTATGTCCACGCATCCTCACGGATAGGTGCTGGAGGAAATAATTCAAGGAAATAATTCAAGGAAATTTTCGATTAACTTAAGAAATAACTTTTGATTATAAAAACGTGTTTTCACTATCGTTGTTGGTAATGGTCGTAGGACATTTAGCAGTTGAAGAGAAGTAGAAACAAGAGAGGGTATACAAGGGTACAGTGGTTACACTCTCAACACCACAGAACCTAAACCCAGGGACCTGACGGTCAGCCATTTTCTTGTAGTCACCATCTCTTACTCATCTAAACATCAAAATAATCATTGTTTGTAAACAATACTGGAGTTCGTGCACTAACAAGCGTCAGACGGGCCTTATTCAAATAAGGTCAGTGATATGTTGCATACTGTCAAACGCTAGTAAATACACGCTCAAACAGCCTTTCTTTCATTTGTATTACTGTCCCTGACGCTGTTCCGCCACGTTTTCCAAGAAATAAAAGCCGAACTGGAGGCGCATAAGTGCTTTGTGTCCGCTGAGGACATTTAAGTGAGGATCCACAACCTCACTTCCAAATACAGGTTTAACTTAACATTTAATGCATAAATTATCCGAAAAATCATTCATCGCTTTTACTTTAAATCTGGACTGTCGCATCAAGTGCCTCATATGCGCTATACAGCGCACTATATGCGACACTATGCACTCGTATGGAACGAAAGTCAACTCAATTACCGCGAGTTTCTCCAGTTTTTGACTGCGACGTTAATACTTTCACAATGTCGCATGCAAAAACAAATGCACAGCTGCATTCTTTCGTAAATTTTTGATTTATAACATATTTTAGCTAAGTTTTTACGCTAAAATTGGACCGTCAGTAGGGTATCCTTCGAAATGGCCCTTATTCCATAAAGTTCACGCAATTCAGGGCAGCTTTGCACTAAATAATTTATCTTCTTTGATTGAAGAAATTATCGAAGGTAATATGATAAGATGATAATAACAATTATCTTCATTTAAAAATATTAATTATTTGCAGAAACCGAAGCCGATCCGGATCCAAATACTGCTCTCGACGAAAACATGGAAATTCTTGACGAATATGCAAAGGCCAACATTCATTCCGGATAATGAACTCTATGAAGATTCACGTGGTTTCTTGCAACCCAGCAGTGCCAGCACCATGGTGGCACCAGAACCATCTACGTCTGCTGAAAAACCGGGAACTGGAAAAAGCAAGAAAAACATCTTTCAAGTTGAGATTTTAGAACGATTTTATGCTATAGATATGAGATGGAACAGCAAGAGTAGCGTCTCCAAGCTACTGATGAAAAAATTTGCAGTTGAAGGAGAAGCGAACGGACTTGATGGAGAAGTTCGTCAATGACACTGCGAGGTTCAAGAGCGCTTTCATTAATTATTTAAATTCCCAACAGTAATAATAAAATTAATATCGCATGTTTGTACATGCGATGCAATGGCTTCCCATATTTCTTCAGCTCCTACATCATCGTTATTGAGCACTGCCTGATATTGAGGTTGAGGGAACCGTTATAGGGATACGGTTTCATAAGTAGCGTTGACAATCTGAAGGCTGAATTACTCATTATCATAACGGGTACATATTTATCTTGACATTTCCTAAAGTAATACACATTCCGATAGCTGATATTTCAGCAAAGATTTCTGGTAAATGTACGAATCGTTGCACCGCCCGGGGATCCCTACGTTGAGGAATATGAGGAAAACGGTATCTATAAAAAATGCATTTGTATGTTTTGCTGTTAACATTTCGTATACATACCTGTTACCAACTAAAGCAATTAAAATTGTTGAGTACCAACCCTTGTAGTTATAATAATCAACCGCGTCTGCTGCAAAAGAGGGTGGATTTCGATATGACCACCATCTGTAATTAATTAAAATTCATCAGTAAAGACTGGACTCGGAAAAAATGAGACACACAAAAATTATCACCAAAAGTTCATTTTAAATCGGATACTTTTCAAATTTTTAGGGATTAAATAACTATATATTAGCTGTGTTTTGGCATAATTTATTTATTGAATTTCCTCCCCCAAGCTGAATGCTCGTGCATTTCTCTTAACACTGCTCATGAGATCTTGGGTGAGGCTTTGTCCATCTTCCTTACACAATTTCTCCCAGTTTTTCTTCAAAGCTTCATCGGTTTTGAATGTTTTTCCGCTTTTCTTCAATTATCGCCCAAAACTTTTCGATCGGACGAAGTTCTGGTGTATTTGGCGGGTTCGCCTCCTTCGGGACCACATTAACGCCCTTCGCTTCGTACCAATCCATTACAGGCTTGGCATAATGGCACGAAGCGAGATCCGACCAGAACAGCGTGGGACCACGGTGAGAGCGGAGGAAGTGCTGCAAGCATTCCTCTCGATTAATCTGCCCGTTTATGGTGCCGGTTGTAACGAACGGCTTGCTGTACCGTCCGCACTCGCAGATCGCCTGCCACAACAGGTACTTCTTCGCGAATTTGTCCATCTTTCTCTTCCGGAACTTTTCCGGAACCTCCATGCGGAACGTACCGACAAAAAACTCGAGGCCGGGGATTTGTTTGGTGTCCGCCTTGATATATGTCTCGTCGTCCATGACGAGACAGCCTGGCTTGACCAGCCACTCACGGTACAGCTTCCGCGCACGCAATTTGGCCATCGTGTTTTGCTTGTCAGTCCGGTTTGGCGCCTTCCTGACCTTAAAAACACGTAGCCCAGCCCGCTTCATGGTCTGCTGGACGAACCACTTCGATGAATAGACCGTTTTGGCCACGTCTCGCGTGGAAAGGTTCGGGTTATTCTTAAAGTACTGCCTTATCTTCCGCGCCTTCTCTGGGTATTCCGTTTTCGGTTTTCGGCCGCTTCCAGCGCGCCGCTCGATGGTCTTCGTCTCCTGGAACATCTTCACAATGCGGGACACGGTGGAATGGTAGATTTCAAGCCTTTTGCCGATCCATCTGTGCGACTGACCAGGATTATCGATCACCGCGCCCAAGATTTGCTGGCGTAGCTCTTCTTGTTTCGAATGCATCTTGAAAACTACTACTTGACAGATTGCAATAAAATAAAAACATAAACATAACACTTAAAACTAGTGTTACCCAGAATTTCGTTAATTTTTACCCACGCGATAAAAAATTACACCCAAAACAAAGTGTCGCATTTTTTCCGAGTCCAATCTTTATAAGAGGTTATGGAAACGTGACAACCCATATCAAAAAAATTGTATGGATTGTCATTGTTTTAAACTGGTCTTAAGTGTAACATAAATAATGTACGTTTACTAAAAGGAAAGGTCAGATTCTAGAGAGGCTCCTAACCATACTATAGGTATCTTGATTGAACTCGTCTTAAATTTTCACTTTTTTTTTGAAGTTGCATTTTCGCGATGACTGGCATTAAGTTGCATGCTGCAGGTAATGTTTACGCTTTTCTCTTCTTTAGGCTGGTAGTGATTAGTACTCGTTGTAGAGAATTGACTAGGTGATAATCATCATGTAACTTTTATGTGCTCTTAACGCAAAATTTAAGGGAAAAGGAGGCCATTAAAGCGATAAATGCAAGAAAGGAATACGAAAAACAAAGCAGCAGGTTCGGAGACCCGTTATTGTTGGAAGATGTACTTATGCAGATACTATTCCGAAAATTACTAATGGAATGAAGTGTTTGAATTATTAACATTTACCTATGGCAACCAAGCATTGTGGAAACCCCATAACATCAAACCCATGGACACATATTTGACCGTGTCGGCAGAAAATGTTTCAGGTATAATGGTCACAAAATACACTATGCCCATCACAAAACTCCAGCCGGATACAACATACTGTATATTTTCCTATCTCATAGATGTTTGCAATGGTTCGGTATTCGGTGGACGATCCTAAGGAATACAGTGCGACCGCTACCCTTTTCAACAACAGAATGTCTTGACGCAGATAAGTGTCAGCTTTTATCAAAGCTAGCAACATATCGCACAAAAGCTCTCGAAGTTTTTCCGATGCATCCGAAAGTTCAGCTTGAAGAAGTTATCGCCGTTTATTTGACAGTCTACCCACTAAAATAATTGCGTTCTTTCCTAAAAATGTTATAATAATCCTTAATCAGATGACGTAGCGCAGTTGAGTTGCTTGAAAAAAAAATTTAATACTTGCCAAGGTCCACATTCTTGTCATTATTTCACAACCGTTTACGGTAAGCAACAGTAAAAGCTTTTGCATTTTTAGTCGTTGCAGTTTCTCGATATGCAACTTCCTAAGCCTCATACATCGCAGAACATCGTTTTCATACATTTCATTTAGTTTTAATATGGTATCATTGCCAATATTGAGGAAAGCAAAACAGATTTTCGCATCAACTTCGGAGCTGGTTTCAGGCATTTTTTCAACTTTGTAAAACATAAACATCAGTTTTTTTTTTTTTTTCTCCCGTGGAATAAACTATAGACACTGTATAAAGACCGGACAACGCAAAATCATACAATCTGCCAACCCTGAAAAATGTCATAAATTTGATCAATTGATCTGGCACCACTTGTATTTGTACAAATTTGAAGTAAAAAAAAGATTCGGTTTCGATGTTGGTAGTTTGTATTGATTCCGTTTGAAGATATTCATTAAAAAGCATAGTGAAAAGTGCCGTGTAAAAAATGAATTGTTTGGAGCGAAATTGTGGCAATAACTCGCGATGTGAAGTGAATTCTGTGGGTTTCTTTCGGTTTCCAAAGAAAGATAATATAAGGCAGAAATGGCTTGCATTCTGCGGCCTTTCGGCAGATTTTCAGATTCTAGGAAGCCATAGGCTGTGCAGTGTAAATACAAAATACTATAATTTGTTTTCTCCATTACTAATTATAACAAATATATCCAGTTACATTTTCTTGCTAGTGAGCTCTCGATATGAACGGAAAGACGCGAAAAGTCCAGGATGCTGTTCCGTTTTATGACAATGTAACGCAGTTGAGTACCAGGAAGAGAAAGAGAAGAAGCTTCGAAGATTTTAATTGGCTGGAATCTGATCATCTGTGTGGGGGTGGAGAAAACCGGCATGTACCAAAACAAAAGGAAGATATTGATATCAACGAATCGCAAGATTTGATTCCTTCGGATGGCAACGGCAGTGTGGCGGAATATCTGGAGTACGAGTTCTTAGAGGAAACTGGCGATGATTGCAATGGAGGATCTTTTTTGGGAACTGCGACTGTGGAAAATGGACACCTGGACCAGACTGATGCAAGCGGTGACGTTGAAATGGTGGTCCTATGCTCGGCACTGTGTAGAGAAAGAATTTTGTTCATTTTTAGTAATCCAAACGGCAATAAATAATACACCGAAAATACTTACATTTACTGAATATGGAAGTAGAAAATCCCTTATTTGTTCATAATTGGCTTTTGTCAAAACAATACTTGATCACAATACTTGCTCCTTTAAAGTGAATCAAAAGTTGACAGTCCGTTTGGCTGCATTTTTTGACAGGTCGTTTGGCTGCATAAGACAATTGTTGTCCGGTCTTACAGTGTCTATAATATCAACTGCCATCTTGTATCACCTTGTCGCAGTGTGAACAGTTTGGTTTTAATTAAAATTGTTAGTATAAATAATTATTATTTTAGGTAAAAAAAGGAGTAAGTGAAAGAAAAAAAAAATGGGGGGGTGTTTTTGGTGGGTAGGTTTTTGAATAAATAATGAGGTGGTAATAAAATAAAATATTTTTAATAAATGTTGTTTTTTTTGGGGGGGGGTTTGTGGTGTTGTGTTTTGTGGTTTTTGAAGGGATGGTGTTTGGGGAGAATAAAAATTTGTTGGTTTAGATAGTCTTGTTAATATTATTATGGGGGGGGGGTGGTGTTGGGGGGGGTTAATAGAAATTGGGGGGGGGGTGGGGTTGAAAAATATACTTTGCAAGCGAGAGCGATTGAAATTCACGTGTTATTATCTTCCCTTTCTCGTACACTTCAAGAAAAGTGTTCCCCCCAACCCCCTACCAAAGGAAATTTGAATTTACCAATAGAAATTTTCACCATTCCTGCCACCGACTTTTACTAAGCTCTGTCATGACATAGACATTGAAGGAGTTTCACAGCCAATCTCGCCAGATGATGGAGTCGAAAATATTTCTTCTGGAATGTTTATAATTTTCAGCACTGATTATCAAATACCACGCATAATCTAAACTTTGAGCTACGTCTAGAATGAAGAAAACAAATGCTGATTCACATATAGATTTCCTGATAACGTCATTTCAGTCAAGCCTCTCCAAATATGACAACCGATTTTCACAAATGCTCTCTTGCCTCATTTCCTGTACTCGAGCTGTATGTAATCTCTGGTATCTAGTGCAAACCTCAAATGAGCCATTAAAAAAATGACTAGTCCCTTCACCACCACAGTTATCAAAGTCGATCATATTTCCGATATCTTATCACATTCCCGAAACACCGAATTCATATCGCCTAAAGCCGCAAACGTTTCCGATTTAACCCAGTTCAGATGTCAAGCTGCGTCGAATAACAGGTGAATTCATTGTCGCAGCACTCAAAATGGTAACGAAATTCTCGTTATCTGTTTCAATACTGGCGATATGCTGCTCGGAAGGTCTAGCTATCGATACAAATTATCTTTTCAATTCTAACCTGTAAGTATCATTGCCCTGCTATGTTCCACAAGCCATGGTGGTTGATTTTCAAATAGTTTTCCAGAGCCGTCAGCCGTCCCAACGCTATCCAATGGAAATCTCGGATTCACTGTATTCAGCGATAGTGTTTTCCTAACCGGAGTATACAATGGTCGAGGCTCTGAAAGCCACCGTGCACGTATTCCCAACTATGCTAATCTCCAACTAACATTATGCCGTAATCCGGAAACTAATCCACCGAATTGTAGTTACCAATTGGACATCAAAACCGGCCGCTTTCGAACGGTTTATGAAGATCCCAATCGACAGTTCCGCCTCGTTCATAGCGTCTATCCACATCGCTACTTCAACCATGCCATAGTGAATCACTTCCGCATTCAACGGCTCAACGGTCAAGGTGTACTCCAAGCAACAATCCAGAGAATTCTGGGTGAATCATCTGCTGATATTGGTTTTTCACCGCCTCAGAGTTTCATTATTCGCGAACAGACGTTTTCATATCAATGCGGATTAACGCATGAAGTTGAAGATCCGGTACTTCAAGTATCGAGAACCGAAGTGTGCTTCTACTATGGAGATCATCCAGCTATGCTTGAACTTCCGACGGATAGAACCAGTGAAGAGTACAGTTACTACACAGTATTCGCCAGGAGTAGAGACGAAGCCGAGAGTAAACTGTACTATCTAACTTTGAGTAGCGTGCAAAACACTGAACGGGTTCAAAATAACTATATGAAGGAAATGTGGGATAAATACGGGATGACGGTTGATGGAAATGATGAACTGGACAGAGCCATCAAGGCCAGTGCCTTTCACCTGTTAAGCAATGTTCCCAGCATGTTCACGCCCAATATGGTGACATACTTCGGGATATCTCCATCCGGTATTGGACGCAACGATTTCCAAGGTCACGTCATGTGGGATTTTGACATGTGGATGTTCCCAATAGTTAATCTGGTAGATCCACTCGTTGCCCGAGAAATGTTGAACTACAGAATGGTAACGATACGCAGAGCATTGTCCAATAACGCTGCCATGAACCAACATGATGGTTGGCAGTATCCTTGGGCCTCGGCAGCCACTGGCCGCGAAGTAACATCATCCCCGGAGGCAACCGAACTAATGCATCACATCACAGCAGATGTAACATACGCCATTCGGCAGTACCTGCATACAACAAATGATTATTTTTTCATAAATAACATACAAAACTGCGAACTTTTGTACCAAACTGCTCGATTTTGGAAAAATAGAACGGTGTACAACCCCTCCACAGATAAGTTTGATATTCCGTCGGTTACGGGTCCCGACCAAATGAATCCTGATGTAACCAACAATGTGTTCACAAACGTTGTTGCAGCTCATAACCTATTTTTAGGCGAATATGCTGGATGCTATTGTAAATACGATTTGCCTGTGAACGACGAAGATTTGAAGGATTTACTTCGTGTTGCAAGAAGCTTGCACTTGCCCTACGATGAAGTTGACGATTTCAATCCACAGTTCGAAGGATACGTCAGAGGAACACAAATCGGCCAGGCTGATACCGTATTACTTGGATATCCATTGGACTGGCCAATAGATGAGTAAGTTGGGTCGTATCTGAAAAGTTAACTGCACTTTTCTTACCAAAAAATGCTTATCTCAACCAGTTCTACGAAGCGACGCAATCTGGAGATCTATGGAGCTTCCACCGTAGCAAACACTCCGCCAATGACCTGGTCTATGCATACCATCGGATGGCTCGAGCTGAATGACCTGACCCGAGCAGCGGAAAACTTTATCCGTAGTTATCAACCGTATTTGCGAGCACCGTTCAACGTGTGGAACCAGAGTCCCACGGGCTTTGCTGGGGCTTCAAACTATGTCTCCGGAGCTGCTAGTTTCCTACATACCATAATCAACGGCTACGGTAGCATACGGATTCGCAATGAAGAACTCATACTGGATAGACCTCAACTACCACCGGGTACAACACGGCTCTTCATTCCACAAATAAACTTTAACCGGTTCCGGTTTGCGTTGGAGATACTCCAGGGTGGAAGATTCTCTATTTTTCAGCATGCCACTCCAACAGCACCGTCGCTAAAAATCGAAGTCGATGGCCAGACATACGAACCTTGTGGACAAGGACAGTCGTGTATAAGTATGATTTAGATTATTCTTCGTTGTAGAATGAATTGATTTATAAAACATTTGTTTTACATTCACAGTTCACGGATCACACAATGCCAGTTTAAAACTGATTCAAACCTTTCAGCCAAGGTGCACGTTAAAACCGACTACGTTGAACATGAAACTGGCCGATCAGGATAGCGGCAGTGTTGTCACAAGGATCAGTCCGAAGGTACTCGTTGCGGTCATAGTGGCGACCATGTTGAATAAACATTTTTGATGGTTTGTTGGAAGTTACCCAACTGCCAAAGTAACTAGGGAAGATTAATTAATTTATTTACTTATTCATCGGACTAATTGTCAACATTAAATAAATTTAAAATTAGAAATTCGAACATTACAAAAACGTGCCAAAAAATGAGCAGAAGATTTGTTTAGTTCAAACCATTCTTCGACAGTCGTGAACGCTCGCATCGTAGCTGCTAGTGGTTCGTTGCTGTCGAACGCCGTTCGAAGAAATCGTTGCTGGAGATGAGTACCACTCCGTAATGCTCTAGGTGGCACTCGGATGTTCAGTTGAGAGAGAAGCCTCGAATTCAATTCAAAAGCTTGGCACCAAAAACTCGCTTGTTGATTTTTCCGTCAGCGATCCAAAGTATACAAATTCAGCAGATGGCAGCGATCGGAATATGGCGTGAGATTTAGTGGATCAGGCAACACCATCCGGAGATGTTCCTATATTAATTTCAGTGACGCGGTTCATTGGTTACCCGTTCTGTTTACCGAGCGGAATGTCGGGAGTTCAATCCCAGGACCACACCCTCCCCCTTGCCATTCGCGACTTTCTCTTTTTCTCTCTCCACTAGATTAAAACTTAACAGCAGTCTACTGTTCCAGTCTTTTATTGATGGCATCACTTACCACAGTGAA
Organism: Aedes koreicus; assembly: GCA_024533555.2. NCBI lineage: Eukaryota > Metazoa > Arthropoda > Insecta > Diptera > Culicidae > Aedes > Aedes koreicus. The sequence goes on from JAHHFK020004119.1 coordinate 94,066, forward strand.
TCCCTTATGTAAAAGTAACACTACATTAATCATGACTGATTACCAGTTAATTACTGTCATTTTGAAAATTTAAAACACATCATCTAGAAAACCATCCGTTTCCTACCTGCTGAAGAGGTTCGCTTAAATTTTGCCTTTGCATATTTTGCATTTGTTCGCGTGTACCGGAGGGAATGTCTTCATCAGCTTCTTCTCACATCTATGCTTGTTGCCAGCGTGTGATGTTGAACATTGAGTTAAAATTTATTTCATATTTAGACGATCTGAAATAACTTTTTATTTCATGTTTCTTCCAGCCATTTGAGGTTGATGTATGCTTATGATTATATTGTCCATCATCTGGCTCTATCTTATGCAACGGAAAAAATATGTTTCAGAGCTGTCAAACAGTATTCAACGATAAATAGTTTTTCACTGTTGAGCGGCAACTATGGCACCATTGTTGCGTTTGAGTGTGCTCATTTATCCTCTCTTCTTTGTTAACCATGGCTGTTACGTTTAACGCACGCACACTATCGTGCCTATCGTCGAGTAAAAATTGTTTGTTTTCCTAAAAGTTTTCATTGAGGTTTGCAATACATGCTCATTCGGATTCACCCAAAATTTAATAATTTTTGTCCACTTTTATAAAACAGGCTGAAACGTCAAACCATGGGTAAGGCGATTTATAAAAGTGGGTAAATCTCACTTTATTGTCCATAAATCTAGTATATAGATGCTGTTTGTAAAATGGACACATATTTGTACCTTCCAGGTTAAAAAAAATAATAATGTTTTACATGGATAAACAGTGATTAGTTCTTCAGAGTACAGGTTACTTTGTGCAATCTGTTTAAAAGAGAAGCCGGACATGGCAACGGAGTTTCATCGTGACCATCTCGGATTTAGGCGCGCCGATGATGGCCAAATGTCTACCGAACCAGGATATCCTAGTATACTCATCTAACGGAGCGCCTGCTTTCCTACTGGCACGGCTGGGTACTGGCAAGGCCATCATCCAGGATGTATTGGTTTACAAATGCGTGGATGAAAACTTCAACATGTCGCAGCTGATGGGCGACATGGTTAGCATGTACGATCAGCGTAAGCTAACCTAGCGCTTCCAGCGGAGCCTGTTTGAGCCAAGGAATTCCCAGAAGGCGTGTGAGATGCGCACCAGCACCTGGTTCTGGACACCGTGATGCGTATTGCCGAGGATCAACTGCTGGAGGAGAGCTACCGATCGTTGATCTCCTTACTATATTATGGATGTATATTTTTTTTTTTTTGTATAGAATAAAAAAGAAAAGCTTAAATATAGCAGCCTAGGGAACGTCCATTAATTACGTCACGCAAAAATTGACTTTTTGTAACCCCCCCCCCCCCCCATGTCACGTTTTTTGTATGGACCTTCAAATTTTTTTGTATGGATCGTCACGTTTTCTCGAACCCCCCCCCCCCCTACTGCGTGACATAATTAATGGACCTTCCCCTAGGGTATTTTTTTTTTAATATTTTACCCAATTTACATAAAAACTACATTTCATAATAATGAGTAGAACCAACCCAAAATCAAATGAATTGTGAATCTACCCAAATTTGGGTTTAAAACCGGGTACCCAATTTTGAGAAGTTCCAATTTTTATGGTTTTGATTTTACTTTACTCATTTTTGGGTAGATCCGAATGAGCATGAGCATGATTGACCGCTCGAGGTTGCTACTCCGTTGTTGCCAGATCAGGTGTTATTACACAGAGAACCAATAAATGATGCTTGGGAGTAACATACATCTTCAATGTGTACACGGTAAGCTTCCTTTACCCATTAATGGGTACGATTTATTATTATTGTTATTCCTCCTGTGAAAATTTTTACCCATTTTACCGTAAAACTGCGTCAACCCATTTAAATGGGTAGACGCCGTTTTTCAGTAAAATGTGTAAAAAATCCACAGGAGGAATAACAATAATAATAAATCGTACCCATTAATTGGTAATGGAAGCTTACCGTGTAAGGTTCTGTCCAGTTAGAATCCGGAATCACTTATAGTGTTGCAGCGGCACTGAAAGTGACCGCTGCAAGAATTCTTTTACAGCGGTTTGTTTACCTAGGCGCCCCCTTTCTGTGGTATAAATTTCACGGTGTTTCGTGCAGAGAGTCCAAAGTTATTCCAGATGGAAGCCAAGAGGAGAGAAAAAAATCTGCAACCCACGTTGATAATCCACCGTGGTCCGCAATAGAAATCGCAAAAACGTTGAAAATCGCCAAATCAACCGTGTATGATGTGCTCAAACGTTTCAGGGAGCAAAAGAGCGTTGATCGAGTGCCTCAAGGTAAGCGTCGTAGTGGAACATATGACCTCAAGCTGAACCAGAAGGTGTTGAGAACCGTCAGAGCAAACCCTGGACTATCAGATAATGAAATCGCACAAAAATACACTGCTGCTCGCAGTACCGTTCGAAGAATTCGTTTGCGAGCAGGATATCGTTCTTATCGAGCCAGCAAGCCACCAAACAGAACGTTGAAGCAAAATTTCGTCACCAAAACTCGAGCTCGGAAATTGTACCAGCAGGTTTTGGCGAAGTACCAAGGATGTCTGCTCATCGACGATGAAACCTACGTCAAAATGGATTTTGGATAGCTTCCTGGCCAAATATTCTACATGGTAACGGCACGAGGAGATGTTCCTGCGAAGTTTAAGTTTGCTTTTATGGACAAATTTGCCAAAAACCTGATGATTTGGCAAGGGATATGCAGCTGCGGAGCAAAGACCAAAGTGTTCGTGACGAATAAGACGATGGCTCGAAGCTGTACAAGGAAGAATGTATCGAAAACCGCGTACTACCTTTCATTAAAGCCCATAAAGGTCCCGTGAAGTTTTGGACAGATTTGGCGAGTTGCCATTACAGCCGGGAAGTCATCCAGTGGTACCGCGATAATAACGTAGATTTCATCGTTAAAAACATAAATCCACCCAACTGCCCGCAGTTCCGGCCCATCGAGAGATTTTGGGCAATGATGAAGCGGAAGCTTAAGAAAAGTGGAAAAACGGCTCGGGACGCGACTCAGATGACCAAAATGCGGAACAAATGTGCCAAGGAAGCTGACTCCGGAGAAGTGCAGCGTTTGATGGGAGGAATAAAGAAGAAAGTGCGGATTTTCATTAGAAACGAAGAGAAATGATTTGTATTAAAAATTTTGCCTTAAAGTACAATGAAACCTTTGTTTTGATGTATTTACCTTATTTGTAGGTTAATCCGTTACCGAGATATAGATGATTTTATTATTCCGGATTCTAAATGGACATAGCTTTAAAAACTGGTGATCCCAAACTAAGGCAATACCGGCGCAGGCCCGCCCGAATGCAGGTCAAGTAAGGAATGGGTAAGAATATGTTGACGTGATTCTCGCTTTATTGAAAGCCGCGGAGTCCACTGCACTTCCCCGAGAAGTCACTAGGATTTTGGATAACAGGATTAGGTGGCAGTTTTGGTTAACAATAATCTGTCAATTGGTATATTTAAAAATTAGTACCGATTTGCGATTTGAACCTATTTACACCAACATTAAGAATGCTATTGGGGTCACTCACAAAGGGTGATTGTGGTTTTTCATTGGGAAACTAGAAGATGTTTTATAATGCTGGAAAGCCAATTTGGACCGATTTAAACCAACAGTAAGGATGCTATTGGGGCCACTCACAGAGTGTGATAGGGGTATTTCACAAGGTAACTCATCTCAACGATTGAGAGCCAACTTGGACCGATCCACACCACCAGTACGGATGCCGCTGAAGTCACTTACAAAGTGGGACAGTGGTTTATTTGTTCCAAGATACGGTGGCCCGACGAGCATGGCGAACAAATAATTTGGATCACAATTAATTATGTACCTCCGACCCATCTTACCCGGCGAACCACGACTTCTCATGCTCACTCGATCACTCGCGCAACGAACAATAGGCAACCGAAATAATAGACAAAACTCTTCGCCCGATAACAAAATATTGCGGAGCAAAGTATCGACACAACCGATTCAACCGATGGTCGACGCAAACCTATTAAAAATAAAATTTATTAATATAGATACAATGGGTATCAATTACCTCTCTTACTCCACGTCCTTGAGAGCACTTACTACCTCACGAGTCGTCTGTACCCAACTCCGCAGATGTCCGTCCAGTTTCTGATACATTAATTCATCTTTATGCCTAACTGAAGTATTATTACTTAAAAAAATTTGAGAAATAGAGAGATATTAGATATTGTCTTCAAAATTTGGTAGAAATAAATTATTTGTTGCCTGAAAAGAAACAAAATTAAGAACAAAAATATAAGTAGAATCCGTTTAGTCCCCTGGATGTTTGCAGAGCTTAGCCATTTCTCTGAAAAGATACTAATAGTTTTTGTAGCTGGCTGTCGATGATTGTTAATAACTATGTGTTGGACACTATCGGCTGAAATGAGCATTGAATGAGAAAAGTGAGAACATTTCATTGAATAAATGACTACAATACTCAGTTGTTTATTAAGCTGAAACCCATTCGAGCTACATCTGATGAACTCAGTTGGTTGTTCTACTTAATAGCCCCTTAATCTTGAAAAGTTACATATAATGTTTGAAGGTTAATTATTGGTTTGATCTATAAACTAATCATCCGAAAGCCCACTTCTATTCATCTCCTCCGCACAGCCACCCCCAATGTATGCCTCCCAAAGCATCCTGTAATAACCTAACTAAAATTCACAATCCACAGATTCCAAATCACGAAAGAAATTCCCACTGCCTAACATGCAAGTGGGCGGAATGTTACAACTTGGAAAAATTGTAAAAGAAATCGACGAATCAACCCTCTTAGATTTCTCGCTAATGTGCTATTGTGATAAATTTATAAGCTCACAACTGCAAGCTAGTTTGTCATTTGAAAAATGTCCAGATTCATGTACAAAAAGTCCGGGCACTGATGCAGCACGGCATCCGTAGTTTGGATTTGGAAATTTGTGTCGCTTAACAAATCCTCAAACAAATGTGCAAAAGCACGTTGGCCAGTATTTAATGTCAACCAGCGGGTACGTGTCCTCTACTCCAAGTTTCTTCTTTCAAACTCAAATTCAGTTCAATTTACCCATTGAGTTGGACACATCACAATAGAAAATATTGTGATGGAGCACGCACGTTAGGTTACTAGATGTATGCAAAATACTCTACAGTGCGGGAAATAAGTATAAAGACAAACTACTTTCTAAAAAATTTCATATTACATTCTATTCTGTGTAAACCAAATGCTTTCCAATACATACTCAGCAGCAAGTTAAAAGTTCATCATCAGTAGTTTTCCCTTTGAGACGAGTGATTTCAAAACAATCCAAAAGTTTATTTTTTCTCATGGGAAATAAATGTAAAGACAAGATCAAATATCAACAGTATCATTTATTTATCGAATTTCAATTCAAGAAAATAAAAAATTAGTATTATGTAGCATTTCCCTTTTTAGAAATAACCTCTTGCAGACGTCTTGGCATAGAAGTTATGAACGATTTCAATTCATTGGGATCAAGTTTAGACCATTCATCCTGAATCGCTAACTTTAATTCTTTCACCGTGTCATACTTTCTTCCTTGACCATAAACTTTGCGAGAAAGCAAGCCCCAAACATTCTCGATTGGATTTAAATCGGGACTGCATGCCGGCCATTCCAGCACAGGGATGTTATGGAAGTCCAAAAAGTTTTTTGTTGCTGCCGATGCATGACAAGAAGCGTTATCCTGTTGAAAGGTCATGTTCTCATCCATCTCATTGTCAGCTAATGGAATAAGAGCTTCCTACAGAAGCTGGCAATACATTTCCGAGTTCATCCGTGTTGAAATGAAACGAACGGGTGTCTTTACAGATACGCTAAACCCTGCCAAAATCATAACGGTACCTCCACCAAAATTCCGTTTTTCTTTAGCTGGCCTCTTTTGCCTTTCATCACACCAGCGACTGCTGAAACCATCCGGCCCATCTAGTTTGAACTTCTTTTCACCACTGAACACCACATTAGACCACTCATCCTCCCAGAACTGGTATTTTTCAGCAAAGGCAAAACGCGCCTTCTTATGACGATCAAGAAGTTTTGGTGCAGGTTCCGTTTTCCTAAAGGAAATATTGCGATCTTCACTCAAAATCTGACAAATCCGACGTTTGGACACAGGAAGATTCATTTAGGCTTTGATGACACTCGGAAACAGCCGGAAACAGACTGCAAGTCGTTTGATTTCCCTCTTGATCCTCGGTGTCAGAATAGACGGACGTCCGGGTCGCTTCTTAGTGGCATATTTCTTACCCAACAGTAGGTAATTATGCACGACATCCTTACTCCTTCCTATTCTTCTGCCAATTTCCCGAAGAGTCAGACCTTGTTCATGGAGGATAGTAACTTGTCCTCGCTCACATTCAGTCAATCGCTTGTTTTTCGGCATTTTTCCTGCAAATCCAACAACAAAAAAACATAATGAACAATATTTATCTGATATAAATAACCCATCTATTGCTAACAGTACCAATTTCGACGAAAGCAAACAAAAATTTGAAGTCTTACGCAACGACAACACGTCCACGGGAAAAGACAGTCTGGCGGTGAATTGCTTCTTTATATTTATTTCCTTTGAAGACGAGATCAACAATTGAATCTTCTCTCTCTCTCTCTCTCTCTCTCACACACACACACACACACACACACACACGTGCTGTAAGTGAATGAACCGGTCATGAACATTTGTGCTTTCAATACATATTCATTGATATGCGTGTTGCTCAAGTTACTCTCACTGAGAGAATGAAACCATTGAAATCATTTTGTCGTTATATTTATTTCCCGCACTGTATACCCTATTTAGGATTATATCTGAAAAATCCAAATTTGGCCATCACCCACCTCAATTTACATCTGAGAGTGCCTCCAAAAACCCATATTCCCATTGCTAAAGCAGTATTCTTAAAACACCCTGTTTTGGCCCGATTTGGCATCTTGCCACTACTTAACAGTGACGAAGAAATGTTACGAGGAAAATAATGTCACTGTGGCACCTCGTGACATTAATCCTCCAAACTGTTCTGAGCTCCGACCTCTATTATTGCAAAACTGTAAAGGAACATACTTGAGGAAAAGAAATGTTGAGAAAAAGATTTCTTTGGATTTCTATTAAAACCTAGAACCCAGGGGCTCTGCATGGCTGTCAACCACATATAAAATCATAAAACATGGAACTACTCAGAATTGGGTAACCGGGTTTGAACCCAAATTTGGGTAAACACCGATTGATTTGATTTTGGATTAACTCTCCCATTTTTATCAAATGTAGTTTTTATGGAAATTGGGTAAAAAGGCTTTTTTATGCCTTAAAAGAAAGGGTTTGTCAACTTTGGAGTATCAATATTTTATTTGTGGTGTGGTTATACATGCTCAATATTGTTCAACTTTGATTAAAATTCGAGTTACTGGAATTATTTATTTCTTACCAATATCGGGCCGGAGTTGGAAAATCGAGTACATCATTCATTCATAAATTCTTTCATAAATACACACATACACACATACACATATAATAAGCGAGAAATTTACAAGGCGGGGCGAAAGGGCCAGAAAGTGCCCATTGGTCACGCATCCCGGGACTTCCTTGGTCGTCAGTACGATCAGCTCGGACAGGCTCTGTTGGAAGTGGTTGGTTTCGTTGATTGAACAAATCGAATTTCTAGAATGGTTTTTTTTTTGGATAATTATTAGGAAATAGAACAAAAATTTTAATACCTTTCAATTTGCGGGACGTTTCCGTATCCAATCCGCTGCAATCTGCTCCATGAACTGAATGATCGTTTTTAAATTAGAAATTTTTAAATTCTACTCTTCACTTTGGAAAAATGGAAAAATGTTTCACTTAGTCTAACAGCTTATTTAAGAATTGAACCAGATTTATGAAGAACCGAATAAGATTTACCCATTTTCATAAATTGCCTTACCCATGGCTTGACGTTTCAGCCTGTTTTATGAAAATGGGTACAAGTTACTCAATTTTGGGTGAATACGAATGAGCGTGAAAGTTTTAAATGTTAGGAAGAACAGGTTGATGCATTCATCCTTCATCCATATATTCATCACATTGATAATGAAATCCATGTGAGCTATGTACAGACGGACATTCAAGCTCAAACAAAACAATTCAAATTTGTTGTGTAAAATTTCAAATCTAATTACGTTGGAATCATCTTGCACTGTAGCGCTACCTAGTCAACTTATTGCTACATTAAATCAGACAACCAATAAAAACAAATCTGTGGCGCCATCTGTTAGGTTATTGCTACTTGATATCTTGAGGAAAGCCATGTTTTTCACAGGTAAATGTGATGAAGTCGAACGTTGTGCGTATAGGTTCATGTGTGTCTTTTCCGGGGGTGGTGGGGGGGGGGGGGGGTTGGGGTTTTTGTGGGGTGTTTCCGGCGGGGGGGGGGGGGGGGGGCTCACGCTCATTCGGATCAACCCAAATTTGAGTAAAGCTAACCCAAAAGCATAATAATTGAAACTACTCAAAATTGGGTAACCGGGTCTATACCCAAATTTGGGTAAATCCACTACTTATTTGATTTTGGGTTAGTTTTACTCAATATTATAAAATTTAGTTTTTATGGAAATTGGGTAAAATATTAAAATGAAAAAATACCCTTGGATGCTATTGATAAGCTTTTTCATTTATTCCTTCATATAAATGATACTATATTAATGATATTCATACATACAGCGAGCGAGTTGGCCAGATAGGAGTCAATCTTGACGGCACCCACCGCGAGATCAATGAAGAGTAGCTCTCCATCAGTAGTTCATTCTTGGGAACACTCATCACGGTTTCCAGAACCCGGTGTGGTGCACAACGCTTACACATTCCGGGAATTCTTGAGCCATCAGTCCGATCAGTTCTCTGTTGGAGGCGGTTGGTTAGCTTTCGTTGATCTAACACCCTCACCATGTCGCCCATCAGCTGAGACATGTCAAAATTTTCATCCTGGCACCGGTAAACGAATAGGTCCTGGATTACGGCCGTGGCCAATAGGCACTCCCGGGTACTTACCGACGACGACTGCACACAATGGATGCATTCACAAACGATCTTTTCGATGTGGTTTCGAACGAGTTGAGTCCGGAACAAAGCGAAAATCTTTACATTAACTTTCCGGAAGCCTTCGGAAGCTTCGATGCTGTTCACTGTGATCATTGTTTCTCCTGTAAAACTATGAATATGTGTCCATTGTAAAAACAGTAGACATATACCCGATTTATGAATAATAGAGTGAGATTTACCCACTTTCATAAATCGCCTTACCCATGGTTTGACGTTTCAGCCTGTTTTATGAAAATGGGTTAAAGATACTCAATTTTGAGTAAATCCGAATGAACGTGTTTGATTAATGGTTTTGTGTCCTTTTTGTTTTTTTTTGATGATTTTTCTCTTGATCTGTACGCCGAACCTAGCGTTGTAAGAAGTGCACGGTGTAGTGGAATGAGCGATTCCAGCGCACTCTTCCGACTTTGGATTAAAGTGGGTCATGAAAATCATTTTCGCTCAGATATATATAATTTTTTTTGCAACGAGTATAATATTGTGTAGTCTATTGGGAAGAAATGTACGACTCGGGAGAGTTCAACATTAACATAACATTTAAATCGTAGTGCGAATTAAACCTTACGTCAAAAGTACTGGCTGTATTTCCACGTGGTGGCCATATAACGTACTGAGACGTTAGGTTTACGCACAACTGGCATAAAATCAAACATCATGAGTTATCATTTCGGTTTTCAATGGCGACACAATGTACATTTATTTATTCGTTTTACGCATAACGCTAGACCCTTTTGATAAGTTAGTCTCAGTAGGTGCGAATCCAATGGTGATCAAAAAAATTGTCGTTGGTGGGAGGAGGGTGCAATATATTGGATAGGTTTTTATTGAATTTCCGCTTGAACGATCCGCTAGTTTTTAATTTCTTCCACCTGTGGGCGTCCATTGTGACAGTTTGTTTATTTTTCACTTATGTTCTTTTCAAGAATATGTGCTTTATTTAAAATCAAATGGTTTAAGAGAGTTTTATGGCAGCATTTCCAAGTACTTCATCTTAAAGAAGAATGTCATAAAACTTTTACAAAACTTTACAGGTTTTATGCTGTTGCGAAACGATGTTTTGAGAGGGGGATCAAGTATCTTATAAAACTACTGTAAGGTGATTACCTTATAAATGATGTAGTTTTATGGAGGTTTCTTCAAGTGTTCTTTAATCACTCTTAAGAACTGTTAATGAATTAAAATCACCTTAACTTGGAAAATGCCCTGATAAAACCCGATGAACTCCATAATGCTTTGATAAAACTACCATAAAACAAAAAAGGGTGAGCTGATCCTGGATCCAACTACCACGACAGTTTTTGCTTTTATAGAAAACGTTCAGTTAGTTTCAGCAATATCCAGCAATCCAATAAGCATGCTGGTGTTTCCTAACTCAATGAGTGACGGCCTTACCCCAACAGCAAACGTTATTTGAACAACAAACGACAACAACCACAACAAATCATTAATAAATGGTTTCATCAAACTTACCTTTAACCTAATCCCGGTGCTGATAAGAAATGTAATCGTGATACTGTCAACAAACAAAACGGAATTTAAATCTTTTTGTGAATATTAAAGCTTAATATCTGCCGATGAAAAATAACATCCGGTTGCGAATGAACAATGCTAATGTTTGTTCTGTTTTTTTCTCTTAACATTTGAGATTTCACTATGGGCTCGATGTGTCTCAAAATGTCGAAAATTACAAACACCCAAATGACCAGTGTTCAGAAACATATTAGAACACTGTTTTCTGGAAAAAAAAAAAGTTGGGGGCCGGACTTAGCATCACTGTATTCATTTGTGATCAGATAACACATTATTCCATTATTCGAACTAGGGATTTCCTTAGCTCAGTCGGTTAAGGCGCAGCTTCAAAACACCACCATGCTGATGGTGGCTGGGTTCGATTACCAATTAGTGAACGCACAAACACTAAGTTGAAAACAAGCAATAAGCGGAATGTGCAAGCAGTAAATCTTGAAAGAAGCTACGTCAAGCAGGAAGAAAAAATGGTGATTCACTTGCAGGTTTCCAACCTCTCGATAAGGCGAGATTGACCAACATTTGATCCTTACCTGTCTAAAAACCAAATCCAACAAACAAAGACTCTCGATAACATCCATACGAGCTCTACGATAACATCCATAATTCTCTACAGGTATACCTCGATTATATGTACACGACACTTAGCCTTTCAATGTCGATTTCTCTAAAATGACAAACCAATTGTAGAAATCAACAACAGCATTAGATAGAAGAACCGTTCCTGTACGTATTGATAATACATGTTTGTTGAATTGCCAGAAAACGTCATTGGCGGAGCTTAGTGCCGTGTATATATAATCCAGGTATACCTGTACTAATTGTATGTTATCCCTGACATCTAGTAAAAACTAGAAAAACTTACGGCTTGTTATCTAGACTAATCCTCTCAACACCGCTGTTATCGTACTCGATATATTATCCGATATCTTATCACATTCCAGAACCACCTAAAGCCTAAAACTTTTGGCAATTTAACTCAGTTCAGATGCAAAACTTCGCCGAATAACAGGTGAATTCATTGTCGCAGCACTCAAAATGGTAACGAAATTCTGGTTATCTGTTTCAATGCTGGCGATATGCTGCTCGGAGGGTCTAGCTATCGATACAAATTATCTTTTCAATTCTAACCTGTAAGTATCATTGCCCTGCTATGTTCCTCAAGCCATAGTTGTTGATTCTCAAAAAGTTTTCCAGAGCCGTCAGTTGTCCCAACGCTATCCAATGGGAATCTCGGATTCACCGTATTCAGCGATAGCGTTTTCCTAACCGGAGTATACAATGGTCGTGGTTCTGAAAGCCACCGTGCACGTATTCCCAACTATGCTAATCTCCAACTAACATTATGCCGTAATCCGGAAACTAATCCACCGAATTGTAGTTACCAATTGGACATCAAAACCGGCCGCTTTCGAACGGTTTATGAAGATCCCAATCGACAGTTCCGCCTCGTTCATAGCGTCTATCCACATCGCTACTTCAATCATGCCATAGTGAATCACTTCCGCATTCAACGGCTCAACGGTCAAGGTGTACTCCAAGCAACAATCCAGAGAATTCTGGGTGAATCATCTGCTGATATTGGTTTTTCACCGCCTCAGAGTTTCACTATTCGCGAACAGACGTTTTCATATCAATGCGGATTCACGCAAGAAGTTGAAGATCCGGTACTTCAAGTATCGAGAACCGAAGTGTGCTTCTACTATGGAGATCATCCAGCCATGCTTGAACTACCGACGGATAGAACCAGTGAGGAGTACAGTTACTACACAGTATTCGCCAGGAGTAGAGAAGAAGCCGAGAGGGAACTGAACTTTCTAACTATGAGCAGCATGCAAAACACTGAACGAATTCAAAATAACTATATGCAGGAAATGTGGGATAAATACGGGATGACCGTTGATGGAAATGATGAACTAGACCGAGCCATCAAGGCCAGTGCCTTTCACCTATTTAGCAATGTTCCCAGCATGTTCACGCCCAATATGGTTACACACTTCGGGATATCTCCATCCGGTATTGGACGCAACGATTTCCAAGGTCACGTCATGTGGGATTTTGACATGTGGATGTTCCCAATAGTTAATCTGGTAGATCCACTCGTTGCCCGAGAAATGCTAGGCTACAGAATGGTAACGATACGCAGAGCATTGTCCAATAACGCTGCCATGAACCAACATGAAGGTTGGCAGTATCCTTGGGCCTCGGCAGCCACTGGCCGCGAAGTATCGTCATCACCGGAGGCAACCGAACTGATGCATCACATCACAGCAGATGTAACGTTTGCCATTCGACAGTATCTGTACTTAGTACCTGCCTTCATAGTTAACTCACGAAACTGTGAACTTTTGTACCAAACTGCTCAGTTTTGGAAAAACCGAACGGTGTACAACCCTTCAACAGATAAGTTTGATATTCCATCGGTTACGGGTCCCGACCAAATGAATCCTGATGTAACCAACAATGTGTTCACAAACGTTGTTGCAGCTCATAACCTATTTTTAGGCGAATATGCTGGATGCTATTGTAAATACGATTTGCCTGTGAACGACGAAGATTTGAAGGATTTACTTCGTGTTGCAAGAAGCTTGCACTTGCCCTACGATGAAGTTGACGATTTCAATCCACAGTTCGAAGGATACGTCAGAGGAACACAAATCGGCCAGGCTGATACCGTATTACTTGGATATCCATTGGACTGGCCAATAGATGAGTAAGTTGGGTCGTATCTGAAAATTTTAGTGCACTTTTCTTACCAAAAAATGCTTATCTCAACCAGTTCTACGAAGCGACGCAATCTGGAGATCTATGGAGCTTCCACCGTAGCAAACACTCCGCCAATGACCTGGTCTATGCATACCATCGGATGGCTCGAGCTGAATGACCTGACTCGAGCAGCGGAAAACCTTATCCGTAGTTATCAACCGTATTTGCGAGCACCGTTCAACGTGTGGAACCAAAGTCCCACGGGCTTTGCTGGGGCTTCAAACTATGTTTCCGGAGCTGCAAGTTTCCTTCATACCATAATCAACGGCTATGGTGGCATACGGATTCGTAATGAAGAAATCATACTGGATAGACCTCAACTACCACCGGGTACAACACGGCTCTACATTCCACAAATAAACTTCAACCGGTTCCAGTTTGCGTTGGAGATACTCCAGGGTGGAAGATTCTCTATTTTGCAGCAGGCCACTACAACAGCACCGTTTGTAAAAATTGTCGTCGATGGTCAGACATACGAACCTTGTGGATCAGGGCAGTCATGTGTCAGTATGTAGATTATTCTGAAGTTTCGATGCAGTTCACTTATAAAACGTACGGTTTTCATTTACAGTTCACGGATCACACAATGCCAGTTTGAAAATGATTCAAACTTTTCAGCCAAGATGCACGTTAAGACCGACCACGATGAACATGAAACTGGCCGATCAGAATGGCGGCAGTGTTGCCACACGGATCAGTCCGATTTTACTCGGTGCAGTCATAGTGGCGAGTATATTGAACAAATTGGTTAATTCTTGATGGTTTCAAATATGGTACAAAACACCCTCCCAAAGTAACTAGGGAAGATGTTCCTATATGATTTTAATAACTTCGCAGTTCATCTTACTGGAAATCAAAGGATGTTTGTATTTGTTACTAAACATAAGCATAATTGTTCCAATAATAATAACGAAAATAAACAAATCTTTTTTTCTCTTCAATTGCTTGATTCGACATAGGAGAATATAGGAACAATGAGATCAATAGCTTTTTACCAAGCTATCCCAGATGCAGGGTAGGCAAGGAGGAGGATACCCCCTTGACTGGTAAAAGATTATGCGCCCGATCTTATACTACCGTTCAAACGCCCTTTGCTCGTTTTTAACTTGTACAGGGTGCGGCAGAAAATAATGCGAAAATTTGTTCTATTTCTTTCAAATCCCATTTTCAACTAATTCAAGCAATAATATCAACATTTTCGTGTGCAGTTAAAGATATAAAGTCGTTTAAACAAATTTATTCAATGTGTCCTCCATTTTTATTAATAACATCCTCGAGCCGACGCTGGAAGCCAGAGCATGCCTTTCGGACGTAGTCCTCCGACATTGACTGCCATGTGCGTGTTATGGTTGACTTCAGGGTTTTCACACTAGGGTGTGATGTTTTGCAGGCTCGTGCTTCAACATATGCCCAAATCGAATAATCCAACGGATTAAGATCTGGAGATCCTTCGGCCAAAACTTTATGTTATCGTTCAACCATTGTTGGGTTCGATTGGACGTGTGACACGGCGCTCCATCCTGCTGTAGGACAACGTTTTGGTCCTCGGAGAAGTTGGCCTTCACCCAGGGAAGCACTTGGTCTTTTAAAATAC
Organism: Aedes koreicus; assembly: GCA_024533555.2. Classification (NCBI taxonomy): domain Eukaryota; kingdom Metazoa; phylum Arthropoda; class Insecta; order Diptera; family Culicidae; genus Aedes; species Aedes koreicus. Next base: position 109,084 of record JAHHFK020004119.1, read on the forward strand.
CGATATACACTTCGGTATTGATTTTAACTCCAGCATCAATGAAAACAGGCGGCATTTTCAAACCGTTGGACGCCACCAAGCCAAACATCATGACACCAGCCGGATGTTAAGTTTGAAATTTGGATGTCACTTTTTCCGGAACGTTCTCCATTTTCTGCGGTGAAATAGAACGATCCGTGCGGCTGTTGGCCACAGCATCGATGTTGAAAAGCTTTTCGGGATTATCATTTTTTCCTTCTTCTACAAGGAAAGCAATCTCTTGGAACGAGTCACTCGTAGTTCCTTGACCGGGTCCGTAATCAAGTGGCGTTTCACTCTGGCTCTGGAAGATGCATGCAGGTCTTCTTTGATGTTTCTGCGCATGGATTTCTCCGAAATATTGGCTTCCTTTGCAAGTTTTCTTATGGAACGCACCGGGTTGCGAGCAATTTTTGCACGGACCGATTTGATCACGTTCGGCGTGCGTGCAAAGCGCGGACGTCCGCTTCCCGGCTTCCGCTGCTTAGGACCATCCTGCACGGACTTTTTTATGTGGTAAACTTTTGCCAAATGGCACCCTACCACCTTGGCAATCTCTTTCGGCTTCTTCTGGGCGAGCAACAAACTGGTGATCACTTCTTTCGCGAACATTTTGACGAATTTGCAATAAAACAAATAATATGGTTGGATGCAGCACTTGAAAGTTAATATAGACAAATAAACTTTCGACGGAAATTAGTCACTAGCTACACGAATTAACCCAATACTCAAGTTTAAACATTTTCGCATTATTTTCTGCCGAACCCTGTATCTTTCAATTTCACAGCCTGCCGTTGCGCTAAACGGAACTATCAATACTTTCGCTTCAATTCTTCGTTCTAGCACTGTTTACTGTCCACTCCTAGAGCCTCTCATGTTGATGGGAGATTATATCAGCTTCTGACAAATTTCATCATAGATCGTTACTCCACGTATGGGAGAGTACAAAAAAACAATAATCAAGAACAGGAAGTTAGCAAACCCAATCTTCCTATCCAAATCGCTTCAATCGGGTGCTCTGTTGGTTCCTCCCAACATCCCAACATATGGTGTTATAAAAATATATGAAAAATTCAGAGAAATTATTATGATTTTCTAACCTTGATTTTGAAATAATCTTACCTTGAAGCTAGGGATTAGAATATTAATTAATTTGCATGATAATAATAATAATAATAATAATAATAATAATAAAGGGTGTTTCGATCAACATTTGGGCGACTTAAACTTGACTTGACCCCTCATTTTGAAGATGTGTGCGTGTAGGTAGCATCATGCCTCTATTTTTATTTTGAGATTAGCACTTCAGTAAACAAAATGTCGTCGAAGGAAGAGAAGAAACGCATAAAAATTTTGCACGTGTATGGCGAAAATCCAAACTACTCTCACGCCAAGTTTGCGAAATTGTTGAATGTGGCTAAATCAACTGTTACCAACGTATTAAAAGTGTTCGGTGAACGTTTGTCGACAGCCAGGAAAACTGGATCGGGGGGAAATCGAAAGCCGGACGCCACAGCGACGACAAAAAGAGTTGCCCGCTGTTTCGAGCGGAATCCCAACCTGTCCGTCCGAGATGTCGCAAAGAACCTGGGAGTGGCGCCTTCAACCGTGGATAGAGCTAAAAAACGAGCTGGACTGTCGACTTACAAGAAAGTGGTGACTAAAAATCACGACGATAAACAAAACACGTCGGCCAAAGCACGATCGCAAAAGTTGTACACGACGACGCTGACGAAGTTTGATTGCGTGGTACAGGACGATAAAACTTGCATCAAGGCTGACTTTAAACAGCTTCCTGGACAGGAATTTTATACGGCAACCGGACGGGGAAAGGTGGCGGATATTTTTAAGCACATTAAACTGTCAAAGTTCGCGACGAAATATCTGGTGTGGTAGGCCATCTGTACCTGTAGCTTGAAGAGCAACGTTTACAATGCGACCGGAACCGTCAACCAGGAAATTTATCTGAGCGACTGCCTTTCCAGAAGCGACACAATTGTTCCGTTCTATTTTGGCCGGATTTGGCATCTTGCCATTACGGAAAAAAGGCCATGGAGTGGTATGCTGCCAACAACGTTCAAGTGGTGCCAAAGGACAAGAACCCTCCCAACACGCCAGAGCTCCGCCAAATCGAACAATGTTGGGCCATCGTCAAGCGGAACCTTAAGAAGAAAAAGCTGCTGTGAGCGAGAAACAGTTCAAGGCAAACTGGCGTACTGCGGCGAATAAAGTGGACAAATGGACAAAATCTTATGGCAGGTGTTAAACGAAAGACCCGGCAATTCGTATTCGGTAAAAAGGAAGCTTAGCTGAATATTTCTCCTGTATTCTGTATTAACTGAACTTGAAAGAGAAAAAAAAATTGACTTATTAATAAAAACTTTGATCGACTCACACACATTACTGTTTGACCAAATTTTGGTCGGAACACCCTTTAGGTATATTTTTCCACACTGTTATGTGAACTATGGTGTGTTCAATACTTTTGTTTTGTCTTAATTTATAACATTTCCCGCGAAAAAACAGCAGTTGGACTGATATGCGATTATTTTACATGTCTGACTAAAATAATCGCATATCAGTCCCAGTCTCTTTTTTGAAGTAGAATTAGATTGATACAACTGTATGCTAATTGTAGCATGTTAAATGGTAGCATGAGAGGTGTTGCTTGCTGTTGTTCAGTGATGCTTTAATCAAACGCGATTTGGTATTGTTGCCTATAATCAACAATCAATATGCAACTAGCGATTTGAAATTGGTTCACTGTTGTAGAACCCCTTGGTCCGAAGTACACCTTGAAGCCATCACCTAACTATACATATTTGCGCCTTTGTTTTGATTTGCTGTGTTATTTTGACAGAATATTTGAGAGTGTGTTCGTGTGAGTTCATTATTAGGGGCGTATTATTAAGCTTGGGACCGAGCTTGGGACCGATGTGCTAGTACTGACTGAGCCAAGAAAAAAATCGTATTTGTTCGGGACCTACTGGTCTTAGAGTTAGTCTATGCTATAATTGTCGCTGCCATATGTTTCACATGCTTTCAATTAAGTACATCCAAAACACTTAGAGGGCCGGCAAAAAATCCCACTAGGGACGTGTCTCTGCCGTTCCGTTTCCTCTATCATGGGCTGAGCTTTACATGAAGTCAAATTTAATTCCAAATTTAATTTGGCGCTGAGGCGAGGATTCTTTGGTTTTACTTTATATGGGATTTTGACAGATACCGGCCTTGTTTGCCAATTTTCATGAAGTGCGAAAAAGAGAGAGGTTCCACATTCCACTACCCTATAAGATATTCGTTCCGCTGTTTTGTCAACGTTCAAATTTATTCCCAAATATGGTTAGTTAAACACGCAAAAAATTCAACAATAAAAGGGGTTTTTAAAAAATCTGTAAAATCTGTATTTTTTTCTAAAAATCTGTAATCTGTACATACAGAATTCTGTATCCGAACACCGCAAAAAATCTGTATCATTACAGATAAATCTGTATATGAGGCATCCATCATATATGCTTGAAAGAGAAACGAGAGCAAGCTCTAATGCTACCAATGCTACCCTTAGCAATACGATTTTTTTTCTTTGCTTCGAGCGTCTCACTCTGCGAAGTATAGTGCGTCATTTAAAAGTGAAGTAGGCTCCCATTTTATTCACGTCTTGCTGGCTTTCGGATATTTTTCACGTGCTGAAAATTTCGAAGCGTTTTTATAATTACGGTTTTTAAATTATTCAATCTTTGGCTAGTAGTCTAAATCTCGAGTGTATTTATGCTTCTATAAAGACTGGACTCGGAAAAAATGAGACACACAAAAATGATCACCAAAAATTCATTTTAAATCGGATACTTCTCAAATTTTCAGGGATTAAATAACTATATATTAGCTATGTTTTGGCATAATTTATTTATTGAATTTCCTCCTCCAAGCTGAATGCTCGTACATTTCTCTTAACACTGCTCATGAGATCTTGGGCGAGGCTTTGTCCATCTTCCTTACACAATTTCTCCCAGTTTTTCTTCAAAGCTTCATCGGTTTTGAATGTTTTTCCGCTTTTCTTCAACTTTTTCTTCATTATCGCCCAAAACTTTTCGATCGGACGAAGTTCTGGTGTATTTGGCGGGTTCGCCTCCTTCGGGACCACATTAACGCCCTTCGCTTCTTACCAATCCATTACAGGCTTGGTGTAATGGCACGAAGCGAGATCCGGCCAGAACAGCGTGGGACCACGGTGAGAGCGGAGGAAAGGCAGCAAGCGCTTCTGCAAGCATTCCTCTCGATAAATCTGCCCGGTTATGGTGCCGGTTGTAACGAGCGGCTTGCTGTACCGTCCGCACTCGCAGATCGCCTGACACAACAGGTACTTCTTCGCGAATTTGTCCATCTTTCTCTTCCGGAACTTTTCCGGAACCTCCATGCGGGACGTACCAACAAAAAAACTCGAGGCCGGGGATTTGTTTGGTGTCCGCCTTGATATATGTCTCGTCGTCCATGACGAGACAGCCTGGCTTGACCAGCCACTCACGGTACAGCTTCCGCGCACGCAATTTGGCCACCGTGTTTTGCTTGTCAGTCCGGTTGGCGCCTTCCTGACCTTAAAAACACGTAGCCCAGCCCGCTTCATGGTCTGCTGGACGAACCACTTCGACGAATTGACCTTTTTGGCCACGTCTCGGGTGGAAAGGTTCGGGTTATTCTTAAAGTACTGCCTTATCTTCCGCGCCTTCTCTGGGTATTTCGTTTTTTCGGCCGCTTCCAGCGCGCCGCTCGATGGTCTTCGTCTCCTGGAACATCTTCACAATGCGGGACACGGTGGAATGGTGGATTCCAAGCCTTTTGCCGATCCATCTGTGCGACTGACTAGGATTATCGATCACCGTCCCCAAGATTTGCTGGCGTAGCTCTTCTTGTTTCGAATGCATCTTGAAAACTACTTGACAGATTAAATTTTACACACATAAACATAACACTCTGAACTAGTATTAGCCAAAATTTCATTAATTTTTACCCACGCGATAAAAAGTTACACCCAAAACAAAGTGTCGCATTTTTTCCGACTCCAATCTTCATATTCTCTGTAAGAAGGGTTAAAAATATCCATCATTTAACATTTAGGAAAAATTACAACATATCGTCAGCATTATATGCATCAAGTACGAATATGAGCTTTGAAAATAAGAGTCGATGTAAATACGTTCAATTGATCATTTCTAGGGTTTTTTTTTTCATTAGGGCGAATCTACAATTGAGAGATTCTCTCCGGACTCGCTCTCTTTCATTCATAAACCAATCACCTTTACGTTTTTCATTCTACTATTTGTAGAGTATGCTAGCCAGCACTGTTGTGTTTCGATCTGTACTAAAAAATCCCTCGAAAGTTTTATAATGGCGCTGTAATGAATGCAAGAGAGCGAGCCCGGAGAGAATCTCTCAATTGTAGATTCGCCCTAATGAAAAAAAACCCTAGGTTTGTTCTAGGATTCATTCGATTTGACAGAACCAGTGAGCCAAGATTATCGGGGAACATACATTGACTTTACTCTGCACACTTAGAAAATTTTTCAGTATTCGGTATTTTTTTACCGAACTTTCAACAGCTGAACGTTCGGTAATCCGATTTAACGGATTTCGGTAAAATTTGACAAGTTCCGGTAACTTTTTGACCGGAATACTGTAAAATTTCACCGAAATCCGGTAAATCTGATTACCGAACGTTCAGCTGTTGAAATTTCGGTACAAAATTACCGAATATTGTAAAATTTTCGAAGTGTGTGGGAGCTGTCAAGTTGTTACCGGGTTGTTACCACTATGTAACGATCACTCGTCAACTACGATGTAAAAAGTTAGAGCGCTGTGTATGGTTGGAACAATATTTTCACCCCCCCCCTTAAACCCCCCACAGTAAAGAAGGGGGGGCGTTTTGGGGAAAAAGGATATTTATATTTTTTTTTTTTTTTTTTTTAGTTTCTGGCTTCTAAACGCGTATAGCGCACAAAAAAATATACTTTACATAGTATAATATCTTTTATAGGAAAAAAAAAATGTGGGGATCTCGGAACGAAGGACGAATAAAAACGGTTGGAATTAGAATAATAATTATTAATGTTTATTTCCACTCCGATTAGCGTGATGACAAACGTAAGACTGAGAATGACGTCGTGCGTTCTTCACGACCAAGGATGATTATATATGTAGGTGTGCACAACACGACAGCGAGAGTGTGTTGGGCACCACCACAGGACCCCCTTCAGTTACAGTTACACGAGGAATCGGACACGATGTCCCGAAGGTGTAACTTTGGTATGAACCTCGTCGTCGGGATCGACCTCCGGATAGTCGACAGAGCAGAATGCTGGTTTGATTCTGTCGATGGAAATTCGTTTCTCCTTCCCACCAATACGAACGTTGAAGAATTTGTTGTTCCGGTTTATCACTTCATACGGTCCTTCGTACGGAGGCTGCAGTGGACGTTTGACGTAGTCCACACGAACAAAAACATAGTCACAAATAGTCCTTTGGAATGAACACTCTTGATCTACTGTGGTTACTACCTTTAGCCGGTATGAGTTGCTGCAGCGAATCTCTCAGAGAACGAACGAATTCAGTGCGATCCACTCTTCTTGGCTGTGCTTCGAAAAACTCTCCTGGTAGTCTTAGTGGTTGTCCGTACACCATTTCTGCAGACGAGCATTTCATATCCTCACGGAAAGACGAACGCAGTCCCAAGAGAATCAACGGAAGTTTATCGCTCCAGTGTTTCGAGTCCACGCACATGATGGAAGCTTTCATCGTCCTGTGGAAACGTTCGACCATGCCATTTGCTTGAGGATGGTAAGCAGTTGTTCGAATGCGCTTGATTCCTAGAAGATGACTAAGTTCCCGAAAAAGTTCTGATTCGAACTGTCGTCCTTGATCGGTTGTTATAGTTTCCGGAACGCCGTAGCGGGAAATCCAATTGTTGATGAGACTTTGAGAAACCGATTCTGCTGTCATGTCCGATAACGGAACTGCTTCTGGCCATCTGGTGAATCTATCGATCATTGTCAGAACCTAGCGTTTACCATTCGACGATGTTAGTGGACCAACAAGATCGAGGTGTACATGTTGGAACCTACTCTTGGGAATGTCGAAGTTCAGCAGTGGCGAGGATGTATGGCGATGAATTTTTGAGCGCTGACAGCTAACACAGGATTGAACAAACGATTTAACGTCCTTGTTAATCGACGGCCAGACGAATCGATCCACCACCATTTTACGCGTTCCACGGATGCCTGGATGCGAAACCGTGTGTATCGTTTGTAGTACATTCAAGCGGAACGTCTTGGGAATGTAAGGGCGAATACGATCTTTAAGTGATACATCACAGAAAATTGGTCTTTTGGTGTGCGGCAACGGTTTCAGTTCCAGCTTAAGCGAGGTGCGTCCTTCAGCCAGTAGCTTCTGCAATTCCTCGTCAACTGCTTGTTCTGCCGCTATTTCGTCGTAATTCAACGAGCATGGGAACGAAATGGTAGCTACGCGAGAAAGTGCATCTGCCACTTCATTCTTACTATCACTTACATGCTGGATGTCGGATGTGAATTGAGAAATGAAGCTGAGGTATCGTTCTTCGTGCGATAGATAGTTATGGCTTGATGATAATAATGCATACGTTAGAGGGCGATGATCGGTAAAGATGGTGAATACTCTTCCTTCAACCAGGTACCTAAAGTACTGCACTGCCAATTTCATGGCAGTCAGTTCTCGTCCAAACGTCGAGTACTTGGCTTGAGCTTCCGAAAATTTGTGGGTGAAAAAATTCCGGTAGTTTCACGGATACCGCGGCGGAAGTGTGCGTTGACGATTCCCCTAGTGACGGCGGGAACGGCACATTGTGTCCAGGGAGTTGTCCGCCGGAGCCAGCTCCTTGTTCAGCCATGTTCACTCGTTTCAAAATGGCGTCTCGCGGGACGATGTTCGACGGGTTTCGCGTAACAATCACGTCGGGGTCACCAGTGTGGGGATCTCGGAACGAAGGACGAATAAAAACGGTTGGAATTAGAATAATAATTATTAAAGTTTATTTCCACTCCGATTAGCGTGATGACAAACGTAAGACTGAGAATGACGTCGTGCGTTCTTCATGACCAAGGATGATTATATATGAAGGTGTGCACAACACGACAGCGAGAGTGTCTTGGGCACCACCACAAAAATATTACGCAAGAAAGATCTATTATAAGTTGACATCTTCTAAATGTTTTTTGATAGCTCAATGTAGATACAACCCAACAACTCAAAAATGATTAAAATTCAAATGAAACCGATATGCGAGTATCGACTATTTACAAGATCGACAAACCCGTATGGACCTGTCATCCACGACCGTTCCGAGCAATGTACGACTAGTTTTCTGGATTGCTTTATTGAACACTTCTGCGGAAATTTCTAGCAAAACAGAGCGCGGAGAAACTCTTTCCACACCTACTGAAGGCATATTTCATTCGATATACTTACTGCTCTACCATAGGAGCCGACAAGCCCGAACAACCCCTAACGTTTATGCTTCACAATGCTGGTGTTCTGTTTACTGCCACTGAGTACCACGAACGCCGATTGGGTTTCCTTCTGCTTCTGCTGTAGCATGTTCAACGTTCCCAGCGGAGTATCCGTCGAGCTCATCTTCTTCATCAGCTGAAAGAAATAAGCGAAGGTTATTTTCAAATTATTGCTAAACGATCGACGAAATTCCGACTCACCCCTTCCTGCTCGTTCTTCTTCAACCGTTTTTCGACCTTGTTCTTGCCGGGTCCCTTGCCGTGGAACTTGTGGGACAGATAGCGGAAAGCTTCCTTCGGCGTTAGCAAATGCCCGTTATCGTCGATGTATTCCAGCTTTACATTTGGTTTGAATGTTTCCCTCTCCTTAAAATCCATGATCGGTCCACTGAACCGATCGCGGCGCGAGTACTTGTCATCGTCGCCGTAGTTTTTATCCTCAATGGAATAGTTCTGCGCTTGAAGATGGGCAAACCGAGCGTTTGATGGGCGGTTGGATTCCTCCTTCTCTAGATAACCCTTCGATTGGGCCAGCTGTAAGGCACCAGCCACGCTGGAAGCTACATCCGGTTCTTCATCCAAGATGGCAACATCATCCACAGGGACGGCTGAGATGCCCATTTCTTCCTGTTCCTGCTCGGTGTTGACCGAGTTCCACGCTCCAGCAGTGCGATCTTCCAGTTCGTCCTGCTCCTTATCGCTGTGCTGGTCGAAGTCCATCATCTCGTTTACATCTTCTTCGCGATTTCCGGCCAAACCATAGGTCGGAATGTCACCAAGAGTTCGGCAGAACTCGGCCGTTGCATTCAGTAGAATGGCACCGTCTCGGGTTCGCGTATCGTAGCTGGATTCCTCCTCGTCGGATTCCATTTCCGGTTTAATCTCCTTCTTAATCTGATTCGAATCGAACGGAAGCGCTTTTGAGATGATGGCTTCCTTTTGTTTGAGCCGACGTGCTTTCGAAAGTACCGCCTGCAGATCTTCGTCGTCTTCTTCGATGTTTACGTTTGTTAGATCCTCCTGGAAAAAGGGAGTGTCATCGGTCACGATAAGGTCTTTTCTTCTCATGCGGAATTGTGATTCTGTCTCGGTGGAAGAAGGTGCAGCACGTCGAGCGGATCTTGTTCCTAAGTCCTTGCTCGATGATGGTTCTGGAACAGCAACCAGAAGATCGTCTGCACGTAACTTTTGACGTATCTTGCGAATCTTCTTCTTTGGCTTTTTAAATGAGGCAAGTTCAACTTCGCTGTAATATTCTGAAGCTAGAGTCAAAGGAACGACATCCAACGAGTCCAATTTTTTGTTCTGCAATTTGGCTCGGATCTCCAGCTGCCTACGTTTCTCCGAAGCTTCATGTTCTGCATTGGAACCGATCGTAAAGCTAGATTTTTTCGATCCACCGATCTCTTCATCGTATTTTCCCAGAACATCTCTCTCCTTTGGAAAGCCAAACTCATCTACATCGTCCTGGTCAAAGACATCGTATCCGTACTGATTTGGTTTCTGCTTCCTTTTTTCAACATTCTTTTTGTAGCGTTCGTCGTCCATCATATTTACATTGACCAGCGTATCGCCAGCTTCCTCATCCAAAACATCGGCATCTTTCAGTGTCAAAATAACCTGGCGACCTTCTTTAAACTCCTCAACGTCATGCTCCACTCTCAATCCTCTCAAGTCCCGCTCTTTATAGGCCTCTCGTCTCGATTCACGAACATCCTGTTCCACCAAATTTCCCACCCCAAATTCTTCATCCAACTGATCCAGTAGCTTTGCTCTCTTATCAGCCTCCTTTTTCAAACGGTGTTTATCTCGCGTTTTGATGGCCCAGCTTTTCAAATCATCCATCTCCTCATCCTCTCCGAGTGTTTTAACTTTTTTAAGTTTATCCTCAATTGCTCGTCTTTCCTTGCGTTCCTTCAGCTTCTCGCGTATCTTATCCTCCTTTGTTTTCGTAGTCAAACTAGCCGCTGGCTTATGATAGAATTCTCCCAAGTCATCTTTAATCCTCTCGTAGCTCTTCCCGGTTTTGTCATCTTTAGGTGCCTCCTCATCGCGCTGGGATGAACTTCCCTCCGGAACAGTGGTCGGACCAACTTCGAGCGGCTTCAACCCAAGTTTTGCTCGCAGTTTATTGGTCTCCTCAATCGAAAGTACATCTCCCGCACCGTTCGCTGAAACCGGTGATGAAGACCGTTGCCGAGGTGGCGAAGGCGTAGGTGACTTTCGACGAGATATTTTAATCGGTGGTGGCGCAGGCGGAGATGGAGATCGTCTACGAGGAATATTTACTCTTGGTGGCGAAGGAGAAGACCGTCTACGGGGCAAATCCACCTTTGGAGGCGACGGGGTGCGTCTTCGAGAAACGGTCAATCTGGGTGGTGAAGGCGATCGTTTACGAGATAAAGTGACCTTTGGAGGTGACGGTGTACGTCTTCTGGAAATGCCCATTCTATATGGCGAAGGTGACCTTTTACGAGGTACAGCCACTTTTGGAGGCGACGGTGTACGTCTTCGGGAAACGGCTATTTTGGGTGGCGAAGGAGTACGTCTACGAGCTAAACTCATCTTCGGAGGCGATGGTGTACGTCTTCGGGGAACGGTTACTCTTGGTGGCGAAGGTGTACGTTTTCGGGTTACAACGATTCTCGGTGGCGACGGTGTCCTTCTACGAGATATCACTACCCGTGGTGGTGGTGATGGAGATTTGCGTACTGGTTCCGGCGATGGAACTCTTCGGGTAATCGGAGGCGGAGGTGGAGGAATATCATCATCCACCGGGACCTCTATACAATCGGAACCTGCAGCAGAAGAGAAGAAAAAACCCGTTCAAACGTGCATTCATATACTTACAAGCTTGACGTCAGAAAACCTTGAAATTAGGATTGATCAAAAGTGTCCTGGAAAGCAAACGAGGAAACTTCGCTAGAATTTCTCTACGAAACGAAACGGGAAGTTCACAAGATGGAAAAACACTTTCCGCTCTAAAATCGCTTAGATTAGGATGTTGTTCCACCTTTAACCAAACTTCTTCCCGCAAAATCAAACCAAGATATACTTACTATCGCTGTCCACTTCAACCTCGACATACATTCGCTCGCGGTCTCTTTTATGCCGGCTGCTGCTTCCACTTGCTTGGCCGTTGCCCTCTTCGTACCGCTGCGACGATGATGACGTCTTGGTCCGCCGCTTCTGTTCGCTCTTATCTTTCTTGTGCTTCTTGTGCCTGTGGCTCTTTTCCACAGTGGCCGATTCCTTCCGATAGCGATCCGGATATTCCTCCACCGTTTCATCTTCTACCGAGAACGAACGACTGCGTTTTTCGTGCGGTGAGCGGCTTCGGGAACGGCGTTTGTGTTTCTTGGATTCCTTCTTGTGCTTTTTCGAGGAACCCATCGTTGCTGGAGCTGTTTTATCGTCGGTTTTGATGGAAATTTTCACTCAAATTGAACGAAGAAAAACTTTTCACATTCGATTTTGACTAAAACGAGGAAACGTTTACAAAAATATGCCCTGACAACTGCCGTCAAAATAAAAATAAAATGTTGTTAATGTTACTGTTATATTGTTATACCGTTATTGAAATGGAGCAGCTCTATTTGTGAAAACTACACAGAGAAAAGTTTGATAGTCTATTTACCCAAAATTTTAACATTATTACACCCCATTCGCACTACAACCTACACACTCAAATTCGATTTTGCTGTTCGGTAAAAAATTGACGAAACATTTCGGTAAACATAACATCTTACCGATTTTTCGGTAAAGGCCAGTATCGACCTAAAAAGTAAAGAGGTTACGGAATTTTGTTCAATATTACCGAGCGGAATTTTGACAATTGATCTGCATGGAACGAAATGTCACCTTCACTTACGGAATAATCGGGCGGAATATTTTTCCGAGAGTAAAAGTGACAGCTCCTATTTGTGTGCGGGGAAACTTAAAAATTTTTTTTTTTTTTTGTTTTTTTTTGGGGGGGGGGGGGGGGGAGTTTTTTTTTTTGGTTTTTTTTTTTTCGGTTTAGGAAGGGATTAAGTGGGTGGGGGGAAAAAAAAATTTTTTTTGAGCGGTACTGCTAAAAAAAAAAAATTTTTACTTTTTTTTTGTATTTTACGATGTTGTGTTGTTTTTTACACACTTAGATTTTTTTACAGTATACTGTAATTTTTTACCGAATATGAAACAGCTGAACATTCGGTAATCGATTCGGTAGTTTTTTAGCTTTACAATACGTTCAGTAAATTTAACTTCGCTACTGAGCTGTCAAAACTTACCGAAATGTTCTGTAAATTTTGCTGAACGATTGGTAACGTGAGCTGTCACATTTTTACCGAAAATTATGTAAAAAATTTACAGTTGCTCAGCAAAATTTACAGATTCGTTTGTAAATGGGTTTTTATTGATTTTATTTCTTGGTTTTGAAATTGAGGATAATTAATGAGTTAAATTAATATTTCATTCGCATTCATTTCTTGCCCATTTCTGTTTATTTAGATCATTTATTTGTGTGTTAATAATTAAAATAGTATAATCAGATAAACTAACACTTGGTTACCGTTGCGTAAAATATCTTAGGAATTTCCCATCTAATGTTGCTGCAATCGGATGATCCTTGGAGTAAGCCAACAAAATTCCTTTCCTTGTGAATGTTGGGCACGGTCCCGGAAAGTTGCTGTCCATATCTCCATTTTTGGCACTTATTTTTGGCTGCCACCGTGCAACTCACCAGAGCTGGCCAACATTCAACTTCAAAATGGTGGGAAAATATTGCGTTTGACAGCGTGGAATAAATTTACAATCTGTTCGGTACTTTTTTTACACTTCTTTTGCAAAAGAATAAATTTACAGTTCATTCGTAATTATTTTTACAGTGCTACGGAACTGCTGCCATTTACAGTTTTAATCGGTAGTTTTTTTCTACAATGTTCGGTAGTTTTCTGCAAATTACACAAATTCCGTTGTCAAATGTCATATTTTACTAAATGTTCGGTGAAATTTCTGTTTTACAGACCGAATTCAGCAAAATAAGTACCGAACATGATATTGGAAATTTGGTGTGTATACGGTAGAAAAAAATACAATCCATACGGTAAAAAAAAAAAAACAATGAATAGGGGAAAAAATTTAACAAAAAAAAAAAAAAAAAAACTCTGAAAAAAAGAAGCCGGGGAAAATTTTTTTTTATTTGTAATTTTCTGCTTTTTTTTTGGGACGTGGGGGGGGTGGGGGGGTGGGTAGAAGGTGGTTTGGATATTGATTAATTTTAATTATTCCATGTATGTATGTAGAAAATAAACCAGCGTTAATTAGAGCTTTCATCCGGCTAGCTATAAATATTTCAAATGTGCTGATTACACGCTAAACAATCAATAGGTTCGATGTAAAAAGGGATTATTATTCTAAATGATACACATGCAAAATATATTTGCAGCATTGTATCCATCTACAGGTAGAACACAACTTCACTGACTAGCATCCGATGCAGTCGACACGCATCGTTCGTAGTATTTCGTTGACTGCGCCATATGCTGGAAAGACCTCACAGTCCCGGTCGGAATAACAACAAATATAGTTTTGTTTAATATATTCAATTAACCAATAACATCCAAATATTTTGGTGTTTAACGATAAAAACAAAAACAAAATACCGAAATGGTTCGGTACCAGACTACACAAATTACCGAACTGTACGGTAATTTTTGACAGATCATCAAATCTTCCATTACCGAACTGTACGGTAGTTTTTGACAGTTCATCAAAAAATTTGGGGAGCGTAGGTTGGGGTATTTTTTTATTTAACAAAAAAATTACCGAACGTTGGGGGGTGGAAAGTGGGGGAAAAAAAACACAAAATATTAAAATTTTTTTGTAGTGTTTATTTTATGTATTTTTTTTTTTTAGAGTACACACCAAATTTCCAATATCATGTTCGGTACTTATTTTGCTGAATTCGGTCTGTAAAACAGAAATTTCACCGAACATTTAGTAAAATATGACATTTGACAACGGAATTTGTGTAATTTGCAGAAAACTACCGAACATTGTAGAAAAAAACTACCGATTAAAACTGTAAATGGCAGCAGTTCCGTAGCACTGTAAAAATAATTACGAATGAACTGTAAATTTATTCTTTTGCAAAAGAAGTGTAAAAAAAGTACCGAACAGATTGTAAATTTATTCCACGCTGTCAAACGCAATATTTTCCCACCATTTTGAAGTTGAATGTTGGCCAGCTCTGGTGAGTTGCACGGTGGCAGCCAAAAATAAGTGCCAAAAATGGAGATATGGACAGCAACTTTCCGGGACCGTGCCCAACATTCACAAGGAAAGGAATTTTGTTGGCTTACTCCAAGGATCATCCGATTGCAGCAACATTAGATGGGAAATTCCTAAGATATTTTACGCAACGGTAACCAAGTGTTAGTTTATCTGATTATACTATTTTAATTATTAACACACAAATAAATGATCTAAATAAACAGAAATGGGCAAGAAATGAATGCGAATGAAATATTAATTTAACTCATTAATTATCCTCAATTTCAAAACCAAGAAATAAAATCAATAAAAACCCATTTACAAACGAATCTGTAAATTTTGCTGAGCAACTGTAAATTTTTTACATAATTTTTGGTAAAAATGTGACAGCTCACGTTACCAATCGTTCAGCAAAATTTACAGAACATTTCGGTAAGTTTTGACAGCTCAGTAGCGAAGTTAAATTTACTGAACGTATTGTAAAGCTAAAAAACTACCGAATCGATTACCGAATGTTCAGCTGTTTCATATTCGGTAAAAAATTACAGTATACTGTAAAAAAATCTAAGTGTGTATCTTGATATCAGCATCTATACATTTAGTTTTCACTGGGAAAAACTTGGGGGGGATTTGGTGTCGAAATTCTTTTTTTTACGTAATATGGGTTGGGGGGGGGAGGGGGTGTGGGGCTGTGGTCCATTCGGGAATTATTTTTTTTTTTTTTTAAATTTGACAGATGGAAAATTTTCAATTAATCGATTAAAATCCCTTTGGTAGGGATGGGAAAAAATTGGGGGGGGGGGTGGTTAAAATGTGGTGGGGTGTGTGGGAAAAAATAAGGCAGAAGGGGGAAGTTTTTTTTTTTTTTTTCTTTTGTTAGGTTTAGGGAAAATTAAAATTAATTGTGGGTGGGGAAGGGTTTTGGGGCCCGTATAATTTTTTTTTTTTTTTTTTTTTATTATTTACCATTAAAGAAATGGTTGGATGATTTGTGATATCGTTCGTTTAAGGTAATATTTTATCAGGGAAAGCAACACCATGCTGGTGGTGGCTGGGTGTGATTCCCGGTCTGTTATAGGAATTTTTTGGTAAGGAAAATCACTCGACTCCCTTGAGCATAGGGTATAATTGAACTTGCCACACAACCATAGAAGGGATGTGAAGGTAGTCCCCGCCGTGCAACGTTAAGCTCTTAACGCCTAAACAAACTACGGAGGAAGCGCCATACAACGTGAGGTAGCCCGTAAGCGGTCGTGACATGGAGGAAAAGGGACCATCTTGGGGATGCCATGCCCCCAGACGTCCCGACTCCCGCCCAGACCCTGGCTTATCTCGATCGGAAGAAGGACCATACGGCGCGAGGTTCGGCAGGTATCCGTAAGCAGTCGTGACAGAGAGATCGCGGACGATCTGGAAGGCGGCCTCTGTCTCAAACATCTCGAACCCGGTTTAGACTCTGGCTCAGATCAACGTCAGGTCGCAGGAGCGAACTACTAAAGACCCATTTAGTTAAACATAGTGGGTGCGTAATGCGCGTAATGCACAATAGCCCCCTGAGTTCTTCAGGTGCCTGTTTACAGATTTTCCATCTCGTCTAAAAAAAACATTTTAAAAAACACATCCATACACGGAAAAATAATCCACACATATTTATTGACATAAATCCAAGGAAAATTCCACGTAATAATGCACACAAAAAAGGAATATTGTTTTATTAAAAGTTTTGCACTTTCCTTTTAGAAAGTGGTTGTTTTTCATTAAATTAAAAGTAAAATTATCTACTACGAAAATTATGTTTTTGGTTTCAAAGTGTATTTTTCGGTTCAGTGTGTAAATTTAAAAATGTGTTCTTTTACCATGAAAATTATAGAACTGTCAAATCCACTAAGCAAGTTATCGTACTCGTCGTCATCGTCGTTTGAAATTTTTCGCTCGATACTTTGTTACAGTACAAATAAGTGGACAGTACAAACAAGAGGAAAGTTTCAACTGGATGACGGCGGTAGAGACGGGCGGATAATAGCAACAATCTCTGTCTGAAGGATGGGTACAGAGAACAGACATTCACGCAAAGAAATCACTCTGTTTTGAATCAACAAAATATTTTGTTGGTATTCAATACAAGGTTTCTTTTAGTTTCAATTCATAAGAAAGTTCCAAATCAATTCAAAATTTCATTCAAATCAAACCAAAAAAATTATTTAAAGTGATCACTGCTTTGTGATTTAAAACAATCACATTTATTTTTAAACTCAAATGATTAATTTATTGTATTAACAAAATATTTTTTCACCCCAAGAAATCATTCTGTTTTGAATCAACAAAATATTTTGCTGCTATTCAATAAAAGGTTTCTATTTGTTTCAATTCGTAAAAAGGTTCCAAATCAATTCAAAACTTAATTCAAATCAAACCAATCAAATTATTTGAAGTAATCACCGCTGTGTATATTTGATTTATAACAATCACATTTATTTTAAACTTCGTTTTAAACAAAAATGCTTAATTAATTGTTTTAATAAAATAGTTGTATGAGCGCACATTTCATAGCAGCCATATTGCTACCTCTGACCTCTGCTGTCCTAATGTAAGTTTAAACATAATATGTTATAATTTGTAAAACAGATTATCAACGAGTTATTCTCTTCGCAGATAACTGGAAAAACAGCACAACTACAGCAACGGAAGACTATTTTGCAAATAAGCTGCCATTATGACTGCCTCTTCCCAATATTTCTTCCCGAGTCCAGCACCCAACCACATGAACGATGCCAACTCCTGCAAAATCCGATTCTTGCGTTCCGAAACGCCGTTCTGCTGGGGGAATATGGTGCGGTAATTGTTGAAATAACTATAAAACACGACTTCAGTTCTATAAAGCATGAAGTTTTATTTCAATTAAATGGTTTTATTACATTAGTTCATCAAAGTTTATTATTTCAACAAATGCGTTTAGTTGATTTAAGAAAATATTTTGTTTTGAGCAATAAAACACGATGTTTAATTCTATAAAGCATGATGTTTTATTTCAACTCAAAGGTTTTGTTGAATTAGTTCATCAGTTTTGTTGGTCCACATTTAAACCAAAATTTTAGTTTAATTGATTCCTCTTTTGTATTGGTATAACCAACAATCAATATGCAACTAGCGATTTGAAATTGGTTCACTGTTGTAGAACCCCTTGGTCCGAAGTACACCTTGAAGCCAGCACCTAACTATACATATTTGCGCCTTTGTTTTGATTTGCTGTGTTATTTTGACAGAATATTTGAGAGTGTGTTCGTGTGAGTTCATTATTAGGGGCGTGTTATTAAGCTTGGGACCGAGCTTGGGACCGATGTGCTAGTACTGACTGAGCCAAGAAAAAAATCGTATTTGTTCGGGACCTACTGGTCTTAGAGTAGGTCTATGGTATAACTACGTATTTTTTTTGCGTGTTGATGTCCATATATCTTTTCTTGAAAAACGTGTGTAAAAGTTTGAACGAAAATATGTTAAAGCACTAACGCCATCTTTTCCGACTGCCCAAGTTATGTTGAATCATGTTGCCAGTGATTTTATTTACTTTCTACATAACACAACGTTCGGCAACGTTGCTGTCAAAATTCAATACAAGTCAATCGGTATCTGAAGCAAACAAATATTTCTTGGGGTGAAAAAGTACGTATACCAGCTCTTAATTTACAATGGATTTTGGAAGATTTCCAAAACATCAGCACTCGTGATAGTTAGGCCAATTCATTAAACAACCAACGGACGACTTGACGGAAGTTGTTGGATACAACGAAAAGGCAACTGGGATTGTCTTGTTACTCGTTCCGTTTGGAGTTGTGGAGTGAATGCAGTTGCAGCTCAATCAAATCACCATGCAGTTGATATTATCCCCTACTTTGCAGCGATTGTCACCAATAATTACGAAGATGGTAATTATCCTCTGCTTTGCAGCGGTTCTCACCAAAAATCGCGATGATGTGATGGCTCTATGTAAGTACTAATATTTGCGCAGTATATATACCATATCTAATTTTGCATATTTGCAGCTTTTTGGTTCACTCACTTGGAAGGACGCATTCAGATAAATGCTACTTTCGTGGAAAACTTGTGGAACAACCCGGAAACGATATAACTTTTATGGTGAGTAAGTTTAAGCACTCTATAGTCAGTAGTGAGCCGAAATTGAACTAAACAGTTAGCACGTAGCGTGCATGCCGTGTCCACGCAAGGTACACATGATCATATGAAGTGATGCGCACGTATTTACGGGTATGTGTGTGCATGACTCGAGTGGATCCATTTGGTACTGGGTGGACGCTGCTTGAAAACCGGTACGTGGGCATCGAGCCTTAGTCCTGGCCTTAGTAGGCTTGTTAAAAAACAGCTAAAATTTAAATTATAGCCTGTCCAGAACTTTATAACGTGATATCATTTTAAATGACATCAAGATACTCTTGATCACGTCAAAAAAAAAACTCGTAATCCGAACAGGATCCAAAACTAATTTGTTAATTAATTAATAAATTTTTGTTACAGTGGTGCGAGCACAGAAAATATGAAGACAACATCGGCCCAATGGAATTGTGAAGCCTAATTACATCAATTGCAGAAATACTTCGAAAGATACGAATTTGAAAATTCAACTGCGTGAGAAAAAACTAGCCAATGTTAAATAGGACGATATAATTTAGGAATAAAACCAATTATGTATATTTGTTATTTATGTATTTATTGAATGTAAGCTTTGTATTGTGTAAACAAAAAAGTTTATTTCTTCAATCTTGTGGCAGATCCACAACAAAGTGGAAGTGAACGGAACAAATTCTTTATTGTGATTGTGGTCCTGCTGCAGCAAACATTGGATAGCTTCAGAAGAGCAACATTCTTCTACCCAGGCATGGCACCTGCGTTATAAAACATATTGTCAATAGTATTCATAATTTCGAAGGTGAAGAAAAACTTACATTTCATTTTCAGCTGGGAACAGATAAAAGGAAATGCCGTATCCTTGCTGATTACTACACCAATAAATTTCACATTTGCGACCCATTTTTCGATTCTATAAACTTCCATTAATATGGGCAGCCGGTACAAGAAGCAAGTGCAGAGAAAAACAAACAAAACTGTTCAGGTTATGTGCTAGGCTTTTATTGATAAACATTGACATGACAGTTATCGCACAACTGCAGCGCCGCCTACCAGGAGCATAACGACATATATTTGAAATGTCGGTTTAAAGTTTTACACAAGTAGCAGACCGAAGATGAACGTCTGTTCTCTGTGGGATGGGTACGTTACTACATGAATGGTAATGTTTTAGTTGAATTAATCATCCCACTTTTCATTTGCAGCGCTACCACAAGTGACGACAAACGGCAGCAGATGTCAGATGTTCCTCAGGTGCATTTGGGTGATAATAGCCGACATGGATCTCTCGTGATGGAAAACATAACGAAAGTTCTGATTGAAAGTTCATTTTGCAATAAAATAATTTGCTCCGATTTTAAACAATGCCATGGTTTTGATTTGACAGTTCTACAATTAATCTGAAAATAAATCCTATTATTTTAAAACTTTTTTTTAATTTCAATCCAAAAAGCACATTTTTATTTAATTTCACAACACTTTCTAGACGGAAGCTCATTTTGGAATAAAAATAATTTGCTTTCGTTTTCAACGATGCCACGGTTTTGATTTGACAGTTCTACAATTCATTCTGAAACTTTCAACTTTTAAATGTACAGAGCAGGAAATTTTTGAATTGACCGCTTTCTACGAAAACGAACCAATGCAACTTTTCAATTTTGGCAATGGTTTTTTAATTTTAATAATCATAATTCTTTGTGTGTGATGCGTTCACACATAAGCAGAACTATCTGTCAGACAGAAATGAAGTTTATGTGATAAATGAAAAGTATGTGTGAGCACACATAGTGGTTATGTGTACACATAGGAAGTATATATGGTTATAAATAGCTACATTCGTTGTTCACAAGGCAAATAATCATGTGTCAGGTACATAAATATTATCATTGCTTTTTTATCAGTGTACTAATGCAAAGATTGTACCTGACATCGAAAACTCCCAATCAATAACTATGGAAGTGCATTTAGAACACTAGTTTGAGAGCACGCAATAAGCTAATTGTGAAAGTAATAAGCTAGAAACGCCAAGAAGAAGGAGATATTATTCCGAAGCGCAAATGTAAAGCAAGCTTGCAGCAAGAGTCGCATGCCAAAAAGAAATTTAAACAATGGCTACCGTCACGAAAAATTGAAACTCTGGACGCTAATAACTTGATCGTTTCTTGAATGAGTTTTTAATAAATTAATATTTTAAATATAAAAAAAATATATGTATTTTCGTTCAAACATAACCTATGCGCAAACCACTGTAAGTTCTTTGATCTTCTTAGAAGAAATGCTCTCAAAGAGGATTTCTGTTTCGTGCAAAACAAAACCGAAGGGTTTGCTCATTCGCCCGTTATTAATTTTTGAAAAGGACACTAAAATGAAAAAAAGCCAACTGTTCAATTTAAGCATTCTTCCTTGCTAATAGCATAGGGTTTCTTGGTACTTTAGACTGAATAAAATATAGTAGAAATTTAATAATTCGATGACATCAATTTCTTCACATCTACAAGGAGTCCTACGACAACTTTGCAGTTAGGCCACTTACATAACTCAGCCTTTAGTTTTTAGTAACGGGTTTCATGATGAAATAGAATGGAGTTGTCTTGTAATCATTATTATGTCATAATATTTTGAAATTATTTTTTCAATACACTTATCAAAATAAAATAAAAAATGATTAAATATTATATTAGATTGTCTTGTTTCATAAGATGCATGATAATAATGAAAATTGATTTTTTTTATGTTTTATAAGTTTCAACCTGGATAAAAATAACCATACCATTACAATACATAATATAAAATAACATTAAAATCTATTTTCGACCATAATTTTTATTGCTCATGAATCAGATAAATGAAAAATACATATTGTCATTACAATAGATTTACAATTCACTCAATGTGCTAGGATTTTCAACAATTGTGAAACAATACAATTAATAGTATTTGACTCAATTTTTTTCGGAAAAAAATATTTTTTTCTATAGTTAGGATACATAACAACCCCTCTTTTCTATATTCGATGCCTCAATTTACATTAGATTCTATTTTGGAAAAATGAATCCTATTAGCATCATATTGTTATGGACAATACTATTAATTGTAAAGACTATAAATTCTATTGTATGGTTAAAATACATGTAATTGTAAACCTACACTCAACGAAATAAACTTTCGATAATCATAAGACTGCATTATGATTATTTGGCACAAGAAATCATTATGAATTTTATTAATTTACCTTATGAAATAAAATGATGTTGAAAAAATAAAAATATGGAGCAGCCTGGATTCGAAGGTTGAGGTTACGGGTCAAGTGATATCATAACTTGTAAATAGAAAATCTTGAAGGCGAACAAGAACAACGTCGTGTAAAACAAAATCCATTCATAAGTCAGTCTTATGAAATTCCATCGTTCATAAGTTGAACGTTCTGAAATTCTTAAGATTATTTGGCTGAACTTCATTCGCCTTTAAGCTTTCCTACACTGAATTAACTTTTAACCATGAATTCACATGTTACACATGTTGTTCTTCACTATTTGTTATCCATTTGTCATACATATGTGTTACACAATAATGTTTGTTTCAGGTACCTTTCGCAAAGCTTATCGTTCAAACATAAAGGCCAGTATCGACTTAAAAAGTAAAGAGGTTACGGAATTTTGTTCTACATCTACATGGAACGAAATGTCTCCTTCACTTTCGGAATAATCGAGCGGAATATTTTTCCAAAAGTTAAAGTGACAGCTCTAATTAGTTCGCGTGGAAACCTTGCAAATTACAATTTTATTTTTCATTCTTTTCAGGTGGATACTGCTTCAGAAATTTCTTTTCGATTCTTTACTTTTCCGTTTCAGTAAACGGAATTTAACATGGGTTTGGGATAAAAAAAAGAAATTTCTTTCGAACTCGATACCGACCTTAACGTGTATGACATGCTAAATCGATGAATGGGATTCAAGGATATCAATGTTATTAAGGAAAGAAATTCAAATGTTCTGGGGTTGAAATTTTATGTAAATTGACGCTGGTGTGGTTTTTTTTTTTTTTTTTTGGGTTTTAATTTTTTTTTTTTTTATTTTTTTTTTTTTTTTTTTCTCTTTTTTTTGTTTTATATATTTCCCCATTTTTTTTTTGGGGGTTGGGTGCGACGTCCACTTTTTTTTTTTTTTGTTTGTGGGGGGGGGAAATATATCTTGGCGTGGGGGGGGGGAAATTTTTTTTTTAAAAAAAAAAAATTTGTATTTTTTTTTTTTTTTTTTTTTTTTTTTTTTTTTTTTTTTTTCCTAACGCTACTCACTAGTACTATAGTGCCAATGATTTTCCATATATGGTGTTATTTATGTTTACAACAGCTAGCATACACGAGTTAAATCCATCCCATCATACGCAACTCTCGAAATTATGTTAAAACTTTGCGAAACTTCCCCTGGCAACATCTTGTTCAGCTGGCATCACTTGATTAATATTAGCACATATTAGTGAAAACGCTGTTTGGGATATAAGTTAGCTATTGTGTCAGCCTTTATTGTACTCTGAAATGATAGTGTATTATTAGTTTATAGTCTTATAGTACGTTCACACTACGGCCAATATTACGTGATATAGTGCGATTCATAATAAAGCAGCTATATCATGTGGTATATTACGTGATATCCCATACATTTGATCTGTCAATCTATATTAAGAACAGTACTTGATATAGCTCATACAACAATCAATGTGCAACTAGCGATTTGAAATTGGTTCACTGTTGTAGAACCCCTAGGTCCGAAGTATACCTTGCAGTCTGCACCTTGCAATAATTCTTGCGCTCTTCAGTACCTTCCGGTACTAGTATCTTGGTTGTTGTTTTGATTCACTATGTTATTTTGACACAACATTTGAGAATGTGTTGGTGTGAACTACGTTGTTAGGGGCGAATCATTGAGCTTGGGACCGAGCTTGGGACCGATGTGCTAGTACTGACTGAGCCAAGAAAAATATCGTATTTGTTTGGGACCTACTGGTCTTAGAGTTAGTCTATGGCTCATATCATCTCATTTACTTGATATAATTCGAACAAGCAGTGGTTGGCAACCCAGCTGCGATAGAGCTGGGCGATATCTTTTAATCTCATTTGTCACTTCCCCTTGGACTCAATCAAAACAAAACTCAATTTTCCAATTTGAATAATTCCACCGTCGTGTTTAGGAAGTTTAAAATCATTTTAATTATGCATGTTAATCAAATAAAACAAACTGAAGCGAACTTATTATTCACTAACCATATTGCAGATTTGCCACCCAATTAGATCCTTGACAGAATTTTTTTTGCCAGATAAAAACACCATTTTAATCATACATTGGTTCATTTTGCAGTTACAATTTTCGTTAACGGGTACGTATTTCGGGGTGCTGTATCAGATAATCGGTTTGTTTCCCTTTGTAGATGAACTGTGAACACATTTTTTAACGATCAATCACGATAGTCTAAAAACCAAATCAGAAGGCAAACTGCAACAGAATTATTCCTCACCCATGTCGGTTGTGATTTTCATCGACTAATTGACATCGAAAAGAATCAAGCAGATTATTCGATGCTATCAACTTTGCACTTAATTTTCCTAATAGAAAAAGCTGAAATCAGGGGACGTAGCATCTGGTTATTAAAAATGTGTAAAGTTCTGATCCCAATGAAACCCACCTTATAGAAACGGATTACTGGAAAAAAATGTACTTTAAAACTATAGTTCATCAATATCAGATCTTTTTGTATAGAACATGTAATAAAGACGAACGACTTTTTGTACGAACGCTTGTGAGAAAAAGTTCTTCGTTTCGTGATCCGCAATACGGCCCCAGTTTACTTAGTTTTTTTTTCTGTTTTCTTCATCGTCACTTTTCCAAACGTCAAACTATATCAAGTCAGTGTAGTGTGAACACTTCCACTTGATATCGATATCAAGTTGCAATATCACGTAATATAGAGCGTAGTGTGAACGTACTATTAGATAAACATCAATATTCACGGCAAAATTACCTCTATTTTCAAATCCAGCAGTCATGACGACTCTGAGTTGAATAGGCTGATGGGCTTTCCGGAAACTCAACAGATGATATGCATTCATCTTGGAATTACCTGTTGGCAACTTCAACCTTAAAAAAATTGCTGCAACCCTCAACGGGGTTAATGGTGTTTGTAAGGAGAGAATATAGAATCTCTATGGTTGAAATAAATAGTTGCTGCTCCGTACCGAAATCCGAAGTGATTCCGAGCTGCCCAAGAAATGAAGTCACCGACGACGCGTCTTCAAACTGTATTCCGTATTCTGAAACTAAAACGTAGTTTTAAAACCAAATCAACAAAAATACACTACACAACCCTTACGATCAAAAAGATTAACTAAATCGATTCTTCGTTAAAATAATTTTTCACACTCCCGGAATCGTGTTGTTCCCAAGTAACCACAAGCATTATATTATTGCTCTTATTCAACACAAAATCAACAAATGCGGTATCACACCAATTCAACAGTTGAACAGTTCAGCGCCAACATCAGATTAGGGCGAATTTGCTTTTGTAAACAATTGCTTTCGAAGTCATTTTTTCTTGAAAAAAAGGTCACAAATACAAATTGATGCATCTCTTTAAGGAAGAGGAGCTTTATTTCTAATCGCTGATATATTCAATTTCAAGGAATTGTATTCAACTTCCGATAAATTAGCAAACAAAGTGTTTGTTTACAAAAGCAGATTCACCCTAATCAAATGTTGGCGCTGGAGTAATGAAGCGTTAGATTAGCTTTAAGATTATAATGATGCATTACCAATGCAATGATACATTACCAATGCAATAATGCTACTTTAGCAATGTCTTATGGCATTACAAAAGATGTAGCATTAGTTTGATCTTAGTGGGGCCCTTTTCAGCTTTAATCCAACTTCAATGATGCACTAGACAAAGCATATGCCCTATATATGCAAGCTATTATAGCCTCGTGGTTATTTGTGTTGGCTTGCCATCTTGAAAGTTTTCATTGTGCAGATTGGTATACACAATATTTAATGAAATGTCAAACACGTTCGACCGATGTGATGCAATACATAGTTAAAATATGCAGTAATTTCATGGGAATGTCTAGAGGAATTTTTGTAGATATTTGATGGGTGGGAATGTGCAGAAAATTATTGTGAATTACATTAAAATACACGAGTAAAGCATTTAGAAGTCATGTAAATGTTCCTGAATTCTCGGAAACTTTTTCAAACAGACTTATGTCATTTTGTAAACAGAGAGGGGAAGTAAGATTCAAAAGTAAATTTCTCGAAATTCTCAGTACCCTCACATAAAGTAGCATCACAATCATGTAAAGCAATGTTATTCCTTCCCGCATAAACAATAACCATAAGAAGTGCCTAACCGCCAATTCGGTGTATCATACCAACTGTAAGTGGTATGGTCATACCATTTATAATATCGTTCCTGTATGGTACATGTTGTGTTGGTGGCCCAAGTTTGCATGAAAGTGCTAAGGGTTTCGAGAAATTTACGTTTGAATCTTACTTCCCCTCTTTGTTTTCAAAATGACATACGTCTGTTTGAAAAAGTACCCGAGAATTATTATATTACACAGGCAAATGAATTCGTCGTGTTAAAACATTGAATTTGAGCGTGTGGATTATTTTCAGTGTATATTTACTCGTTGCACAAAATTACGGAATATTTGCTTGGACCCAATATACGTATAACAGTATCGCCCAGCTCTACATGAAATGTCGGAGGTTTCGACATCAACTGTCAAATTTACCGCTTTCTGGTCCCTTTGTTTTGGTTTTTATTTACTATGCACTTCGAAAATAAAATCTTTCACTAACAGCCGCGAAAATAAAAATCCGGTGTGCTTGTTCCCTTATTCCTTCACCTAGCTTTATATTTTATTAGTTGATTAAAGTTAAAAGTATCAAAATTTCATCGGAAATGAAGCTAGGAACGAAAGACGATACGGCAAATACCCCAATCGTGGATGCATCGGACGATGAGGAGGAAGAAGATGCGGTAATATGTTTTCAAGCTTTTAAATAGAAAGGACGCTCGTTCTGACGCTTTGTATGTGTTGTTTCCTTGTCTCCGTGTGTAGCATGAAACCTCTAGCATCGGTAGCACTTGCACCGACAACACCTCCAATGGGAGCGAGAGCCATCCAAACCGGAAGAAACATAGGCGACCGAAGAAAAAAATTCCCAAGGTGGCCAAAACATTGTATAAATTTGCGTGAGTATTTAATTTTTCATATATGAGTGTTTGACCATTACGAACTGCTGTTAATGTTTTTTAAGATGCTACGTAAAAGAAGATCACGCACAGCCACTGTTCGGGTGCCAGTTTAATCATAATTTGAAAAAAGGCGAGCTGCCGGTGTTCGCGGCTGTCGGAAGCAATAGGGTCACGATCTATCAGTGTTTGGAAAAAGGAGATCTCAAACTGTTGCAGTGCTATTCCGATCCAGACGTAGGTTGAATGTTGCTTTTCAATATTTTTGGGTTTTATATGTTTTTTTCTTAAGGTGGATGAAATCTTCTACACTTGTGCGTGGTCGCACGAAAGTGAAACTGGACGGCCGATCCTGGCCGCAGCTGGGCTGCGAGGAGTCATTCGGGTTTTCAGCCCTGCGACCTTCAACACGGCCAAGCACTACATAGGCCATGGGCATGCCATCAATGAGGTCAAATTCCACCCGAAAGAGTACTATCTTCTACTTTCGGCGAGTAAGGACCATTCACTGCGTCTGTGGAACACAAAAACAGACGTGTGCATAGCGGTTTTCGGTGGTGTGGAAGGTCACCGAGACGAAGTTCTGAGTGCAGATTTCAACATCCTGGGATCGAGAATCATCACCTGTGGGATGGATCATTCGTTGAAGATGTGGCGTCTTGACACGGACACCATGAAGGACGCCATCCGGGGAAGCTATACTTTTAACGTTTCTAAAGCCATGTATCGGTTTCCAACGGTCAATGAACACTTTCCGGTCTTCTCGACGAGAGATATTCACCGGAATTACGTGGACTGTGTTAGATGGATGGGCGATTACATTTTGTCCAAGTCATGCGAGAACACTATCGTGTGCTGGAAACCGGGCAAGATCGACGAAGTCGAAGTCAAGAACAATGAAACTACGACGACGGTTTTAAGTACACTCGAGTACAAGGAGTGCGACATTTGGTTCATCCGGTTTTCGCTGGACTATTGGCAGAAGTATTTGGCTCTCGGTAATCAAAATGGTAGGACCTACATTTGGGAGCTGGACACGGACGATCCGGTGCATCCGAGGTGTAACCAACTGTATCATCCCAAGTGTACGACCGCCATTCGGCAGACGTCTTTCTCCAGGAACGGTGACATTCTGATTTGTGTGTGCGACGATGGCACCGTTTGGCGTTGGGACAGAACTACGCAGAGCTGAACGGCTGGATGGGGTTTCTTCGGTTTTTAATATTATTCTTTTCATGGAAATGTGTATTTATTTTTAAAGCATCATTTTTAAGTAGAATGTAAAGATCAGGGTTCCGAAGGTCTGTTCGATTTTTGTCCGAAAGTCATGGCAGTGGTAATTTTTTAAGTTATTTATGTTTTCCTCTCTTTAATTTGACAGAAATGGATTTCCCACTTCGGTATAGTTAGTCATTGTTGTTTTGAGTCGCATTAGCAGTTAAAACGCTTTAATCTGCACATGGTGTTAAGGCTGTGTTTCAATTCGTCTCCTTATTTGATTTCCTCTTATTGAAATAAGTTAACAAGCAATAGGTTAGAGCATAAAATGCTAGGCAGCAATGGACGAATCCAAGTTGAAAAAAGAAGAAGACACCGAGTGGTGATTAATCTGACAGCTCCCATGTTAAAGTATAGGACGAAAATTTTAAAATGCTTCCTAGAAATACAAATGAAATTCTAATTAAAAGCAGTTTGTTGTATGATAGATGAAATATCCAAAACTACTCAATAAAGACATTTTCAGCAAAATAAAAATAATGCCCCTGTTGTGCAGTTTTAGATGTTTCTTCTGTCGTACAACAAACCGCTTTTAATTAAAATTTCATTTGAATTTCTTAGAAGCATTTTAAAATTTTCGTCCTATATTTAAAATGGGAGCTGTCTGATTTGTCACCAACTCGGTGTCTTCTTCTTTTTTCAACTTGGATTAGTCTATACAGAATTTTGTCCGTTGAATCTAGAGACGAAAGTAACGCTTCGATTCTATCTCTATGTAAACTACAGAAATTTATTTCTAATGTCAATAAAAATGTTTGAGAATCCCTCTGTCTGCGATGGTTCAATTTTCGAAAAGTTGTTAGTCTCAACTAATAAGAAATCGAGCTGCTACAGTAGCGGGGAAATTTGAAAAATTTTCGCCAAAATAAAGTGAAAATTAATTTTAATTCTCCAATTGGACCACATTCTAATATCCGATATCCAACGAAGATATTTTTGTTCCAGTGTTTAACTTGAAAATTAAATCTGATTTGGCATCTCTGCCGGTTTCGAATTTCGAAGTCCCATGTGTTCATCCTTTGATACGAATCACGTCAGTTAACGCCGCGCCGCATCCCTCACTCAAACCAGTTCCACACCTCTAGATAAACAACGAAGGATATGCTCCTCCGGCTAAACTCGTCCCGAAAGACAATCAAACCCAATCGAGAGCGGTGAAAACTGTGGTGAACCGTTTCGCACTATGTACCGCTGATGCCAGTGATAGTTCGTTCGGGTGAAATTTCGAGATAAGTGACGAAAAACTGCGTGCAGACTTGCTGTCGCCAGTTTCGGTTTGGTGTCGATTGTTGTGGGTTTTTTCGGGGTGTGCGAGAAGGCGCGCATCGAACGAACACAAACGAAGCGATAAACGCTCATGCGGTTGCGAAGAAGTTCACCCACTGTCACAACAAAATCATTCATCCGAGCAGACTTTTGTGTGTGTGTGGGGGGATTCATGACGTCACGTGTACGAGAAAATCTCGCATACTCCCACACAAGGCTTTCCGAACGAAGACTAGTGCCATCGCAGTCTTTCTGCAACGCGCGGCCGTAGTGATGATGAGTGACAAGCGCGTGTGAGTGTGAGAGCGTTCGTAATCTCTTTTCTGTATACGAGAAAAGGAAACTTCAATCCGTCGTTCGAGAAGAAGAAAGAGTGTGAAATTTTTGTCACTTTAGCAGACGCTACCGAAACGGATTCGGATTCTTTGCTTTTCGGGTTTCCGTTCGGAACTACGGTGTGCGGGATTAACGGTGATCAGTGGATTTGCGAGTGATACGGATCGAGAGTGTGGTGAAAAGTGTTAATTTTCGGTGCATCAGGCTGTGGTGGAGCTTTTCTTCATTCGCACAGGATCAGCACGCAGTGCCACACGGGGATCAACCCACGAAACATTCTACAGGAGGCCATTTCTCGCAACCTTCAAATAAAAAGAGAGAAAACCAACACATTGATCCGGTTGAAAGTCCAGTAACAACAGCAGCAACAACTATTTTGCGGAAATAACCAGGAAGTTCAAGTGAGTAATAGGACAATTCCTGAGAAGAATGATAACATCCCCCCTTCGATTGCATTCAATCCCGTTCAAGGGTAGATGCAAGGTGTAAGCAGGGAGTAGGGGTGATTGGGTTGATGGGTGAAACTGTCCCACCCGTTCTCGATAATTATTTATTCATTGCATGAAGTGAATCATTTTCCTTCATCAGAAAAAGTAGTTATTTTTCATGAATGAGATTCTGCCGTATCGTGACGACACGGACGGACGATCGGATGGAATCCGTAGGAAGTGAGTCGTGAGCCGCTTGCTGATGCTTCGTGATGGTGGTTCACTCAGTTGTAGCTTCACTTTCTGCTCTGCAGCAGCGTCGAAGCCAGAAAATCGCCGCGGAAAAATTCATCGCTTATTTCTTTTCTCCTTTATGCATTTGACAGATTCGTTTCGAAAACATCACAAACAACGGACGAACACAAATGCGTTAAATTTTGAGTGGTACCTACACATAAATTTGCGCTATCACGCGCAGGAAAACATTAACATTTTCGGTTTAAAGCACCATACTGACAATTACATATTTGTCCTCATGTTGAGCTGATAGCAAAGTCATCGTTGGTTTTATATGATCCGTTGGTTGGGTTAGATTTAGATCCGACCCGGGTTACAAATGGTAGACACCGATGGTGCGTGCTTTAATTGTTTAATTTGGATATGAAGCACTTTCGGTGTAGTTATTTGGCGCTCTTCGGGAAGAACCGTCAAATCTGTTCGATTATAATTCCAGTCTTTGATTTAACGCATCCGGTCGACAGGTTATTGGCTGTAGGTGTAGTGCATTGGTAACTTTGTAAATAGCCTCGTAGGTGTCAACATTCGAATGGTTTTGTTATCGATCATCAGACGCCATCACCGACACCTTATTGTCCTAGTCTTGAACATAGCAACGATGTCAAAATACATTCACAGCTTCTATTGGCCATATTCGTATCCCAGAATTCAATTTTGTTAACTACCAGCTGTAAGAAGCGTGGTTTTGTAGTCTATATATAAGAAAGAATGAACTACAAGACTGTGACAAAATCAATATTCGACCTCAACTTGTGCGCCATTGACATCCTCATCATTTGCTCCATCGTAATCTACAATCCCCCTTACTCTACTCAACCTTTTCTACAAGCTTACGAAAGCCTTAGATCGAGTTTGCGGATTCGACAGACTGGTATTCTCAGCGCTATACAATCCTCTGGAAATGCTTGCTCCAGAAACGGCAGTTGCCTTCCCGGAAAACCTGAAGATACCGTAAAATGGGGCGAATAGAAACACAATCCAACATATTTGTTTTTTTTTTGACAACCCTGCACAAGTTATGCGGCACAATTTTTCGCTCGGTGAAAATTTGCCGTTTTTTTCCGTATTTTCCGACAATTGACTATATCTTATTTACGTTTATGATATCTGAAACGTGTGGAGTTTATTCAAACTAGTGTCGCGTTTCACAAAAAACTAGAATCTAAAATTTTGCAAGCACTACATAACATCAAAGTGATCTTTAACTTGCCTCCGGTGTTGGTATGATATCAAATCAGTAATAGTTACAAAATCGTCAGCGTACACACTTATAAAATTTTACAGTATTCGGTAATTTTTTACCGAACTTTCAACAGCTGAACGTTCGGTAATCCGATTTAACGGATTTCGGTGAAATTTTACAGTATTCCGTTAAAAAAATTGCAGGAACTTGTCAAAATGGTATTGTGGAAAACATGCTGAATTTCCTCGATATCAGGGAGACGATGTCGAATGTTTCAAACTGTTTCCGCCTTCAAGTGAAATCATCCAAATGGTCGAACACGACAATTTCTGTTGTTATTTTCGACAATCGTGAGATACGTGATAGAGTTTTGAACCGATACTTTGAACGGCACAAAGATGCAAAACTGTGTCCCCTAAAACTCGCTCCAGTACTTGATAACCGATTTACCATGAATAAAATGTTGTCCATGCAATCTTTCAGAATTTGCAACCTCGCACTTCGCCTCAAGCAGAGAAAAATCGTCTTCGTCCGCAACGACTCCATTGCCGTCCTTCTTCCTGGCGAGAAGCGGTATACTCGTGTAGATAGCACCAACCACCTTCTCGAACTCACTGAGAGTATGCACAGTAGACATGAAGATTCCTTCGTTTTCTTCGACGCGGTATCGGCGGATATGACTTTTTCCTCACGTTGTTAACTCTCCCCACTACTCACTGACGATTTAATACTTGACATGTTTCGAAATATTTGTTCCAATCTTCGTATCGATCATCTTAATGTTAAAGGGCTCGAGCATCACATTGATGATATCAAGCTACTGCTTAACATTAATCAGTACCACATTTTCGCGGTTACTACTACAATTTTGTCAGGCGCTCATTGCCATGTGGAAGAGGTCGCGGGACTAGAACTTGTGGTGGAATAGGGATTTATGTTCGAAAAAGAAGAAAGGCTACACCTATCGTGAAATCAAGCTTCGACGCGGCAACTCCCATCGGTCAAAGGATCGAATTCCTTCCTGTCCAAATCAAGATCAATCAGCTGAACATCTGCATAGTGACCTTTTACAATCCAGTGTGCTCCAATCCTTCCTTCAGTCAAGTGTATGATAAGGTCCTTATCGAACTACTAGACTTCGGATTGGGCAGGCTGCTTATCGTAGGAGACTTCAACATCAACGTCAAATCATCACAACCTACAGCAAACTTGACTGCACTGTGCCGCATCAACTCAATGTTCAACCTCACGATCCTACCAACTGGTCCCACACGCGTAACCGAAAACTCCGCGACAACGATTGATCTGCTAATCACAGATTCTCCTGAGAATGTGATCAACCTCCCAGACCATTCGTGTGAGAAATGTGCAAGCTATCGACCCCCTACGATTGTAGGCCGATTTTCAAGCAAAAGACCTCCAACAGTTCTTCGCCGCTGACGACGCAATCACAAAGGCTGAGCTTCTAACTCTCGAACTGAAACACCTAATTCAACACTCTTGTCGTGCGTGACAAGCAAACACCATGGATAACGGAAGAAATCAAAAGAGCGGAGAGCTTACGAATTTGGCGTATAACCTGTATTCACGCAATCCTAACAGAGTGCGTGGCGACAACCAGTGGCTGGATAACATCAGGAAGAGAGACAGCTCCAAGTCCCTTATTTTCGCAACTAAGAAGCGCTATGCTGAACTGCATTTCGACCACAACCTGCCTGCGAAAAAGCTGTAGTGCAACCTGCGAAGAGAAGGGATTCACAACAATACGAAAGGCTCAGCTGCTGAAGGAACTAACGCTGATAAACTGAACGTCTTCTTCAGTGAAGGTCATAGACAGCTGCAAAATACGAACCAACCGAGGACATCCACAGAACCTGCCCATCGGACAGCGGTAGATCATGGAGGACCAAGATTTGACTTCCGATATACGAACGAAGACGATGTCTGTCGCAAGATCTTTGAAATCAATACCAACGCTACCGGATATGATGACATCCCGATATACTTCTTTGTCCCTTCATACTACCTGCACTTTCTCATCTTTCCAATGCGATCATCGACTTGATAACCTTGCCGTCCAACTGGGAAAAAACCAATCATTACGCCGATTCCTAAGGTTTCGAATCCCATCCAGCCTAAAGATTATCGACCGATCAGCGTGCTGTCTGCTATCTCGAAGGTACTGGAAAAGATCCTAGTGGTTCAAATCACCGAAAATCTCGACAATCAACACGAACCGTTAATCGCAAAACACCAATCCGGATAGCGCAAGTCCATGATATTTATGATGGTTTCGGAAGAGGCCACTGCACCATCATGATCCTTGATGATTTCTCCCTGGCGTTCAACTGTGTCAGCCACCGGATCCTGGAAGCAAAACTTCGCGATGAGTTCCGTTTCTCTCAAGACGTTTGTAACCTAGTCTCATCTTTCCTGGAACGTCGGAAACAGTCGGTTCGCTTGGCCGACGTCGTGTCTCGTGAACGTAGTGGTACCCCACAGGGATCTTGCCTAAGCGCGCTGTTGTTCAGTTTGAACATTAACAGTCTACCATCGTCTCTGAAGTGCAGCTATCATCTATACGCCGACGATTTACAGGTGTACATTTCCGGACCTGTGGCAGACATTGATATGCTAACCCAAGCTATCAACGTGGACTTCGAAGCAATAACTAACTAGGCTATAGTCAATAAGCTTTTCCCCAACCCAAAGAAAACTCAGGCAACAGTCTTCACTAGAACAGGAACTATAATTCCTCAAACACCTATTTCTTGCTGTGGTGAACTAGTACCTTTGTCCACCAATGTAACGAATCTAGGATTGCTGCTCGATAACAACCTGACGTGGTCTAACAGATAAACGATGTAGTCAAGAAAACATACTGCGCACGTTCCGCCGATTCGCTCCGGTACTGCCACTACCAACAAGGAAAAAGCTAGTACAAGCTGTGGTAGTACCCATTTTTACGTATGGCGATGCTGTGTACAACCCTGGGCTTGCTGCCAGCCACAAGGAGCAGTTGCATCGGTGCTACAAATCTGCTGTACGATTTGTCTTCAACCTGCGGCGTCGTGACTCTACGGAGGCTGTCGGCAATTCGATTCTGGGACACGATCTGCCCTCGAACTATCACCTACGGATCTGTACGTTTATGCCAATGAGGTCTATACAGGTGGAGAAGAAGTGGTTAAGTTGTATTAGTGTAATGCAAAATACTGTCATTGTGTTCGTGAGATGATGCACAGCGTGTTTTTTGTAAACACGCGTGACGTAGATCTCCAAAAACATCAATTTACAATAGCTGCAAATCACAAGGTGAAATGTTTATTTTCGGTGATTGGTGTAGTTTTTAAAAGGTTTCGGCTGAAAAATGCCTTCTTGTGCACTAAATCATTCGTTTGTTTTTGGAGTTTTACGTCACTACCCGAAATCATGGATTGTTTACTCATTTTTCGTTACTAATACCGACAAACACCATGCTCTTCGCCACCTGTATAGACCTCATTGGACCACCACGCGCCAGATATAACCGTTCGAAATCGGGTTGGTTCGAGAGTTCTTCTTTCGAAGACTGGTTGGCTACCATTGCTGTTCCCTATTTAAAGGAGCAACGGGAAAACGAATTTTGATTGGAAATAATCTTGCTTCACATTTAACACTAAAGGTTATTGAGCTGTGTTCCATTAACGACATCAGTTTGATCTTTCCTCCCAGCCAACTCAACGCACTTGACACAACCATTAGATGTGGCATTTTTTTTGTCCTGTGAAGACTGTTTGGCGTGTTATTCTTGAGCAATGGAAACATTCGCAAGGGAAACACGAAGCATCTCTAGCGAAAGACAAATTTCCAAGGCTCCTGAAACAACTGATAAATGACATCACGGTTCAAAAGGATCAAACAATGTTCGAGCTGGGTTTAAGAAATGTGGAATCATACCATTAGACAGATCGCCAGTGTTACAGATGTTGCCCAAAGCGCCAACCCCAGAAGATGGACGCAAGCTTGATGAATGTTTGATTTCCTTGCTTCGTAATGCTCGGCATGGACCAACAAAAACGTCTACGACCGGAGATAAACGGACAAAGATCCCTGTACTACCAGGGCAAAGTGTTACCGGAAGCTCAAATGTTGTTTTTGAAGAACATTTCATGTAATAAAATTAGCACTTAGTCGTTGCTTCCAAATAGCAGTACTAGAAATACTAGAGGAAGTTGAGACCCAAGTTTAAGAATACCTAAATTTTCTTCAGAGTCCACGCTTTTTTTTTACACGTACATTATTTTTAATTTGTAATTTGTTTATTTATTTATAACGATAATTTGTTAGTATACACCTTATATCAAGTCAAGGATTTAGGAATAATACATTTTTGGAAGGACTAATAACTAAACAGGATTACGGATCAATGTGACAGAGAAAAAAAAAGTAATTTAAGAAAGTAATTGAAGAGAAAAAAAAATGGCTAAAGGAAACTAGTTGAGCCTAAATGAGGCTTTTCATAGCGGTTTTGAATGATGTTCGTGTTGGTTTTTGCGGCAGACCGTTCCAGCAGGTGGCTCCGAACACCAACAGGCTTTTGCCACTTGACGATGTGTGCCTTGGGATGTTGAAGCAACGAGTGCGTTCTTGCTATCCACATAGTAGATGTTGCGAGATGTAGTCTGGTTGGTTCCCGCAGTAGGCTTGTCGCATAAACGCAATGAGGTCTATACAGGTGGCGAAGAGCATGGTGTTTGTCGGTATTAGTAACGAAAAATGAGTAAACAATCCATGATTTCGGGTAGTGACGTAAAACTCCAAAAACAAACGAATGATTTAGTGCACAAGAAGGCATTTTTCAGCCGAAACCTTTTAAAAACTACACCAATCACCGAAAATAAACATTTCACCTTGTGATTTGCAGCTATTGTAAATTGATGTTTTTGGAGATCTACGTCACGCGTGTTTACAAAAAACACGCTGTGCATCATCTCACGAACACAATGACAGTATTTTGCATTACACTAATACAACTTAACCACTTCTTCTCCACCTGTATAGACCTCATTGGTGGTGGTCCACCTTCGGTCCATGTGTTATACATATGAAAAGCTTTATAAACAACATACAGAAGGTACCATCTTCGGCAGCGCTAAACATCACGGATAACCGATCTCTCGTACTGTTTATTACCCGTTCCGGACGTTTGCAACCACCTCTGGTTTCTTTTCCATGGGTCATCACATAGATTGGTTTGGTCATAGTTCACAATATTCGAAGGTGGAACATCTTGGAGCTCAAACCATAATCTGTCAAAGTAGTCGCTGATGATATTGTCTAAAACAGCAGATCGATTCCGTTTAATATTCTGACACATCCTGTACGATAGCTTTTGCTTATGCCTTTTAAAAAAAGAATAAACAAAATCCGGTCCTGGTATGTTCCCTTTGAAGGTTGAAATTTTCTTTCCCGTTCTATCCAAATACTCTGTAACAATGAGGCGTAACATCCGACCGTCCACAGGATATCTCCATTCAGAGCATAGTATCAGCCTTTCTACAAGCAAATTTTCATCTGATGCAGTCAAGCCCGTTTGTCCGCCCTGAGGTTTGATGCAGTTTCCTCTCTTGGCATGCCGGTAAATCACGGAATAGCTGATGCCATACTGCACAGCCGCTTGGCAGAAGGACATTTATTAACAACTAGCTGAACCTGGTGCGGGCGCTGCTACGCTTGCAACTAAATGAAGGAAAATTTAATATAACTGGCACGTTTATGGCTTTTTTTTTGACGTAGGACTACGTCTGTGTTTTCAATACTGGGGTACACGTTCGAATTGCGAAAATTTGGAGCGTCACGAAAAATATATAGGTTTTGAACGTTTATAACTAAGTCATTTAACGATCGATTTACAAAATGTTTTCGCCAAACGATCGGGACATTTTCTACGCTTCGATTCCAATTTTTAAATCTATTGATTTATAACATTCAACTATTGAAATTAACGCAAATATAAGGTAATGTCTTATAATGTCGATTTTTTCAGAGTAAATTTACCAAACACACAGTACTTTTCTAGCACAGATTTCATATTTAAGTAACGAACGTCTCCTAGGCAGCCATGAACGTTATATAACGGGTACACCTTCACATTTTGAATTAGTTTTACGGTGGTCGTGGAGCTGTGCAGAGTAGGTTCTGCAGTTGGATCGTAGCCGGCAGCAGCACTGGCGAGCAGTCGTTGCCCAGAGAGGCGTTGGTGCCGATGCTCCCGTCAACCTCGCTGCGAGAAACATGGCTGCTGAAGCCTACGATTTGGCAGGAAAAAGCCGCCCGTGACAACGAGACAAGAATCAACTATCCTACGTCACCTGCAGATGGCCACTAGCCTGGGACACTGATATATGAAACAAAATTATTTTATTTCCCTATTGATTTCTGGGAGCCTTTTGGTTCCTATAATAACTGTGCAAAATTTCATCTCGATCGGTGAAACTATATTTTAGCGCTCGCAGTTTTAATTTTCCATAGTATTTTATATGGGAAAACTTACCTTTTCAAAGAAATATCTAACGAGGTGACCCGTTGTCCTCTAAAAATAAATCAATCCTTTGACTTGCTGGGAAATTTTTCAAAGAAACTTTTCTTAGAAGAGCGCAAAGCGATCCGACGCTTGTGGAAAAAGTTATTAAGCTGAAACTGATTGCTATCTAATCGAACGGCTCATTGGACTGTTTTTTCTAGCAGCACAGTTCCTCCATGCTGAGTGAACATAAACAAACACAGTGGTTGCTTCGCGCAGCCAGCAGCAGGTTGCAGGTTGCAGTGCTGCAAGAGAAAACAGTTCAATGAACCGTTTGATTGGATTGCAATCAGTTTCAGCTTAATAACTTTTTCCACAAACGTCGGATCGCTTTGCGGTCTTCGAAGAAAAGTTTCCTTGAAAAATTTCCCAGGAAGTGGTTGTATTGATTTATTTTTCAAGGACAATGGATCACCTTGCCAGATTTTTATCTGTAAAAGTAAGTTCTCCCATGGAAAATCCTATGTAAAATTAAAACCACTAGCGCTAAAATATAGTTTCACCAAACGAGCTGAAATTTTGCACAGTTATTACAGGGTCCAAATGACTTCCGAAAATCATTAGGGAACTGGAATTTAAATTTTGTCCCAGGCTAATGGCCACCCGCAACGACGAGTAGCTGAACCAAGAATACCAAGAAGAAAGCCCAAGTTCAATCGCGAACCATGTTTCTCCCCCATCAACTAAATCCGTCCTTTTCAGGACGACCAAATCAATTTTCCAATTAAAGAGTTTGTGTGGTTAAAATTTTCTTTTGTGCTGTTTCAAATTAATTTCAATCACCACGCCCCGGCTGCAAATAGCATTCATTAAACGCCGCTTCCCGGAGTAAATGACAAAGAAAGTTGAACAACCAACGAACGAAATTCTAGAACGGATAATTCGAACCGAACTGCGACACTTCAGACCGACCATGTGGTTGAGTTCGTTGTAGTTCCTAGTTGTGCATAGCGGATTAGTTGCTGGTGATAGTAAATAATTAAGGCACATTTCTGTTAAGAAAATCATCCGTCTAGCGTGCAGTAATTAAAACTAATTATTGTGGCGCAATAACTGAATTTCGTCCCCTTTGGTGCAATTTGTATCACATTGCTTTCGTTGGTACCGCCTTCTTTCGTGCACTAGCATCCGACCCCTATACCGCATAGCTTTTAGCAGAACATTTTGATTCAGTCTTACGACAGTCGTTAAGCTGTGCAGTGGTCTTAGGATCGCACTTGGCGGCGGCGAGCAGTCGTTGCCCATAGAGACGTTGTTGCAGTTGGCTGTTGTTGCCGATGCTCCCGTCAACTTCGCTGTGAGAAACATGGTTACTGAAGCCTACAATTTGGCGGGAAAAAGCCGCCCGTGACAACAAGACAAGAATCAATCATCCCACGAGATGAACCAAGAAAGAAAGCCCAAGTTCAATCGCGAACTGTTTCTCCTCCGTCAACTAAATCCGTCCTTTTCAGGATGACCAAATCAATTTTCCAATTAAAGAGTTTATTTTGTTAACATTTTCTCTTGGGCTGTTTGAAATTTCCATTACCGCGCCCGGCTGAACATGGCATTGCTTTAAACGCCGCGTTCCGGAATAAATGG
Source organism: Aedes koreicus (assembly GCA_024533555.2). Classification (NCBI taxonomy): domain Eukaryota; kingdom Metazoa; phylum Arthropoda; class Insecta; order Diptera; family Culicidae; genus Aedes; species Aedes koreicus. The sequence goes on from JAHHFK020004119.1 coordinate 149,215, forward strand.
CAAAGCGCGTTGAACAACCAATGAACCAACAGATCCATAACTATCTTCTACGCGTTAGAGATAATGGCCCTCTCAACCATAGTAGAAAATACAACCGGGGCCGTATCATAATTAAGAGCCACCAAATGCTTTCTAAAGAGTGTACAATAGAACTGACTTAAATCAATGGCCCTGACGTGTATGGAAATTCGATTGCTGCGTAGTCCTACGTCAACTTTGCGTACAACCCCATTGGGCTGTCCCTTATAGCTTTTTCAAAATGAGTTTTTTTTTCTTGAATAAGCAGGGGTTCAAACTTCTATCAAAACATGTTTCTTAGCAGAGAAATACACGTGTTTAAGTAACCTGGATAATTCTCATTTTTAGTAGAAATTTGTGTTTAATTTGTATGGGAGCCCTCCCTTCCAGAGGGGGGTGGTTTCTCAAACCACCATACAATCATTGCCTTCAAAACCCTCAAATCACAATAGAAATATTTCTTGCCTTCGAAAACCTCCACATGCCAAATTTGGTTCCATTAACTTGATAAGTTCTCGAGTTATTCAGAAATTTGTGTTGCATTTGTACGGAAACCCCCCTCCCTCGCCCTTTCAGATGGCGGAGGAGACTCAAACTTCGATAGAAACATTTCTCTCCTCCAAAAACCTCCACTTGCCAAATTCGGTTCCATATGCTTGATTAATTCTCGAGTTATGCACAAATTTGTGTTTCATTAGTATGACGGCGGAGGGGTCTCGAGTTACCTTAGAAACATTTCTTGCCTTCAAAAACCTCTACATGTCAAATTTGGTTCCATTTACTTGATTAGTTCTAGAGTTCTGCAGAAACTTGTGTTTAATTTGTATGGGAGACCGCCCCCTCCAGAGAGAGGAGGGGTCTCAAACTACTGTAGAAACATTTATTGCCTTTAAAATCCCCGCAAGCCAAATTTGGTTCCATTTGCTTTATTAGATCTAGAGTTATGAAGAAATTTAAGTTTCATTTGTATGACAGCACCCCTTCTAGGAGAGGGGAGGGGTCTCAAACCACCATAAAAACATTTTTCGCCACCAGAAAACCCCACATGCCAAATTTGGTTCCATTTGCTTGATTTGTTCTTGAGATATGCAGAAACTTTTGTTTCATTTGTATGGGAGCCTCCCTTTCTAGAAAAGGGAGGGGTCTCAAACTACCATAGAAACATTTCTTGCTTCCAAAAACTTCTGCATGCAAAATTTGGGTTCCTTTGCATGATCAGTTCTCGAGTTATGCAGAAATATGTGTTTCATTTGTATGGGAGCCCCCTTTTCAGAGGAGGGAGGGGTCAAGGTTTTCAAGCCGATCGGCTCAGCAGTCTCCGAGTTAAATCGTGACAAAGGAAACCCCAACTCATTTTTATTTATATAGATAGATATCGCCAACGGTCTGTTTCAGAGTCTGAGGATCGGGTTTTTTGTAGGATTTCAGCCCTTTCGATTTGTAGTTTCTGACCATTATTTTTCTGAAAATAAAGGAGAACCTCTTTTTTTGTCAACTGAGCAAAACTAATAAATTCTGAAATAAAGTTTTGCTTACAACTTGACATAAGTTTCAAATGTTCATTGTTTCTATTCGCCCCGTCAAAGTAAGAATACAAAGTACAGGACAAAGTATGAAAAATAAGTGATAATTTGATAAATATCTGGTGCTGATTCAAATTTCCACCGCAGAAGTTTAGATTATTAAATTACCGAGCTGTAAAGGGTGTACGGAATCAAATTGCGACACACACAAATATTCGGCAAAATTCGCCCCATCTTCACACTTGCAGGGAGTAAAATGAAGCATGTTATGAATATTTTCCCATGTTTGTTTTATTCAATTTCAATTCCATATCCAAATGCACGAACCTTCTTCTTTACACTACTCATAAGGTCCTGTACAACTTTTGGACCAACATTTTTTTTGCGTGGCAATCCATTTTTTCTTCATATCTTCCACCGATTTCACTTCCTTGTGATGCTTCCGAAGTGCCTGCTTCATGGTGGCCCAGTACTTTTCAATTGACCCCAGTTCCGGAGCGTTCGGGGGGTTGAGATGCTTCGGCACGAAATTGACCTCCTTAGCCTTGTAACACTCCAAAACCTATTTCGAGTAATGGCACAAGGCTAAATCCGGCCAGAAAATCGTAGGACCATCGTGTGACCTCAGAAGAGGAAGTAGACGCTTTTGGAGGCATTCCTTTAGGTACACCTGCCCATTGACTGTTCCAGTTGTCGCGAATGGGGTGCTCCGCTTTCCACACGAGCAAATTGCTTGCCAAATCATATATTTTTTGGCAAACTTTGACATCTTCTGCTTTCTAACGTCCTCAGGGACATCGAATTTATGATGAGCAGTGAAAAACTGGAGCCCCGGAAGCTGCCGGAAGTCTGCTTTTACATACGTCTCATCATCCATAACGAGGCAATGTGGTTTCGTCAACATCTGGGTGTAGAGCTTCCGTGCACGTGTTTTACCTACCTTATTCTGCCGTTCATCGCGATTAGGCGCCTTTTGGACTTTGTACGTGTGTAGTCCTTCACGTTTTTTCGCATCTTGCACGAAAATTTTGGTTAGATTCAGTTTCTTCGCCACATCTCCAACTGAACTGTTGGGATTCCTCTTGAAAGCTTGAACTACCCGCTTGTGATCCTTAAAACTATACGGAGATCCATTTTTGCCACTTTTTTCTTTCCGATCGGTGGTCAAACGTTCGTGGTACCGATTCAAAACACGAGACACCGTAGAATGTACCATTCCCAGCTTCCTGCTGATGGCACGATGAGAAAGATCCGGATTTTCGAGGTACTTGCGCAAATTTTTCTTTCTCCGCTGCTGTTCTTCCGACTCTATCTTCGCAACGATTGCACTTCTTACACAGCGTAAACAAATACACATTGAACTAATTCCACCCAAAATAGAATCAATAAAAAATACTCAACGGGTAAAAAGTTACAACCATTTAAAAGTGGTGCAATTTCATTCCGTACAACCTTTAGTCCCAAATTTGTTGATCAACACGCTTAAGTGTTCGGAATGTGAGTCAGAATGGTACCCTTACTAACACAAACATCCATTTCTGAGGCATCTATGAAGATAGCATGGGTTCCCTGCATCTCCACTAGTTGATATTTTACTAACATTCTTTTCCTTCCCCAGCGATTGTAAGGTCGTGGCCAGGTGTACAATAAGGAGTGTATCGAATATAAGTTATCCACATACATTTGCGTTGTACGCATGCATTTGTGATGGTTTTTTATGCTCTGAACACTGCATGCTGTGCGTTTGACTATCAGCTTTCTTTTGTTTACTTGTTTGTGCGGTTCAAATTCTGCGTTTTCAAAATGTCGCGTATTGAAAAGGAAGTGAAAATTAAGGTTCTGGACACATGGCTAAGTGAGAAGGGTATTACTATGCGAAAATTGGCGAAGCGGTTTGGAAATCATCATGCGAGTGTTAAAACCATCATTAATAAGTTTGGGGAACACTATTCTTTGGAAGAGCTACCAGGAAGAGGCAGAAAACCCGGTTCTTCTAACCCGAAACTGGAGCAGAAAGTGGTAGCTCTAATTCGGAAGAACAAATCAATGTCGATACGTGATTTGTCCAATAAAGTGGGAATCAGCGTCGGAATGATTCAACGTATCAAGAAACAGAACAACCTGAAGACCTACAAGAAGCAGAAAATCTCGAAACAAAGTGCAGAACAGAAGAAGCGAGCAGCAACAAGGGCCCGGAAATTGTATTCGCGTCTTTTGTAACGTCCGGATGCATGCGTTTTGATGGACGATGAGACCCATGTAAAGGAGGACTCAAAAACCCTTCCAGGTCCACAATACTTTACTGCCGTCGTTGGGGACGATGTGAGCGATGCGGACTGGTCGATTCAAGTGGAGAAATTCGGTCGAAAGGTACTGGTATGGCAAGCAATATGTTCCTGTGGTTTGAAGTCAACCATTTTTTACACTACCGGAACTATAAATGCGGAGATCTATCGATCGGAGTGTCTCCAGAAGAGATTGTTGCCTTTATATAAGAAGCATAGTACACCTCCACTGTTTTGGCCGGATTTAGCGTCGGCTCACTATGCCAAAACCACTCTCAATTGGCTTGCAGAAAAAAGTATAGATTTCGTTGAGAAAAATATCAATCCACCAAATTGCCCTCAGCTTCGACCCATCGAACGTTACTGGGCAATCGTGAAGAGGGTCTTCAAGAAGACTGGTAAGACAGCTGGGAACATGCAGGAGTTCAAAAAAATTTGGGCTCAAGCGTCCAAAAAATGCGATGCAACACTTGCCCGGAACTTGATGAAGAGCATTCGATCCAAAGTTCGAAAATTCGTGAAGGAATAACTTAAATTTCATCCGGTCTTCATTATGTTCAAGTTTAACCTCATACAATAAAGGATCAATATTTTGTATGAATAAAATATCGGTTTTCAACATAATTTGAAAGAAAGTTTGTGGATAGCTTATTTTCGATACACTCGTTAGTGTGCTAGTAGTTTTCTATAATGTAGGCACAAGTATTCTCCCAAATACCTTTTCGCGACACTATATTGTAGATTACTCCTAAAAATTATTACTGAACATTATATAATTAATAATAGAGTATTGTATAGCCACCCACGATTTGTACAATCGCATATGCTATGCTATGCTATGCTATAGCCAAACTTGAGCTTGTCAGATTCCAGAGAAGAGAACATCGTGTGGACAAATTTTGGCTTAAACTGATTGGTCAGTTCTGGCAGCGACAACATTTTTTAAAAAGGTGCTCATCTTGTCGTACGAAAATGCAACGATGGAGCGAGGATTTTCAATAAATGAAAAGTGTCTGGTGGTGAACCAAACTGAAAAGAGTTTGTTAGTTCCGAAAATTGTCTACGAACTGTCACGGACGTTGACATCACGAAGTCCTTGATACAATATGCACGCAACGCATGTGCACCATTTTGTACTCGAAAACCTCGAATGCTTTACTTTTTTCCTTCGATGTTTATGCTTCTAGAAACATGAACGACTGACTTACATAGAGCGATTTTTACAAAAGCAGGTTACGCAATATACAAGAAACCCGATTTACGGCTGCTATCCGTCATTTTGCCTAAATGAAACAAGTCAAAATTTCAGATTGAACAATTTCCTCAAAAACTTCAAAAATATCTATTAATCCAATTTATATTAACTCATTTTCCCAGTCGGGAAAATAAGGCAAAAATGCGTGAAAAATTCGGGAAAAATGCGGGAATTTTTAAATTAAGATTGTGTGGGCACAAGGTAAATAAATTGTTTACTTTAATGCTTATTCGTTCAGACCTATTTGTATCTGTTCGTTTCTGGATCGTTTCAGTCGAGTTTCTTCATTTTCTTTATCTTTTACTTTAATAATGCATCAAAAGCAGTATGCTCTCATGTATTAAAAGTAGTTCAAATCAGGCTAGTTTGATTACATTACCTTTTTACACTGATTATCATTTATAGTACTATGTCTCTATCGCAGAAACTTCCACACAGTAATTTGTTTATAGTAAAACTATAATAATCATTATCGACCTAATCCAACATGATTTTCTTTTCTATTCTTATTAGTTTGCTATCAACAAACAATTGTTTAGTTTTAATGTTTCAAACTGGTGATGCAAATTGGCTAATAATTTATTTTTCATAAAGAATAAAATGTGCTACTTCTGGTGCTAGAGCTTTGCATTACGTGCGTGGTCCAGCGACCGCGGCTGCTGCTGTATTGACGGCCTCGTGTGTTGCGGATGGAGTCTGCGCGAGGTAGACTGCATCGAACGGGAGGGGTTGTGGTGGTGGTGGCGGCGGTGGTCCGTATTGGGTGAAGGTCTGAGCGACTGTGACATCATGGGGAAGTGGGAATGTCGATGGTGGAACAGGTGCTGGCAGTGGTAGTGGTGATGGTGGTGGATGCAAGCAGGATTCGTCCAGCGAGTGGTAGACAACCGAGGCCGGTGGGTTGAGCGAATCCCTTGGGAACAGGAACGAGTACAGCCTACTCGGTATGACCACCGAACCAATGCCATTCTTCTTAGCTCCGGCCTTTCCTGATGTTCCAGTAAGTCCTGTAAGTCCAGTAAGACCCGTTAAACCACTCAGCCCGGATAGACCAGCCACCTTTGCTGTTATTGTTGGCAGGACATATCGCAGGAACTTTTTCGTCAAAATCAGCGGCTTGCCAGTAGTCATCGAAGCGCCCGCCAGCATCACAATTAAGACTATCGTTAGCTGAGAATGAAACAAATAAGAAACAGCATCATCAAATTACACTTCTTATTATTAAACTACTGATACTTACTCGCATTATGACTTAATTATCGTGTATCCAAAATGGAGATGTTTGCAAATTGAGCTACAAAAGTTGTATACTGCATTTGGAACATCAACATCAACTTATATACCTACGAAAAGCTTCTGCCCAAATCCCAGGTCTTCTAATGCAACCGGTTGCATTTCTGCTAGTTTTTAGATTTTGTTGACCTCTAAGTTCCAAGGGGAGCACTAAAAGTTCGGCTGAATCTTATCGCGCGAAAACTAGTTACTGCATGCAATGCGATCGAATGCCCAACAGCAGCAGCAGCGGCGGCGGCGAGGGCCATGTGCAATCATAGCTCATAAATGCGAATCTGTCAGCATTCCTTACGCAATATCGAAGCGATCGCTTATCATCAATATATTCCAACATTGACAGTGCTTGTTGTTATTGGCACCACTAACAAACGGAAATGACTCGAAGCGATTTGATCAGCTGTTTGCATTCTCTACGTACATATGATAGAACCATTTGCGAAATCAAAACCGCAGCTAGTCACCAAACAAACACATACATATAACAGCGTATGCAAATAATACAAACGCTGATAAGCAAAAGGGTACACTCCGGAACGCGGCTAGGGTTCAGCGGTTACTAATAATTCCGCATGGCAAGAAAGAATTGCCACTCCCAAGGCACGGATTGATCGCGTGCTAGTCACACGTCGTTTGGGATTCGATCGCGGATGCTGCACAGAAAAACATAGCCAAGTGTTGAAGCCACTCACTCGCATATGATGATGCTGATGATGATGATAGTGATGATCGTGATTTGGCTGATGGTGGATCGGTTATGGTTGTTTTCTTTCTGTTCTCCTTTCGCCACTACTGCCGAGGAACCGGTGCCGTGTGCTGGGGTTTGGTTGTTCGGGTTTGGGTTCGATTAGCGTTGACCAGCAGCGGCCGGCAGTGGCGTCTGGTAGTGAAAGTTGATACTTTGTAACGACCAGTAGGCGCCAGTTGTTTGGAATACTGGTTACGCTACGGCATCGACGGGAGTAACGTTGTTGTTGTTGTTGTTGTTTTCGGGGCATTTGGTTCAGAACTGATCGAGAATGGAAAAATGTTTGAGTTGTGTGAATAACCCCCTCAACCAAAGCTGGAAGCAGGTCAGTTGCGTATTTTTCAATAATTGTTTGGTTATGGTTATGCATTGTTATTGAACGGATTTTCGTTGATATCAAATACTGTGTATTTTTCCATATAATTTTAAATTATTTATTTCATTGGAAAATGACTAAAATAATCAATCAATCGATGGCAGTCGTTTTGCTGGTAGTCACATGTAGAAGGCAACCGACGTCTAAATATATGGGTTTGGTAGTATTCAATAAACAAATATATAGAGATTTTTCCATTTTGCTCGATTTTTACAAAACGAAGTAATTGAGCTCTAGAATTTTTGATCAAAGTAAAGTGATTTTTGCGCACTTGCTGGTCTTACTTGATCCGCGAAAGAGTTCATAGATTCTGAGAATTTGACGATTAATGATTTTTCCCATACTGGAATCAGGTTTACTGCCAAAAAGATGGTTGTCTTCTGCGAAAGAAAGCTAGAACGAAGAATTTTGGAATCGATTACGTAGGAAAACCAAGGGACATGGAGAAGTTTGTTACGTATTCCAATTTCAAAGGATAAGCTCTGAATATTGTAAGGAAGGTTTGGGAAAGAATCAGAGAACAATTCTCGTTTCACTTATCATAAGGATCGAGATTACAATGTGAGAATCACTCTTTGTATACTTTCTTTTTCATTATTAACTAAATCTTTTAAACATTTTCCATTGTATTCTTTACATAATACATATTATGTACCTAATACATCTCTCGTTTTATTTTATTTTCTCGTTTTATTTAATTAATCCAACCAACAGGCTTCAATTAGCCCCGATGATGTTATGATAATATTAAAGCTAAAATACTAATCATTTCTTAAAACTTAAAACATAAAACTGTTATCCACGATTAACCTTGCCGGAGTAAATCTGACTAAAACTGCACCGGAGTGTAATGACTTCAGGCAATAAACATCGGTAAAATGTTTGGCGATTCTAAAGACAAATCCAAAATTACGCCTAAATGCTTCACGTGGCTCACCCGTCCAATATCTGTCCCTGACAGATTATAGTTGAAGATGATCGGGTCCTTTTTGCGAGAAAAGGAGATAACTGAGCATTTTGTTGGGTTCACTTCCATTCGTTTAACGATGCACCAGTCAGCGAAGGCAGGGAGCTGACGCTGAAGAGTTTGACAATCGGCAATGATAGTCGAGGTCCCACGATGATTAAGTTCACTTTGTCTCTCACTGATCTGATGACCTTCAGTGTGCGAGCGGACCGTGGACGGCCACTTACCGGCTTCCGTGGACGTGGTCCATCAAGGAGTGAACGTAGGATAAGGTAAACGGTAGCCAGGTGGCATGGAAGTCGATGACTGACTCATACATTGAGAAGGTATGCTCTCGATTCCGTCCCCGTTTGGAGAAGGTGATCGAGAAAAATGGAGTAATGTTACCATGAAAGGCTTAATAAACGATTCCCTAAATAAAATTATGATTTTTTTTATCATTTTCTATGAAAAAAACTTATTTGAAACTGAGTAATGGATTTTCGCATTTTTTTATGGGACATACTGTATATTGTGTAGCAAGCAAGATGTATATTGTGTAGCAATGGAACTCAATGCCCAGTTCAGTGGCGAAAATTCCCAAGAAAAATCTACTCGGCCGGAATTGGACCCGAGATATCCATCTTGATAATTCCCTGCCTTAACCGACTAGACTATCTGAGATCTCAATAATCGCCTACCCTCAGTAATAATAATAAGTATAATCCTCAATGCTTTCTCTCATAATCCCTTTTTGCTAAACATTTCAATCTTTCCGAATCAAACCCCGAGTGAAATTTACGTAAAACCCTGAGGAATATTCTTACATAATACAAAGTAGATTCTTTCAATTCAGAACAAGGACTGCCCTTAATCTTCAGTAAAATGTGCAAACAAATTCGTAGCTAAGCCCATTCAATGCATTACTCATTGACTTCATTTTTCATTACTCTCAGAGAGTGGCGTCTCATTCGCATGTTCAACCTGCCCATTAGACAGGTAGACAGTTGATTCACTAGACGCCTAATTTCTCAAGAATCCAAACGTAGTTTATTCGTTCATACTGTTCATGCAAAATCGCAGAATGCTATGATGCCGTTTGATTTAGTTTTAAATATTGTAATTCTCCTGAAAGTTGTCTTTAGGCGTGATGTAACCGGAGAAAAGCAAGGAAGATGTTCCTATTTTAATAATTCCTACCCAAAATCGATTGAAGCGTGATAGGGTTGTTCTGTAATATTAACAGTACTAATAACAGTAACCATATATAACAACATTAAGATTGATATGGAAACGAATACCCTACACACTTAGAAGTGATGAATATTACACGACACGTAAGTCGACTTTGACAAACCTCGAGGAACGTAAACAATGATTCCATTCAAAATTATGTATCCCGAAACCGAAACGTATGGAGCTCGGCAGAAAGTGCATTTGATTGAATATATTTTGTCGTCTTTTTCATCTCATTCCTATGTTCTAAAGGACGCTTGAATATGTTGGTCTCAGGACAAGATACGTGACATTTTGGTAGTGTATAGTTGTTGATTGAAATTAGCTTAAAAATGTTTTTTTTTTTACTTTATTGGAATGTTCTCACCAATTTCTACTATTCGATAAAATTTAAGTTTTTATGATATGCATAGAAAAATCCCTAGCCCAACACTTCGTCTTTTATACTTGCTTTGGTCTTTATAATTGTCAATTTCAGTTTCAGAACAATTATTTTTAATCACTAGAATACAACAAATTTTAGCTTACAAACAAGAATACAACAAATTTGACAGAATCATGGCCCTCCTCTCATTATTCCCTTTAAATGCTGAAGCCCGATTCAAAGTAAATTTGGACGCATTCAAGTGATCATAACTCAAGAATTAAACAATATACACGGTTGATCAAAACGTCAAACAATTGGGTATTTATTCAGCTACGATATATAACAAGCTATTACATTTCACGGTTTCGAACGAACTGTCGCACTTTACTTGTGATCGATGCCATGATCTGCACAGTCGCTGGTGACACTGTACCGGCGAACTTATTCCACTTTAAACGCATTTGTTGTGCATTTGTCACTTTTTTACCGCATTCTCGGAGTTTTCGCTTGACAATTGCCCAATATTTTTCGATCGGTCTGAACTCAGGGCAATTCGGAAGATTAATCTCTTGGCGACGAAATAAACATTGTTTGCAGCATACCATTCTAGTACCTCCTTAGAGTAGTGGCAGCTGGCTAGATCCGGCCAAAACATAACGTTGGTCTTGTGTTGCCGAATGAAGGGTAAAATCCACTTCAGACACTCTTTAATGTAAACCTTCGACGTCATTGTGTGAGATGTGATGAAAACCTTAGTTTTAAGGCCACAACTGCAGATTCCATGCCAAATCATAAGTTTCCGAGCAAACTTATCAGCAAAAACAAATTTATACTTGGAAGGGAAATCCCTACGACCAGTTGCAAGGTAGAATTTTCGCCGGGGATTTGTTTATAATCCATTTTGACGTATGTTTCGTCATCCATTAAAATACTGCCATCAAATTTCGTTAAAACTCGTTCGTATACTAATCGTGCTTGCTTTTTGGCCTCTAAATTTTGTTTCAGAGAGCGATTCGGATGTTTACTGGCACAAAAAGACTTATATCCTTCTCTTGAAAGGATGTTACGCGCGGTGGAAAAGTTGGAATCGTATTTTATTGCCAAATCACGTATGGAGACACCTGGGTTGCCTTTCACGTACCTCAACACCTTTCTCCTCAGCTTTTTGTCCCTAGTGCCACTTTTATGATAGATGCGCTGTGCTCTATCCACACTCAGAGCATCCTTATAACGTTTGATTACAAGACACACCGTTGACTTTGGGAATGTTAACACTTTTGCTATTGTTGAGGCAGACTACGAAGGATTCTTTAATTGTTTGTGCACAATTAATTTTCTTTTCTCAAGTTCCATGATCCGTAATTTCGAGATGCGTCCATGAATCGAGATAAACGTTTCACCAATTTCTTCGTCAATGAAACATAAACAAATGTCTGTCAAACGTTTTTTGATCCAACCACCAGGGACGCGGTGGTGTATTAAACCGTGCGTCCAGATTTACTTTGAATCGAGCTTTACCCTTTCCAACCTCTTGTAAAGTAGAAAAGAAGCCGCATTAGTATTTATTTTTGAGTTCTAAATGACTTTGTGAACCATTCTTGGCTTTAGACTAGACGTAGAATTTTAAAATAAAGTAGTCATATTCTCTAAACTATCATCTTTTGACGATAGACATTCAGGTTGAATTTTCGATCACTCTCTGAAAGATTCTTTCATAATGATGAAAATAAGAATATTATCTGATAAAGATTCGATTAGCCGAACAAGTGGTTGTGTCTCATAATCTGCACTCAGGAGCACTGTCATCCCCTAAACAGCTGAATAATTGGAACCTCAAACTGTATTCGTTCAAAATATATGCAACCAAAGAACTTTTTTTTTGAGATTTTTTTTCCATAAGCAAATCTTTAGAATCTCAAATCTCGCAAGCTGTCGAAGATGGAACATAGTGTTTATTAGGGGACTTGAAGTAATGAACTTTCATGGAAGTATTTTCTTTTTTTTTTAATCATGAGCAGTTCTTATTGCAAAACGTTCGATCTGCTAACGTGTCTTGTGGTAGTTGAATTTAGTATCTCATGAGATCCTTGGGTCGTGAACTCTATGCATTTTTATGGCAAACTTTTCCTTCTTTCAATTATGAACAGTTCTGCTTTATTTCAAACGTCACAATCTGCTTACATATCCTGTCGCCGGTTGATTTTTTTTTTTTAATTTTCAAGTCAGTCAGCATCCTGAAAACTCAATCTCACTCAAACTCACTCAAACTCAATCCAACTCAAACTCACTAAAACTCAATCTCACTCCATTAGAATCCCTAGTGAGATTCGCTTAGAATTCTTCTTAAGAGGATTCGCATGAAAAATGTTCTAGAGCCATTAAACCAAATGCCATTATGCCGAATGGATCATTAGGCCTAAGGTGTGGCCCATTTAGTATTGGAACAAACATTTTTTATTCTTACAGCGACCCTAGTGGTCGGATTTGTAAACTATGACATCTTATGTGTTCCCTATAACAATAACAACATCAGAAGTTTTTTTTCGCGGTGCAGTTCGAACGTGTTTCAGAGAAATTCAAAATGGAAGAAGATAGAAGAAAAATAATTGTGCGCAATCATTTGGAAAACCCTTCGTGGTCTGGGCCAAAACTTGCTAAACTGTTGGGTTTTCCCCGAAGTACCGTGTAGCGTGTTTTTAAAAAGTACAGAGAAACTTTGTCGACGGAGCCTCAAAGCAAGCGTCGGGCGGGTACCGTCAACCGCCAACTGCGGAACAAAGTCATCAAGAACATTAAGGCAAACCCCAACACCTCGGACCGCGATTTGGCCAAAAAGTTTCGCGCCGCACGCAGTACCGTGCAACGGATTCGTCTCTGGGAAGGTTTCAAGTCATACCATGCCCAAATAGGGATCAAAACCAACCAAATTGGGATCAAAAGCAGAACAATGTGGCCAGAATCGGCCAGAAAACTGTATGATCAGGTGTTGACAAAATTCAATGGCTGTCTCCTCATGGATAATGAAACCTATGTAAAGGCCGATTTCAAGCAGCTACCGGGACAAACATTTTACTACATTGGCTACGGCTCGGGGAGATGTTCCTACCAAATTCAAGTTTGTGTTTGCAGATAACTTTGCACGTAAATACATGATTTGGCAAGGCATCTGTAGCTACGGTAGGAAGACCAAGGTTTTCATCACTGATAAGACATTTAATTCAGAGCTGTACTGAACGGAATGTCTCCAAAAGCGAATATTGCCATTCATCAGATCCCACAATGAACCTGCCATGTTTTGGCCAAATCTTGCAAGCTGTCATTACAGTGAAACAGTGCTACAGTGGTATGAAACCAACGGGATTCAGTTTATACCGAAAGAACTCAACCCACCAAACTGTCCCCAGCTCAGACCGATAGAGAAATTTTGGGCTATTACGAAGAGGAAGTTGAAGGTGAATGGCAGTGTCTCAATAGCATCAATGAATTGAGAACCAGGTGGAATAAGATTTCCAAAACGATGGATGAGAATAATGTGCGCCGGTTGATGAAACGTATTCCGGGAAAAGTCCGCAAATTTCTTCGAAATCGAGATGATTACTTTTTTTGTATTTTCCCTCTAAAGTTCACATAAAGTCGAACATTTTAGTGACCTCACTTCCCGGGGTCAACATCTGTATTTGCTGAAGCACAGGACTTTGAGGAAGAAGAACGCTTATGGATAGCAGATGCTTATCTTAAAGCTTGTGAAATCTTCACGCCATCTAGAGTTGAATGGGCACTTAGTTCTTTTCAACCTTTAAAATCAGCTGAGAGAGATGAAATTTTCCCAGCTCTGCTCCAGCAGGGAAAAGATTTGCTTACTCCCTTGCTGACTGAATTATTCAGAGCTAGTGTTACTCTGAGTTATATACCAAAAGCTTGGAGAAAGATTCGGGTTGTCTTTATTCCAAAAGCGGCAAAAAGAGATAAAACGACCCCTAAAGCCTTTAGACATATCAGTCTTTCCTCTGTTCTATTAAAGACAATGGAAAAAAATGTGGACGACTTTATTAAGTCAACAAGCTTGATAGAGTCTCCTTTGAGCAAAAACCAATTTGCCTACCAATCTGGAAAATCTACAATAACGGCGCTACAATCGCTAGCTAATAAAATCGAGAAATCGCTTCAAGCCAAAGAAGTAGCTTTGGTAGCATTTCTTGATATAGAAGAAGCATTCGACAATGCATCCTATAGTTCAATGCGCTCAGCAATGGAAACGAGAGGCCTGGATAACTGTATTATCGACTGGATAAGGCGATGCTAAAAGACCGAGAAATTTCTGCTGATCTTGGAGGTCCTCAACTAACTATTAGTTCGATTAAGGGCTGTCCTCAAGGAGGAGTCCTATCGCCCTTATTGTGGTCCTTAGTAGTAGACGAACTCCGTAAAAGACTAGAAGAGCTAGGGTACGAGGTGATTGGCTTTGCTGACGACTTAGCTATAATAGTTCGTGGGAAGTTTGAAGACACGATATCTAGTTGGTAACAAACTGCTCTCAATATAACTGTCAAATGGTATAGAATAGAGGGCTTAAATGTAAACCTTTCTAAAACTGTTTTACCAAAAGGAGAAAGCTTAATTTAAAACAGACTACTCTCAATGGAGTTCAAGTTCAGTTTGCGGAAGAACTTAAATACCTTGGTGTTACTTTGGATAAAACACTGAATTGGAACTCCCATCTTGACAAGGTTATCAGTAAGGGTACAAATGCCCTATGGGTATGTAGTAAAGCAGTGTGTAAAACATGGGGACTTCGACCAAAAACTGTCCATTGGATTTATTCTGCAATAGTTCGTCCGAAAATTACATATGCTTCGCTTATATGGTGGCCTAAACTTGATGAGGTAACCACCCAAGTGAAGCTAGGTAAACTGCAGAGACTTGCCTGTGTATCAATAACTGGGACAATGAAAAGTACGCCATCTGTCGCTTTGGATGCCCATCTTAACATGTTACCTTTACACCAATTTGTAAAGCAGCAGGCAGCGAAAAGTCCTCCCTTAGCTCAGTCGGTAAAGGCGCAGCTACAAAGCAACACCATGCTGGAGGTGACTGGGTTCGATTCCCGGTCTGGTCTAGGAAGTTTTCGTTAAGGAAAATTTCTCGACTCCCTGGGCATAGCGTATGATTGTACTTGCCACACAACCATACTAATGCAAAAATGGGACCTGGCATCGAAAGCTCTCAATTAATAACTGTGGAAATGCATTTAGAACACTAAGTTGAGAAGAAGAAGAAGAAGCGATAAGTGCCCTGCAATTCAAACGATACAACAAGATTTTAGATGGTGATCTGGTAGGACATTTAAAGATCCTTAAGAATTTCAAGCTAAACTCAGAACAGCTCACACTCTCCATAATTTTAAACTCAGATGTTAAAACAATAGAAGATTGGATGACAACGAAGACAAACTACGACGTTCCTTTCAAAGTGGTTAAGTCAAGCCGCTATGTATGGGAGTCTGGCCTAGTTTGCGTCTAGGTTCCATTGTGTTTTACACGGATGGGTCGAAAATGGGAGAAAATACTGGAGCCGGGGTTTATGGCCCTGGAATCAAGAAAGCTATACCAATGGGACATAGTCCAACGGTATTTAAAGCAGAAATTCATGTCATTATCGAGTGTGTGAATATTTGTTTAACGAGGAAATACAGATTTGCAAAGATCTTCATTTTTTCCGATAGCCAAGCAGCTCTCAATGTAAATCTAAGCTAGTGTGGGAATGCATTCTTTCTTTAAGACAAATGGCCAGTAGAAACGAAGTTATTCTATACTGGGTATTGTATAACAATTGCCGGGCACTGTGGTATTGAAGGAAATGAAAAAGCTGACAGCTTAGCAAGGGAAGGTTCAGCATAAAATTTTATTGGTCCGGAACCATTTTTTGGAGTCCCAGAGTGTGCTCTGACGACTGAAATGAAAAATTGGGAACTTCCCATGGTAGAATCAAACTGGAACGCTACGGATACATGCAGACAAGCCAAGAAATTTATGAAACCAAGTGCTGTAAAAGCCCGGATCTTACTAAATCTTAGTAAAAAAGACCTTCGGGTAATTACTGTTCTATTGACTGGTCACTGCCCGAGTAGGTATCACCTAAATGAAATCTTTAGAATTCATTCTACAGAATGTCGTTTCTGCTAATTTGAAACTGAAACTGCAGAACATATACTCTGCAGCTGTGGAACATTATTCAATCAAAGGATGTCAATATTTGGAAAGGGGTTACTAGAGCCCCCAGAAATTTGGCTAAACGATCCTGGTAGGGTATTAGACTTTATAAAACAAGTCGAGCCTAACTGGGATCAGGGGCTATGTCAACCAATGTCCATCACATCTTAATTGTGACAGGATATTTGACTTGCACCAAATCAAATATGGGTCATACAACAATAATCCTAATGAATGGATGCAGTTGTGTTTTGGCTCTACAGAAAGAGAAGAAAAAAAAAAACATTATAGTTAAAACAGAATACTATTTTGTTAATATATATCCGAAATATGCGCAATCGTCTGTGTTCCAATTCTAACTGGGCCACACCTTGAAGATTAAGTTTAATATTTCTGTAGAATTTTTTTTTAAGTTTTAGGGACTTGAAAGCAACGATAGATCGATATATATGATGGATATGAGACATTTTAGTTCTTTCAATCTTTTAAACTTCAAAACATTCAATCTACTACCATGTCTTTTTGATCCGTTCTCATTGCATATTTTCCTTTTTTTAATATAAGCAGAGTGTGATTCTAAACAAAACGAAGATAATAAATAAATTATAGCCCATTTATTCGGCTTACTGTCTAATTTTGCCCAATGATCCATTCGGTCTTATGATCTAATAGACCTTATAACTTATTCGGCCTTAAAATCCACCACAAAAAAAAAAACAAAAACGCGTGATACAATCGGTGTTCTACGGGGAATTTGTACATTTGCAATCTTAAACCAAATTCGAGCATGACGCATTTGGAATTTCAAGTAGGGTAGGATTTGCTCAGAATCCCAAGCAAGATTCGTTCATGTTCTGTAGAGACACTTAGAGTTTTAAGCAAAATGCCAAGAAAATCATAGCACATTGCAATTCGAATCTCGAACTATATAAGTTCGGAGTCATTCCGGGGAATATCCTCACAGAATTCCATAAAAGAAATGAAGATTTAAAGCCATGATGGATAAAGAAATGAAGATTTAAAGCCATGGTTTGGATAAATTTAATTTAATGTTTTAAATTTAGTTCTGTGCTGAACTAATTTGCCAGGCATGAATTAGGCACATATTCGATTCACTTAATCTTAACTCGCCTAAGATTCCGTTTGAGTTTTCGGGGAATATTTTTTGGCAGCCAGGAAGCCTATTAGGTGCACAACTAAGTTCCCACTGTTTAGCAATAGATGGCGCCAGTAGTAAGTGCTGGTCGAATGTTGTACATCTCAAGCGTCATAAACCAAGCTCAGACATATGGTAAACAAACCGCTTTGCCAAATCAGTGATTTTGGTTTAGTGTTACATATTTTTGTTGTTTGAAGATGTCTGATTTCGTGCCAAATAATCGTCATTTGCGGGAAGTGTTGATTTTCTTCTTTCATTCGAAGAAAACGGCGGCTGAAGCACATCGAGAGCTCCAAAAAGTTTACGGTGATGCTGCTCTGAGTGAAACAACGTGTCGTGATTGGTTTCGTCGCTTCAAAAACGGTGATTTCAGTGTTGATGATCGTCCGCGTGAAGGAAGGCCAAAAAACTTCGAAGACTCTGAATTGGAGGCATTGCTCGATGAGGATCCGTGTCAAACGCAAGAAGAGCTTGGTTCAGGATTAGGAGTTTCTCACCAAGCCGTTTCTAAGCGATTGCATGCGTTGGGAATGATTCAAAAGCAAGGAACTTGGGTTCCTTACGATTTAATCCAAGAGATGTTGAGCGTCGTTTTTTCGTCTGTGAACAACTGCTCCAGCGGCAAAAAAGGAAGAGTTTTCTACATCGCATTGTGACGGGTGACGAAAAATGGATTCATTACAGTAACCCAAAACGGAAACATTCATGGGGACTGCCCGGGCATGCTTCAACATCGTTGCATAGGCCGAATATTCACGCTGCGAAGGTTATGCTGTGTATTTGGTGAGACCAAGTTGGTGTTATTTATTATGAGCTGTTGAAACCAAACGAAACCATTACCGGGGAACGGTATCGAACTCAATTGATGCGATTGAGCCGAGCACTGCACGAAAAACGGCCACAATACGAGCACAGACACGAAAAAGTGATTCTTCAGCATGACAACGCTCGACCTCACGTTGCGAAACCCGTGAAAACCTACTTGGAAACGCTCAAATGGGAAGTCCTACCCCACCCGCCATATTCTCCTGATATTGCACCGTCCGATTATTACTTGTTCCGTTCCATGGCACATGGTCTCACTGGTCAGCAATTCCACTCATATGATGACATCTCAAAATGGCTTGATTCTTGGATAGCATCAAAAGACGAACAGTTATATCGAAATGGTATTCACGTTCTACCAGAAGATGGGAAAAAGTCGTAGCTAGTGATGGGCAATACTTTGAATAATTCGTTTGTAACCTTTGTATTCAAAATAAAGTTCCTTTTTCACAAAAAAAAAAAAACAGCGAGAACTTAGTTGCGCACCTAATAGATCAAGGGGAACATCGGAAGTCGCAGCCGCAGATGACAAAAAGAAGAGCGAGCGGTTTCAAGCGGAACCGTGTCCAAGACGTCGTAAACAAGCAGGGCTGGTCGTCTCCAACCGTGCATCGAACTTAAAAAACGATCCGGACTGTCGACGATAGACAAAACAAGACGGCCAAAACACGATCCCGGAAGCTGTAAAGGACGATGCTGACGAAGTTCGATGGACAACGAAATCTGCGTCAAGGCAGCCTTCTTACAGCTTTCTTGGTAGGAGTTTTATACGGCAACCTGAAAGGGAGAATGTGGCAGACATTTTCAAGCATCTGAAAAAGTTCGGAAAGTGACATTATCAACCATGAAATTAACGTTTAAATTAACTACAACTGCAACCATGAAACTAACGCAAACTAGAACAAGAGTGGCAACTACGTAGTCTGTACACAGAAAAAAATAATGAATTTTAACAGGCGCGTAAAATCTCCTCGTTTAATTCCAAGCCAAACGAGATGTCAACAACGAAATTGTTTGCAATCTCTCATGCGCCATACAACAGGCCAGATTCAGGCGTTATCTGGCTTAAATTTACATAAAATATCCCATTATTTTCTGCCAAATCTAGCATTCCCTCTATGGGCATTAGATAACGCAGAAAATTCAATGTTTCTTTTTATCTGTGTATGTTTTGGAATAAGTTGTTATTCGACTTCGTTTCTAGGCGGCGATTATGTCTTCCTTCATTGAGATCCCCTGAGAAAGACACAACCCCCGTGTCGAAATGTCGAAAAAATAACACCAGTCGATCATCCACCTGTAAAATTAAATTTAAAGAGACATGCAATACTATCTCTCCTTCTTAAGCAGATCCCCTGATTACTCCAAATTTCTGTCCCATAAAAACCACCCGCATCTTTTGTCAACTGGTGAAATTCAAATTCAACTTATTGTTCGCCCATCGAATCCAGCAGTCAGTCAACTAACTCGCAGATAGTAAATACTTCATCGCCATTGAAATGCAATCATAAGATTCTTGCACACTTCCTTAAATTCACGCCCGCTTCCTCGACGGGTGCCACCTCTCTCACCCGATTAAGATGCAGCATGTGTGCAGCGATGCATCAAACTGCTGAAACTGTGCTGATGCTGCGGTGGACTGCGGAGATCTGAGATGCGGTGGTGGACTTTGCACTCATCTCCGTCGCGTCCATCCTATAGTACCTTGCTACCGAGAATCCTAACTGTATGTGCAAATAGAGGTGTATAGAATAAGAGAGAGTGTACGGTGCGCGCTCCTCCGGTTTCGAAGCTTGATCGTCCTCGTCGTCGTCGCCGTCGTCCGTCAGTCACCGCGGATCTAATTTAATCCAAATCAACAGATTGTCGAATTAAGATCATTGAGTTTTGTTCAACGATTCGCGACGGTTTCAAGTTGGCAATTGCTTCTTGTCGTGTGATGCTTTCGTTAGCAGGAGTACTTCAAGCCGGTTGCTTCTGGTGATTATGAAGATCGTTCTTCCGGTGATTTTTCTTTTGTGGAAAGTGGAATTTCTGCAGAATACTTGGAGTATTTTAATGAGTCCATGAGTCCGATTATCAAATCTTAACCGGGTGATTGCGGTGTTGAATACAATGCAAGTTCCTATCAGTGTTACGTAAGAGCACTCGGTTGAAGTATATTTTGATTTACGACCGAGCATTATGTGAGACAAAGCAAAGCAATATTGACTAGCGTATCTTGATAACAGGTTGATTTCATTCGCGCAGAACAGTGATAATGTAAATGACAAAGCACTAACGAAGGGGAAGACCTAATTAGCGTGTGTCTGAATTTGTGTCATCATACATCGAGTGTACAATAGCCTGAAGAAAAGATTTTGCAGCTCGAAGGCTACTGGAATTACCCAACCCTGAAAATATAGCTTCAGCTCATTCGAACAGCTGGTGAATTTCGGATTTTAAGACAAATTCCTGCAGAGGTCAACCGATCGCAATGGATCGCTACCGCCCTCTGTCCTTATCGTAAGTATTATTGAGCGGAATTATTGGAACGCAGAATGTGCTGTTTACCTTTCACAACGAATACTGAGCCCATTCTAATCGCTGTGTTATCGCATGTCACACTGTAGCTAATACGGTCGAGACGAGTCGTGTGCGAAATAAAACTGTTGTGATAAATTTAATTGAACTGCCTATTTTTAAAACTTTCCTTTGGTTCGCAGCCGTCAGATGTGCGACAAAGCCGAGACATCAGTCAGCGAGTGAGTGACTGCTGTTTCTGCTACTGTCATGGGTTCGGTTCGGTAGCGTTTGTCGGTTTGCGAACAAAAGAAGGATTTTCCTCTTCTCACCCCCTCCACAATCTATGCACACTCCTGGTAAGTTCTCCTGGCCGAAAAGAATTTGCACTCTTCGCACCGTAAGACGCGCGTTGCGCGTCCATTAGTCTGTCCGTAGTGGTTTGCCCCGTACCTAATGTGTAAGTACAGCGACGAACAGCGGCAGCGCCCGTCGGTGCATTGGTCGGTGGAAGTGGTGGTGGCAAAGCGCTCACGAGGTCATCGCTTCTCGTCGGTTTGGCAAATTAAGTCATTAAATTGTAGCAATTTGCTCACGTGAATTGTGAGGCCCGTGGCGATTTCTTCGTCGATGTATTTTGTTTTAGCTGCCGGTTAAACGGTAACATGATGGTTGAGGAGATCGTTTTTTTTGTTTGTTTGATGATTTTTCAAACGAACTCACTTGTAGAGAGAGAGAAAAAGAGAGAGAGAGAGAGAGAGAGACTACATTGTATGCCAAAGATATTTTCATGCTTATCAGCAGAGGCGTGAAGCCGTCTATCGGGGAACGAAAGAGAGATTTTGGGTTTTGTGTCAGATTTATATGCCAATGCGACGAAGTTGCAGCTTTGTTTAACACAGTGGAAGTAATGACGCAGGTGCAGTCGCTGATCTAGAGAGACTTTGTTACGTTTGTTGAGAAGATTTTCCCTTCAACTTTTGCGTTGCCTAACAAAATTTATATATTAAAAATTGAGCATATTTCGACATAAGAATATTTGTGGCAAATATTGATTGTGTTTTTCTTTCTGTCTCTTTCCAGGTACGTAGCTATACTAAAGATCCTCAGCCAACGGAATCGCGCACAATGATTCCTTACCATACAAAAGATAGAAAATAGTCTAAAAAGGGATTCTACTAGCTTCAATCATGATTTTACAAGTATCTTCGGGTCTCTGATCCCAAGTCCAAGATCTAAACTGTCATATTATCTTACAATACCGAAATTAAATTATCCCCGCGGAAGATCTGGAATATTTGTAAAATGGGTAAATTCATGAATCTGATCTTAAAGCATCGCGATCGTTTTTAGTTCTTTCTACTGAAAATGTAAAACAAAATCTATGTTCCGACCAACTTATGGTTCTTAGTAGGTACAACCAATCGGAGGATGATAGATTGTATTATCGTTTTGTTAGATATTTCACCAGTGGATTTTAGTGGAGCCCTCATGAACATAGTATACGATAAAATTCTTCGGCCACTGTAAGAAAAAGGAGAAATGTGAATTGAAGAGATTTTGCTTTTTTTTTCAGAAAATAAAAATATGTCAATCACTGATATTCGAAGCACGAACCTTTAGATCGGACATCCTCAGCTGCTTCCTCCGGGCTGTCTTTGCACATGCAGTTGGAAGCAGTGTTGCCACATTTTCATCTGTGACCGGAATGATAAACATTTTTTCCACATTTACCGGTTTTCCAAAATATCTGTACCAAAATCTGTACAGGGTGGCCACAGATTCGGGAAATGCGGGGAAAAGTTGGGATTATTTGTCATGTGGCAGGAACCATGCTCACACCTTTTTCAAATTGATAATTTGAGTAGCGTTTTTTTTCATCTACTCGGTCCATCGATCCCATTACGGAATGAAACAGTGTTTTTGTGCAAATTCAGCATTGCTGAAGAAGATAGCTCAGAGCTCCATGGATAGCCCGACTGTCAACTGGAAGGCATTCAAAGAATTGGCTGGAGAAATCAGGAGTCTGGGAGCCAACCCTGGCTTTGCAGTCCTTAACATCGGTAGCTGCAGCTGGCAGGTCGTACACAATTCCTTCAAGGAGGGGCTAAGACAAATATATTGGCGTGCGGATCATTTTCTGCTGGCTTTGTTCAGCCTGTTTCAAAACGTACCGCTTCGAAGATCTGTCTAAACGGCTGGGACAGGTGAGGTTACGCACATGACTTACTTTTGTTTTTATTTTACTTGACTTGAACTCCTTGGGTGATCCTTATGACTGAAGCATCACCATTGTATATATTACTGTAAATTTTAGTGCCAAGATTGTCTTTGCAAGTTTTTTACAATATATGTTTTCACTTTGCAAGTTTTTTACAATATTTTTTTCTTTTTATATGCTACACGAATTCCGCCAATCTGGGGTGGTAACACTGTTGTCATTTTTAAAATACCATAACGTCTTAGTCCATTTGTATAATAGACACATATTTTTCACTGCAGTGGAGAGAAACCTATTGTGTTAGTCGCCTTAAAGTCAACCGAATTTCAAACGGAGCTTTTCGTCGGTTTTCCGATTAAAAGTGTTCGCTGTTGTGGCTGATGCGGTAGACGATGAGATGCTGGTACCAAAGCTGAATTTTGTCATCAAGTCTGCAGCAATGGTCGAGTCGTTTCACAAGGAATACCAGACCTAATCTCCTATAGCTCCGCTTCTTTTCGACGATTTGACAGGACTACTTAGAACCGTTAAGCCCGAGCGTCTGACAGTTAAGGCAAAATCGGTCTTTGAAATAGAATTGACAGTGAGCAATCTTAGTAAATCGGTTTTGCCTCGAAATCGACAATCAAGAAAGCGAGAGAATTTGCAGAAATTTTCGCCAAAGACGTTTTGGCATTCCACAACGACTATCGATATTTTTACTGTGTTTTTTTTTTAAGAAGCTACTTAGCAAATCTTCTTTGACATACCCTTTAACGCGATCCGTCATCTGCATTAACCCTGATGTTATAACTCACTATACCTAAAAAGGGTCTGGAGCTGTCTGAAAACGTTCGCCGATAAAGACTATCTGAGCGCTGCAGTTATTTGGGCAGCTGTGCTCAATGCTGTCATCAAAGACGTTTCTTGGAGGAATCCAGAGAAAAGAATCGTGTTTGGGCAAATTTTGGCTAGAACTGATTGGTCATTCCAAGAAGGAGCTGCCGAATTTGACAAAATTTGTTAAAATGGTGCTCATGAATAATGGGTACGTGATGAATATGTTGTCTCAGTTAGGGGGGTGCGTTATGAGCATTGAATATGATATGTTTAAGCACTGGAATAAAACCAATAGATGGGATCGAAGAGCCCACCCTCGTTCCGGGAAATGTTGACAATAGGGAGGAGGCAGTCCCATGCTCCCTATCCAAATCGTTTCACTTGGGTGCCATGATGGTCCCTCCCTTTCCTCGTTATATGCTATTGCATATTTAGTGTATTTGGTTTTGGTCATTTGATTGCTTGCCTTGTGCTAGAAAATTTGGCTGAAAGTAAAATTGGTTAGGGTTATAACGGGGTATAACTATAAAATGAGAATTTTCTTTAATAGCCACAACAAAAAGACTTGTTTATAGAAAGGAAAACTGATTGATTTATTTTGAAAACACGTCTCTTTACTTTAAAAAAATTAATATTCATACGGTCCGTTATCAGCTGTTCGACGAAGTTTTGTCCTGATGTTTGAACAGGAGCGTTGTACAGCTTCTTTTTCGATTTGACGAATGCATCTTTTGATTATATTAATCAGTTGTGCAATGATCCCTCGTCGCATCTTCAAGTGATCATTAAAAGCTGTTCATTTGGTTCAGGTACTTTTGACTGTTTATGTGGCAGCCTATTCACACGTGAAATCTGGCGCGACCATGACGGCAGAACGCGCCCTTAGTCCTTTCTTACCCGAAGGGCAGAGCCTTGAAACGTTATATGGTCCTGTACACAAACAGTATGCTCAATTTCAAATGCGACAGCTTCCGTTTGATTTCCATGTTTGTGAATCCGTCAAGATGCAAGATCCAAATTTGTTCTCTATATGAATCCATTTTTGTTTTCGTGAATTAAAGAACACAAATTCACTGACAACAAGCCACTCTTGACAAGTTGGCAAATGACTAAAATATATACTGGCACTAATTAATTATCGTGCGATCACTGTTCTTAATGCCGCCTATAAAGTATTATCCCAAATCATCTTCCAGCGACTGTCGCCACTAGCAAATAGATTTGTGGGAAGTTATCAGGCCGGTTTCATCGAAGGACGGTCTACAGCGGACCAAATCCAAATCTTTACTTTGCGGCAGATCCTCCAAAAGTGCCGTGAATATAGAGTCCCTACGCATCATCTATTCATCGACCTCAAAGCCGCATATGATACAATTAACCGATATGAGCTATGGAAGATCATGGACGAGAACAGCTTTCCGGGGAAGCTGACCCGACTTATCAAGGCTACGATGGATGGAGCCCAGTGCTGTGTGAGAATATCGGGTGGATTATCGGGTTCATTCGAATCCCGCATGGGGGCTTCGTCAAGGTGATAGTCTCTCTTGCCTCCTGTTCAACTTTGCTCTTGAAGGTGTTATGCGACGAGCGGCGTTTTGCATGCGAGGCATGATTTTCAACAGATCCGGTCAATTTATCTGCTTTGCCGATGACGTGGCAGCAGTGTCACGATCGACGGCGATGAGTTCGAGGTAGTCGATGAATTTGTCTATCTCGGCTCACTGGTTACTGCGGACAACGATAACAGCCGTGAAATCCGGAGGCGGATTATCAGTGGAAGGCGTGCCTACTATGGGCTCCACAAGCAACTACGGTCAAACAGACTTAGCTCCCGTACGATGTGCATCCTGTACAAAACGCTAATAAGACCGGTTGTTCTCTACGGGCATGAGACGTGGACAATGCTTGAAGAGGACCTGCGAGCACTCGGAGTTTTTGAGCGACGGGTATTAAGAACCATCTTTGGTGGAGTACATGAGGACGGACTATGGAGGCGAACGATGAACCATGAGCTCGCGCAACTCGCCGGCGAACCCAGTATTCATAAGGTTTTTCAAAAACTGGAAGGATACGCTGGGCAGGACATGTTGCGAGACTGCCGAGCAACTATCCTGCAAAAATGGTGTTCGACGGGAATCCGGTTGGTACAAGACGACGTGGGGCGCAACGAGCAAGATGGTCAGACCAGGTGGAGCAAGACCAAGGGGGTACAAGGTGCCCAAGGGATTGGAGAGGAGCAGCCACGAATCGGGCATTATGGAGGGATATTGTATATCAGACTATGTTATAGTATTGTGACGTTATTCCATGTAAATAAAATAAAAATAAAGTCACTGTTTCAAAACGTACACAAGGGGTTCACCGATAATGGTATACATTGTACCGAGAGGATCACAAATGAGTGTATTACTTTCATGATGCCATCCTGTAATATTTACTACAATTAACAGCAATAAAACATTCAAAGTTTTGGAGCAACACCCCCAAAAAATCACCCTTGGAAACATTGAACAGCTAGTTTATGTTGAGGAATATCAGAAAGATCTGCTGGGAGGAGTTTGCTCCTTTACCAACTTTTGGTAAACCGACTGCTTAGAATTATCTCAAATTGTAATATTCCGCCCCACAATATTGCGAGTAGTTGAACGGATTGGAGATAAGGAAATCATTGGGTGTAGCACCAAGTCTTCCCCGGTTGGTACCAAATTAATGAGCGTAGGAATCAATAGAATCAATATCAGTTACTAATGCTATGATGGGCCACCAATCGGAGGGGCGGTCCAACTTGTCTTATCTCTATTTGCAGGATATTCACAAAAAAGAGGGCATGCCGCTGCTCATGCCTAACTATTACCTACACAGGCAGAAAAAGCGATCGCCATTATTTACGAGTTTACGGTGACTAGGTCATGTCGGACTATTTGGGGTGCAGTGCAACTGGCGTTCGATGTTCTATTGCTTAAAGGAGCAGTCCCATGCTTTTGGCGGATAGTGCTTGCTACATACTTTCAGCGTATCGTTAACCAAAACGAACCCTGCTGCCGACCTTTTCCCAACTATCCAACAGTCCAGTGATTTCTCGTGGAAGTGCAGAGGATTTCTCGGCTTCCTTCAAAGCGAGTATCACGTCAACACGCTCCTTCCCATTCCCTACTTGACCAGCATTCAGGCACGGCCGGCGCCGGTATTGCTTCATTATGGGTCACCAGTTTTTACACATTGAGGATGTGTGTTAGTCCCAAACATCATCTATTGGTTCTTTGTGCAAATACAGCTGATTTGGCAATAACGGAGTAGCATCCGTGGGCGGTCAATCATGCTCAGGAAAATCAAAAAGATGTGCTGCATAGACCCGAACATTTTGCTGGTTATGGTGATCCTGTAGCATGAACATTTTTTAGTCCGAAAAGAGAATTTAACAATCACCATGCTGCTTGAACAGCATCCGATTTTTCGACTTTCGCTCTTCTGCTTTTCAGTCAAGCCATGCACCCGTTGTTTTTGTATGGATTCAGTTAAAGATCATCTTTCTCCTGATGGTTGACTGCGACATTCCCAGTTCTTTGGCGTTCTTTCGGCCAGACGTATCAGGATTCCGCCGAGTTTGCTCTCCAACTCGTTTGATGACTTCCGGACGCCTGACAGTGCGTTTACGGCCAGGTATGTTTCAAGAGCCGGTTTTTTTTTGTAGCGTTTGATGGTGCAAAAGTCGAATCTTTCGTTTATTCCGAGTGGTTTCAATTTCTTTAAAATAGTACACGGTCTTAAATGTTTCAAACACAGACTTATCACGAACTCCTTTTTCCCGTCCATGATTACCAAGAGTCTCAAACGAATGAAAATTTAAAACAATCTTGCAAGCCGTGTTGACATTTGAATACACTCTAAAAGAAAAAAGGGCAAACATATACTTATGTGATTAACCCATCCAAACTTACAGATGTTTAAAAAAAAAAACCCTGACAGGATTTACCACTCACCCTGTACTACGGAAAACTATATGTTCTATTGTTATCTACACGCTTAAAACAATACGGTACGCTCTAGTATCCACCATTCATTCTATATTATTATCACAATAGACTATATTCTATTTTCAGAGCTATGTCAGACCCGGTTATTGGACTATTAGTACAAGTAGTGTCCCGTTTTCTCATACAGATCTTAACAAAAATGAAATTTTACTAATAAAAATGGATTCCAAATTTATTTACCCTTCTACGCGTCTATCTAGATTGATTATGGAGTAACAAATTGTTGTGATTTTGATAAAAATGCCAAGCCCCTTTTTATTGGCAAACTATTGAAGTAATGAAAAAAGGAGATTCGGCGGGAAAGCATCTTTTGTTTTTCATGAACATTCATGAATTGAAAATGAACCATCAATGAAAACATTCATGATTTTCACAGCTCTTGAACAGGGTTAGCGCTCCAATAATTTCGGTACGTTAGAAGCATTAGTGTACCAATAGTTGTGTATGGAGGCTTCATAGACATCTATTGCTACACTAATGCTTCTACCGTATCGCAACTATTGGGGCGTTCATCATATCGTACAAAATGTTAAGTAAAATTGATAACGTTGAGATATATTCAGCTTTTTCGGCAAGATGGACGAACAATTAAGTATTAAGCCAATGTAATAATCTACCCAACCTAAAATAACGAGTTTAAACTAAAAAGTGCATCGTGAGAGCTATACGATATTCTTTTCTAAAGTCTTTGTAGAACGACTCTTCGAAGGAATCGTTTTGAAATAGCAAAAGAGCTTCAACCCTTTTTCTATCCATTATCCATTGGAATCGATTGTTAACCACCAGTATTTGCACTGTGTTCTAAAAGTTATATTTTCAGTTCAGAAAATATCGTGAAAATACCAAAAACTTGATTGTGTCATGGATAATAGCCTACGGATAATTTTTTTTTCAACAGCAATGTTTTTCCAGACGGGACAGTTCTAGACAAAATAGCCAAAAGGTCGAAAGTAACATTTGTAAACAATGCCTTCTAGCGTATTTTTCTGGGATCTGCTTGCTCCCACAAACAAAATAGTACCAGAAACAAAAAGTATAACCTTCGCGTCGGTAGTGGATGTTAGCAACCTGGCATTTCCAGGAAATTTAGGTTTTAAGTCATTGTTTACAATTTCGACCTTTTGACGATTTTGTTACTTTCAACCTTTTGACGATTTTGTCTATAGTTATACTTTCATGAACAGTTTAGTAATGAATCATTTTTATGTTTGCAGTTGCCCTTACAGTGCGGACACTCCATGATGCTACGAGGCTCACTTGAAAAAACTGATTTCAGGGAACTGAACAAATTCGGAAATCTGAATCCATCCCGTTTCTAAATGATCTAAGCATTAACCAAATTTGAAACAGAGTAATATTCTGTTGCAATACTCCTGTTAACACGAGACACATAAAGATTTGCTCAAATCGCTAGAAGAAAGAAAAAAAAATGCAATTCCCACGAATTCGCTATGTTCCCTTCATGCAACGTAACACTCCTCGCAGTCGCCGATTCTATTGCACTAATTCAATAACTGCGCGCACCCACTTTCAAGTAGCAAATTGAATTTCAAATTGGCACTAATATATCAATTGATTGACCAGTGGATTTGACAGGCCGATGCTTTACGCAGCGAAGGGTGTGATGTTTTCGTATGCCACATAAGTTACATGAGAACCGTTTGGAAAAGAGTAGCTCGCTCAAACCTTAGCTGGATGAAAATTGATCCGTTAGAGCCTCCTCCCACAGCCATTCATGCACGAGGGCCGTAGTAACCGTATCGCTCATCCGCCGCAAGTAAAAACCCGCGTCGCACAAAGTTAAATCTGCTCGTTCAATTGCACTTGATTGATCTGGACAGATTTAACTGTAAGTGCACACGCTGCTCAGCGCCGCAGAGGGAAAGCAAAACTGGTATGAGTATGATCTTTGAGCCCGCGCTTGTTGCATATCATGTTCCTACACACTCGATCGTAGGTGAATGCAATTCTGAAGAAGCAGGATTGATGCACTCGGGAATAAGGCTTGCACTAACGGCGTGTGCGGATCCAGTTTGCGCTTGTTAGATGTACGGGCACTCTATGTGCTATTTGACTCAATCAATCGTCATCCAATTATCATAACTTCGCTTTGCCTTGCCGATGGCGGGACTGGAGTACTCAGGATGGAATAGTTTGTTTGAAGTTGGGTCAAAACGTGTCCCGAAAATGTTAAATCGAAGTGTTGGCCCACATAATTGATCAGCGATTTGAACTAATTGGAACTGCCCAAAAGGGCTTAATTTTATCGATCAGATCACGTAAAGTGTGGCGCCTGCTGCGCTACCCTAATTGGTATTCCGATCGCGCTCTAGCTGTACTCCAATGTGTTACAATGCTATTTTAAACGGTTTTATGTTATCTCAATTTATAATTAGCTGGGATATTCAAACTACGTAAAAATAATCATCTGACATAAACAAACCGACGTGTACAACGAGCCCCCGTCCTCCGTCTACAAAAGGCCTTTAACTGCGCAAGTGCTGTGTGCGCACATTATTTATTATTTTTATTGCTGGCCACCACCACTTCGGGCGCACTGCCACGACACGATTGCCTTACACGGAGATCTACATACTTGCCAACAGCTGCAGTAGTAACAGGCACCTCGGCCTACGTCCATCTAGATCCAGTTCCTGCCTGCCCCCGCATGTGCAATCGCCTGACGATAGGATCGGTCTAATGCGATATATTTAACGATAATTATGCTCTTATAAACATCTCATATCTGCACATTAAAACCATACCATTTCGAGCTTTTGAGCGAGTAATTATGGGCTTTCGCATGTCCGTCCACAGATTAGTGGAGCGATGTTTACTTTCCTCGCTTCTGCCCCTTTAAATTATCCGATCCGAGAGCAGGGTTCTTTTTCCGATAAAGTAGAACCAGTTAGCCGTTCCCTCTGACGAAGATGATGACGATAACTACTGCTGATGCTGGTGCTGTTGCGGTCAGTGGCGTGGACGAGGCGGCAGCCGGTCGGAGGAAGTACGTCGGTGTAGATCAAGTGATCGCAAAGTCAGCAGAGATTGTTGTTTACAGATTGTAAAACTAGGTTTTACCGCAGATTCCTTCGCAGATAACTGTAATTCTTCGCTGGAAGTGTCGCCTGCATGGTGCAGTGGACGATTTATGGGATCGGAGTGTGGGGTTTTACTTCGCAAAGTTGAATTGATTTTGTTTCTCAAATACTTAGGTTATAAACGCTTCATTCTGATCGGTCCTATTGATTTATTACGAAAAAAATGACCATTTATTTCACTGTCAACTCATAACACGGAGTTATAGCTTTTCAGCCAACGAAAGAAGAAATCTCCTCACGTCCAGTATTGTCGTTGTCCGGACTCTAAACGTTTACACGGAATTGTTGCGACATTGCGAAAGAAACGTGCTATTATGCTTAAAGTGAAAAATAACCACGCTTTTTCCTCCTCAACAAAGTACTCACCAAGTCCCAGAAGGTAGGGAAAATCTGTACAATCAGATACTCCTCCTTATACGGATACGCGCGCCTACCGTAACGGATGGACCTGTTTCCCGATCCGGGTTGCTGCAGCCACAACCGAAGTACACTTATTTTGGTGAAGGTGATCAAAGTATGTTGGCGCCACCTTCACCGGCTCCGTTGCCGTTACCACACTTTACGGCGCTGAGCATGAGCAGTTTTTGTTGAATCGATTGTTCGGTGAAAATAAGACATGATATCTGATGGTAGGTTAACGATAAGGATTAAGTCATAAGCGGAAACTGACTGCACTGCTGATCATGGTGATTTATCAAACTGAGCATAGGAAGTACGGGTAAGATGTCGGTGGACATCGATCAACAAAAACCCAACTCCTGGATGATCACGTCGCAAATACCATACGGACACACGTACCGAGCAAGAAGTGTAAAAATGTCTCTTGATGGAACGCGTTTGTGTCGTTTCTCTGGATGCTTTCTTGTGGCCGATGTTGCGCTGGCCATATTTGCTCGCACTCTTGGCAGCGCAGGTTTCGATGCAAGAGTCGGACAGCATTATTGGATGGTATGGTGTCGTTTTGCTCTGTATACCAGTTGTGCACTTACCTATGCCTGTACGCTAGGGTGGTTGTTTAAAAATCTTGTGAATTGCTTGAGGCTAGGGAATTTCTTAGTGTCAGTTTGACACATTTCCTTATTAGTGGATATTGACTCCCATGTTCACAAAAACAGCTCCTAAATTAAAGCTAGTGTTTAGTGTATGTTTCAGGAGGCGTATCTGATAAATTTTGATGAATAAATAAGATTATCTGCGTTGCCAGATTGTTTTGAAACTTATCACTGATTGCTATTCAAGTAATGAAAAAAATCCAGAAAAAGAAGGATCGAAGGATAAGATTTTTCGAGTGGAATTTAAAAGAATTTGCTCGAATTTATTAGTGATAGTTTGATATAGTGTTTTAATTTTTTTCATTTTTTTAAAGTGAACAAGATAAGTGTTACTTATAATTTTCTAGTTTTCCAATCATTAATGATCTGTGTAGATTTTCACAAATTTACTCTTCAAAATTCTAGGCAATTCTCCTTGAAATGTTATCAAAAACTCAGTGGTCTCATTGGCAAGTTCAATCTGTTCACTGAGCAATTTTTTTGTGTGTTTGTTTCTTGCATTTCAGGATCAACCGAATGAAGATCATATATTATAGATACGAATGCTTGTAGTATTTTTCATTTACATAAATATATACACTATTATATAAATATTTCATGGGAATGGGAGGGACCATCAGGGCCACCCGATTGAA
The DNA here is from genome assembly GCA_024533555.2 of Aedes koreicus. Classification (NCBI taxonomy): domain Eukaryota; kingdom Metazoa; phylum Arthropoda; class Insecta; order Diptera; family Culicidae; genus Aedes; species Aedes koreicus. The sequence goes on from JAHHFK020004119.1 coordinate 181,816, forward strand.
GCACTCTGGATGGGGAGAGTGGGAATGCCAACTCCCCATTGCTAACAGTTTGTGAATAGAGGGCGGGCTCTTATCCCCGCCCATTGGGGCATCCTCATGTTAGATAGCTTGCTCTTTTGACCAATTGTTCAGTCTTGTTGTTGGAAGGAGATTCTTTATATCCCTGTGGATACGTATAAGTGATGTTGCATATCGATCCACCCAACCCCTTTTTGGCCCTTCATACAACGGCCTGATTAGGATAATCAGTGGTTATTAAAGCTTGATCAAGTCTAACAGAGAGGAGAGCCCATTGCTGTCGTACTAGTTTCCGTGCTACAATGGGTGGTAGTACATATCATACATCATACATCATCATACTTAATCAAACTTAAAACTTTGAAAAAACATCATCTTGACCTTCGCGGATGAACTATCAAAACCAAAATGCGTCCAATTTAATTTCCATTTTTATAATTCACCTGAAGTTAGCCTATGGGTATAAACTAACCAGCCGAGACTCGGGAAGATGTGATAATTATTCTTGACGAATATTCATTGTCAAACTATTATGCAGCCTTTATCACGAAAATTAAAAGTCAAGAGAAAGATCATTTGCTATTTGACATCATTCCCAAAGAGGAACTAATGGACCATAAGCAAAAAATGCTTGTCTTACTGGATCTCACGATGCACTTTCTTAATTTTAACCGATCCCGATGGTGAAAGCATCAATCAACATAAGCAACATCACGCGAACGTGGAAGCTGATAGTCGTCCGCATTTTTCTTATTGTCGATTTAAATACAGTCTAGCAGAGAGAACCATTCAAAAATTTACAACGAATACTCACAAAAGCTTGATCAAAATTAATTTGATTTATTTTTACGTAATAAGAATGGTCTCACCAGATTCTACTGTTTCACCCAATTCCAATTTATCTTTCCTTTGGCTAAGCTTTCTAAGGCTTTGAGTCAAAGCTCTTCGAAATTGCTTTTAATTGGGAACGGAACTTTTGAAAAAGTTGGAATACGCAATATCTGACCTGAGTTTGAAAGTTTGACGATAGGAATAATCTAACCATTCTTGATAAATATTTCCCCTTTTCTAAGCATAACTAAATCACGATAGAAAATTAAATCTTCAATAATGCGTTATTGGCCTCGCTAACACGTTTGAGCGATTTTAAAACGAATTGCCGCATTGATGCATGAAAGGAAAATCCTCAATGAAATTAAGTATATTTATATAACCAGGTGCAATATTTTCGATGATTGAACTGGTTCAGGCTTTAACTTTGCATCACGAGAAGCTTGTGAGAAAAAATTAAATCAGCCCTCCTTGAAATATCAACAGGTTTGCTGAAATTTGAACTTGATTTTGAATTACAGGGTTTGTACAGGTGTCACGAAAACAAAATGGGATTACAGCAAAACAAATCAACCAAATCATAGCATTTATTTTTCATTTGAAAGATACATGTTGAAGAGGACCTGCGAGCACTCGGAGTTTTTGAGCGACGGGTGTTAAGAACCATGTTTGGTGGAGTACAGGAGGACGGACTATGGAGGCGAAGGATGAACCATGAGCTCGCGCAACTCGCCGATGAACCCAGTATTCATAAGGTGGCAAAATCTGGAAGGATACGCTGGGCAGGACATGTTGCGTGAATGCCGGGCAACTATCCTGCAAAAATGGTGTTCGACGGGAATCCGGTTGGTACAAGACGACGTGGGGCGCAACAAGGAAGATGGTCAGACCAGGTGGAGCAAGACCTAGGGGGTACAAGGTGCCCAAGAGATTGAAGAGGAGCAGCCACGAATCGGGCATTATGGAGGGATATTGTGTATCAGGCTATGTTATAGTATTGTGACGTTATGCCATGTAAATAAATAATTAATAAAATAAAATAATGTTATAGAAATAAACCATATTAATTCAATTCGAATCTCTCACCATTTTCCTTGATAACTTTGCGCAAACGCTTTGTAAACCCATCGCAGCTGGCACCCATGATTTCCTGAGGAATTTGGTCCCAAATATCAACCAAAAGTTTTTTGAATCGATCTAAAGTAAGCCCTTTCGTAGGGCCTATATGCTGAAGCATATAAGCCCAAACAAGTGGGTTGAGATCCGGTGAAGATGCAGGCCATTCTTCGCTTGTGATGAAATCGGGTAAATTTTCCGCGCCCCACGCTTGTGTCTTCTTTGCCTTGTGAGCTGGAGCTGAGTCCTGTTGGAAACAAAATGGTGTATTCCCATACAGCGTTGAAGCATGAGGAAGCAGATGGTTCTTCAAAACCTGCCCGATGTAATATTCAGTGTTGATTTTTACGTTAGGTTCTATGAAAAGAAGAGGAGGTGCCCCATACCATGATTTTCGATACATTCTGATAGCGATCTACAGCTAGTTTATCTCTTGGAATATTAGCAAGAATTTTGCCATACACACGATCATGTTGTTGATTATGACTGTCCTGAAGGAGGAAGAGCTTTTCATCCGAAAATAAAATCTCGCAGTCACCGTGCCGAACCAAAAGATTTCTGCTTCTTCGGACCCTGGCTTGCTTTTGACGCTCCGTCAACCCGTAAACCTGTTGTTTCTTGTACGGCTTGCATTACAGATCATGTCTGAGGAGCCTGTTCATTGAAGCAGGGGACATTTGAAATTGTTTGCTCAATATACGGCCAGATACGGCAGAATTACGTCTTATTCGCTCCCTCACACATTTGTTCTTTTTCTTCGTTCTGGCAGTTCGTCTGGCACCTTCTTTGTGTTGAATATGGACATTTTCAGTTTCCTTGAACCGTTTCAAGATACGAAAACACAAAACGCTTACTCACTCCGAACTGCTTAAGTCTATTGAATATCTGACACGGTCTAAGCTTTTGCAAATGTAATTTTAAGCTTGCTCCCGTATGGCTTCGATGGTAGCTGATAAATATAAACAAACGGAATCGCTTATTCATCCTCAGCGATAAGCTGTCAAAAGAATACACTCAATACGGGTATCATCAATTCCGCTGTTAAAATTACCCAGCTGAAATAAACCAAGACTGAAAAAAGGTGACACCTATTGTGAGACACACTGTAGATATTAATTCCCTCGTTAATGAATGTTTTAACTGTAATTTTTTGTCGAAATTTTAGAAATCGTCTAATTGAAATCTAGAATAACGATTTTATTGTTTTTCTCCATAACAATCTCATATTTAAAAAAAATCTCATAATTCGTGAGGAACCAATGCGTCAGTTTCCTTGACAACATTCAACTTTTCCAAAGGTCCTAAGAAACATTGTGAGATTCTCTTTGTTTACTTTCTCATCCATTTATAACTAAGTCGTTTTTATATTTTCCGCCATAAACTTTGCATAATATGCTGGCACGTAAAGGGTGTCCGCGATGAAATTGCCACACACAAAATTTTCATCCGATTGTCATCAAATTTTCAGGGATTGAGAAATAACTATTAAACTTCATTTTCCCATTTTACTCGTATTTTATTTACAGTCCATACGCAAATGCCCGCACCTTGGCCTTAACCCCGGCCATAAGATTCTGCACAACCTGTGAATCAACCGTTTTTTGCATGTAAACCCATACTTTCTTCAGTTCCTCGACTGTCTTCACTACCTTAGGTCGTTTAAGAAGGTGCTGCTTCATAATCGCCCAGTACTTCTCGATGGGGCGGAGCTCCGGAGTGTTGGGAGGGTTGAACATTTTCGGCACGAAATTGACCTTATTGTCCGCATACCACTTCAGCACGTCCTTGGAGTAGTGGCATGAGGCCAAATCCGGCCAGAAGATTGTTGGGACGTTGTGGGCCTTCAGGAGAGGAAGCAGCCGCTTCTGGAGGCACTCTTTTATGTACACCTGTCCGTTCATCGTGTCCTGGGTCACGAAACGTGCACTCCGCTTCCCGCACGTGCAGATGGCTTGCCAAACCAGGAATTTCTTCGCAAATTTGGACATCTTCTGAGTGCGGATATGCTCCGGAACGCTGAACTTATCCTTGGCCGTGAAAAACAGGTTGCCGGGGATCTGTTTGAAGTCGGCCTTCACATATGTTTCGTCGTCCATGATGCAGCATTCAACTTTCGTCAGCATGTTGAGGTACAACTTCCTGGCACGGGTTTTGGCGGACTTGTTCTGCTTCTCGTCGCGATTAGGGGCCTTTTGTACCTTGAACGTTCGAAGCCCAGCCTTAGTTTTGGCCTTCTGGACAAAACTTCGGCTTAGGTGCAGCTTCTTAGCCACATCCCGAACGGAGGCGTTCGGATTTCGGCTGAAGGCCCCAACTACGCGGTTGTGATTTTTGGTGTTGTACGGAATACTTTTTCCTTCACTTCTGGGCTTCCGATCGGGGGTCAACCGTTCCTCGAACCGCTTAATCACTCGCGACACCGTGGAATTCGCGATTCCCAACGTTTTAGCGATGGAACGATGCGAGAGATCCTTGTTCTCGTGAGGAATGCGCAAAATTTTATCACGCACGAGCTGTTCTTTCGACTCAATTTCCGCGAGTTTTGATCATAGGACTTTAAAATAATGCACTATGAACTAAATCCACCCAAATTTTCATTAAATTCTACCCAACGGTTAAAAAGTTAGAGCAATTTCATAGTGTGGCAATTTCATCGTGGACACCCTTTATCATTATGTTCCGATCTTTAGAAAGGAACCGTTGGGCAGTTTTATAACGGTGCCATTATTAATGAAAGAGAACAAGTGAGGATGTTATTTATGACCTTTTGAAGAGTTGAGCGAGAGTTCTCACATTTTTAATTGTTTATTTTTAATTCAATTCTAGAAAAAAAAGTCATGAGGACGTCAAGATATCCCAGCAATATATTGCAGCCAAGGCTTTGAGAATGCAAAGGCCAATTTCTAAAGTCAATACTTACACAGTTTTAAAGGAACATGTAATCTTCTGCGTTATCTAATGCACATAAATTGAATACTATATTTGCTATTTACTGGGATATTTCATGTAAATTTCAGCCAGATATCGTTTGAATCAGGCCTGAGGAATGAAAGTTTTCAAACCACAATTTCTATGCTTACGCTTGCTTGGTTTGCAATTAAACAAGGTGGGAATTTTAGCGTCTGTTAGAATTCATTTTTTTTCTGTGTAGATTTCACATAAATTCATGAGATATTTCATGTAACTTTAAGCTAGATGAAAATAAGACATTGCAAACTATTTCGTTGTTTATGCTTGCTTTGGCTTAAAATTGAACGAGGGGAAATTTTATGTGTCTGTTAACATTCATGATTTTGTTCTGTGTACTTAAATCATGCTTTAAGTTTCTTATTCTTATTGAACAATACCTGTCCACGTTAAATTCCGACAAAAAGACAATGTCAGCAAAAAAATAGTCTAGGCATAGTTAAACAAAACCGATTGTTTATTTCAGTTTAATAGAATTATATATTCTGTTAAAAACAGTTGATTGAGATGTTAGTCCTTCTTTCTGTAAATTTCTCGAACTTACAGAGGCACACCCGCTATCAGATTCCGCACAGTATCATCAGATACTCTTGCGTTCTCCACCTTCTCTTGAAATTGTCGATCACATTTGTTTAGTTTCGAAGAGTTTCCGCTTAACCAAAGCCCAGTATTTTTGTATCGAGAGATGTTCTGGACAGTTAAGATTTTTTGACACGTATTTGACCTCTTGTGCCTTATACAATTTCAGGACGGATTGGGCATTGTAACAAGAGGCCAAATCAGGCCAAAACAGAGCTGGAGAGTCGTGGCTTCTTACAAACGGTTGTAACCGCGTTTACAGACATTCTTTCTCGTAAACATCCTTTCTGATAGAGACACAACTTTTGGCTTTTAGACCACAACTACATATTTCTTGAGAAATTTAGACACCTTCATTGTCCGGAAATACTTGGCAATGGAGTTTGTTTGCATTGCGGTATAAGAAGCCAGACCCGGAATCTGTTGTAAGTAAGTAAGCACATATGTTTCGTCGTCCATTACGGTACAAGATTTTTTTTTGCAAAAAATTGGTGTAAAGCTCCTGATCTTTCGGTTTGTTCCGCTTCCAACCTTCCAATCCACAGTCAAGCGCTGGTAAAAATATTTGCAAATACGAAACACGGTACTTTTTGGTAGTTTTAGTTTCTTGGCAAGATCGCGTATCGACAACGTCGGATTTTGCTGCCGTTCGTACAAAATTCATTTGCGCACTTCCACTCGATTCGACGCCATTTTACCAAATGCAACAAAAATGTGAACATGTTGTACCACGAAATAAAGTTGAGAATTTTAGCTGTCATATTATTGAAACGTTTCAGTGATCTGTGAAATAATGCAAAAACTGCACGGAAAGAAAAAGTGTCCGGAATTTAACGTGGACAGGCTTTAAGTGGATGTTATCTCCAGTTGCAGGAGAAATTTTTTTAATGTTATCAACCGAAGAATTATTGATGAGTTGTGAGATAAACTTCAATGTTCTCAAGAAGAAGATATTCTTTTATGTTCAGTTTCAGAGAGTATCTTTGACTTGGAGAACGTCTTTGTTTTCTGTACTGGGGTGCAATTTAAAAAAAAAACCTTTTGTGACCGTCACAAAAAGTGGTCAGGTTTTGAGCATTAATATCTCAGTCGTTTCTCCAAAGATTTTCAAAATGTTTACCCCAAACGATCGAAAATATTTCTACGCGTCGATTTCAATATTGAAAGCTATTGATTTTCAATATTAAACAATTGAAAATAACGCAAATATAAGATGTTATCTTATCATTTCATTTTGCAGAGTAAATTTACTAAATGCCATGTATTTTCCTATCACAGACTTCAAATGTAAATAAGGGATATTTCATATGCAGCAGTGAACGATATGAAAGTGATACACCTTCGCAAAATGCTTCATTCGCTCGGCAGGGTGGGAGCTGTTCAGAGCGGCATTGAGCCAGTATTGAATTGGCAGCTGCCGGTGACATGTACCCTGGAGGGTGCACTGGCAAGCAACCGTTTTTAGGCAGCTATTGGTTATGCAATCGGTTAACCAAGTCAGTGGTGAATTTGTAGCCAGCCGGCTGGTGCAACCACGAGCGAAATAAGTGTGACACGGTACGGTATGCGCTGACCACTCTTAGGCACATTAGCCTGTGCGTACTTTCGAGCTTACCAAGGTAGCTCTCGGTACTCAAGGCGGTGGCCCATGTCGGCCCGCCGTACCTCAGTATGGACAGAGTGACGCTGGTCAGGAGCTTCCGTTTACTCCCTTGTACCGCTGAGCTGTTCGACATCATGCGGGATAATGCCGATATAGCCATAGAGGCTTTCTTGCAGGCGTGGTTAACGTGGTTGATAAAGGACAGCTTGTCGTCGATCATTAGCCCCAAGTACCTCAGAGATCGCTTTGAGGTGATGGTGCAGTTGCCTGCACTAATCGTCGCCCTTTGAGCTCATTTTCTGCTTTTGACCATAGTTACCTCCGTTTTGTGATGGGCTAACTCTAGCCTCCTGGAGCGCAGCCATCCCTCGATAATGGATTGCGTGGTCGTTAACTCCACCTCTCCTTTGGACTCTCCATAGACTTCTAGGGTGGTGTTGTCTATCAACATTTCGGGCGAAGCCGACTATCAACATTTCGTCATACATCGTGTTCCATAACACGTTCCTGACACGCCACAGTGTTGTATACCAGTACCCGATTCTGGCAGTAGATGCCCAGAATCCTGTACAGGTACCCAGTAACTCTGAGACGTTGGAGTGAGTTGGCAATAGCCATCCAACTGGAGCTATTGAACGCATTTCTCACATCAATGGTGACTACTGCACAGTAGCGAACTCCCCGCCTCTTACGTTGGATTGCCACCTCTGCCGTCTTGGATGACATCCGCCGTGGACTTCCCTTTACGAAAGCCAAACTGATTCTTGGACCCGTCCGTACCCTCCGTGTACTTTGAAAACCTGTTGAGGATGAACCTCTCCAGCACCTTACCCGTTGTATCCAACAAGCATATCGGACGGTATGCCGATCGATCACCCGGTGGCTTCCCTGTCTTCGGTAGCAATACTAGCGTCTGGCGTTTCTAGGCGTCCGGGAAGACGCCCTCGTCCAGATATAAGCTTGATCGTGTGGCAAATACAATTATACCCTATGCCCATGGAGAATCGATTAAACAGGCCATTTGCGTCCGCCAGCTCGTCGTTTCGAAGTCGGAAACGACGGGTGTAATTCTCTACGTCGAACCGTAGTTGCAGCTGCCAGCTGCCTGCGGGATCGATGTTGCAGAAAGATTTTGCTCCATCCCTTAAGAAAAACGTGGACATTATATCGATGGCGTTTCTTGCAGTTTTGTCCACTTGTCGAGGCCATTGTAAGGTGATGATGGAGCAGTGCAAGGATAAGTAATCACCAGTCACCAAAATAAGCCTATCCACTTCCACTTAACGTTTCGCCAAAAATGTTAAGTGTCGTAGACCCGTTTTTCTCTGCGCTGGTGAAAAAAAAATCAATGTGCCTAAATGACTGTGAGTTTTTTTAAATTCGTATTCACTGATCACTGATTGCAAGATGAACTGATTATTCTGTTTAGATAATGGGTATAAGAGAGAGCTAAAACTGTCAATCTTGGATGAACAACTCACGCATACTGAATGAAAATAATAACAACAAAACAAATCAATAATAAGAATTTCGACAATACGTCAGCTCGCAGTGACGTACATCATAAAAAAAAGGAAATGAATACCAGTTACATTTTTGCACTGAAATGTATTTCGAAGTGATTTTCATAATAGAAATTCAACAATTTTCAACTGTGGAATCGACACATTTTCTATTACGAAAAAATCCTAGACCAGATCGGGAATCCAACCCCGACATCATGATCTTTGGAGCTGCACCTCTACAGATTGATCTTATGCAGGATGCCATTCAAGGGATCATATAATTTTACGTTGCCACCATCCCGGTCAGTGCCCTTTGTTGTCACAAGTATTCGATAACAGTTGCTCACCCAAATGGAAGCCCATAACGGGCGTGATTTTATATTTTATGAGAGCATGATGAAAACCCAGAGAATATGGATTCCGGATCCACCCTATTCCCTTTTCATCCATATTGGGCTAGATTAGCGCATTATGGTCGTTTTGTACGGCTGCTGTCTATGAGTACCATTTGTCCATTGGTTGGTGAGCCGCATTTTCCTTGTAACTGCATGCAGCACGGCAGTGCTGGCCCTACGATTGGTTCGACTGCTGCGTGTAGGTACATCTTTCGGGTTTTGTTTTCCTTGCCATTTCTTGGAGCCGTTTTTGTAACGGGTGTCAACCACTCTTCTGACGGCGTAGGTACATACATCGGCATATATTGGCGTACACACGCGCGCGTTCCATTGCGCTGTCGTCTGCGGATTGTGATTTATGTGATTTTATGCCACTGCGAACACGACGATGACGACGGAGGGGCCGGAACGAAATGGTTCGGGGAGGAAAAGTTGATCTTAAACGTTGATCGTGTTTTGCAAAAACACCCGAGAAAATGTATGTTTTTGTTTGTTAAACTATTAAGTCTGCACAGTGTAAATATACATGGCGCTTCGACTTATTGCCCTCCCTTCAACCTGTTTGACGACTTTATATGAACTGGTGGAAAGTCAATTTGGCCATATATTGCATTTGGGCCCATCAGCAGTCAGTGATTGGTAATTGGTAACTTATTACTCGTTGCTCCTAATTTGGAAGAATTCAGCAGCTTGAATATTCACTTCTCAACGGCTACTTTCGTCAGCGACAAAAAAAAGCAACGAGCTGTAAAATGAGAGTTCAGCAGCGTCAGTGTCTGGTTACGACTTCCTGGAATGATTGACGATTCAGGTATCGGTACGGGGACGCAAATAATCCCTTAGCTGAATGAATCGCAAACAGAAGTAGAACCTAGACGAGCTGTAATCACTTGAATATATCCAAGTCACGTGCAACGCTTTTAACGATTCTCCCGTGATTTGCCAACAGTCGTGCAAATTGCTGCTCCGAGGGCAGCTAAATATGGCACTGGTTTTTAATAGTTCAGTTATGATTGGTTTCCATTCGCTTTTTCGCATAATGTGCATAATTAGATTTGGTTCTGCACACACATAATCGAGTGGAGTTATGAACGATAATCGTGCACCATCACCTAAACATATGGTTCGTTAGAAGGGGGAAATGGGGGAAGGGTTTCGTTTATGTTTTTTTTCTTCTTCTTTCAAACGTCGTTCATGGGTTTATGTGTTTGGCTTGGTTTGTTTGCTGCTGACTGAAGTTGCTACTGATGCCCTGCAACCGTGCCGTGCGCATTGACTCTTTAGTATTCGGTATTGAACTTCTTCACAACATAAAGTTGTATGAACGGTAGCTAGTGCGTGCCTCGGAGGACTAGTTCACCGCATACCGCACAACGTACGTTTCTATCACTTGACCACGGCGCTCTATCCTCCTTATGTGGCCGTTCGTTTCGATATGGGAGGGAGATTGTTTGAATCCCATGGGCATTAGTTGGGGACCTTTTCTCATCCTATGGAATGTTGGTGTGCAGAAATTTGCCTACATTTCTAATTAGCAAAGTGCGTATAAATGCATATTTTTCCCAAATATTATTATGTTTGTTTTTACAATCCCAAGAGGAAAAACCAAAAGAATAATGATAGTCCGTCAATCTATTCTTAAGTTCTATTATTACATACAGTCATCATTTAATTTTTATTTGTATACAGTACTGGCAATAATAAAGAATACACTCAATTTCGTTTCATAAATTTGCAATAAATTTATAAATTTACAATATCTATGGGTGAAATTGAACTCTTTTATGATGCTATCAGACAACAGCATTTGTATTTAACTAGTTGAAAGTGTTTTTGTCACTTCCAAATAAATCTGTTAATTTGCATTTTCAGAAGTTGCAAAAAAGTATACAAAAGTATATATACCCAACACCAGGGCGGCGCTTTGTTTATTTACTTTATTGTTGACATACAAGACAAAGCAATAACTACAATTCGTTCTGCAACATTCCTCAGCGAATGGTTGATGTTTTAAGTTTTCTGTAGAAAAAATGTAAATAAACATTTCAAAACATGAAAATATCACTACAAGTGTGTAATTTGATCGTGAAATACTCCCAGAAAGGCATGTCTTGTCGCAAATTAGCAGACAAGTGCTTACACCCCGGCAGTGCAAAAAATCTGGAAAAAAAATCCAGCAGTTTGGTTAAATTGTTAATAGAACTGGTCGAGAGGACGAAAGTGATTGCCAACGCAACGGCAGGATGCAAGCATCTCGAGAGTAGTTCGTCAAAACCCAAGGATGACCAGTTGAGAAGTGAAGGAAAGCTTGTCTCTGAATATTTCCGAAAGAACAGTATGACTTAGGCTGCAGCAACAAGGCCTGAAGAATAAGTTTGCATATCGTCGACCACCGATAAGAAAACCCAACAAAATCAAGCGTCTGGAAATTTGCCAAGCAACACTTCGACAAGTCGATTTCCCTTTGGAAAAAGGTGTTTTGGACAGGTGAGAGTAAGTTTGAATTATTTGGACACATGCAGCGAGCCAGAATTTGGTTGAAAACGGGAGATAAGCTTTTGGAGAAGAATGTCCGGAAAACAGTGAAGCACGGACGACGCAATCCTGTGGGGTGGGGATGCACGCGTGGTCTGGTGTTGGGGAATTATGTATGCTAACAAGTACATTGATATTATGTGCGAAAATTTGACAAATATACGGTAGTGAATTCGCTTCGGGAAATCTGCTGGTATTGTTATATGCCCATAGACGAATATATCCAAAAGTCTACTCTTTGTACGAATGAACTCATACTCAATCCGTACGCACAAACTAGTTAATAACAAATATGTAACTATAATTGGAGGGCTCAGTCGGTAAAGGCGCAGCTACAAATCAACACCATGATGGAGATGGCTGGGATCGATTCCCGATCTGGTCCAGGAATTTTTCGTTAAGGAAAATTTCTCGACTCCCTGGGCATAGGGTATGATTGTTCTTGCCACACAATCATACTAATGCAAAAATTGCAGCTGGCATCGAAAGCTCTCAATTAATAACTGTGGAAGTTTATTTAGAACACTAAATTGAGAGCAAGCAATAAGCGAATTGTGAAAGCAAAGAAGAAGAATTGGAGTGTATAATCTATTTTTGCCAGTACTGTAGATAAAAGACGATAGATGATAGATAGATGTTATACTTTTTTTTAAATAGCTAGGAATATACAGGGTAGGACCAAATAAGTGACGCAGTATTTTGTTTCAGTGTGGAATCCTTCTAGTCGTCGCAAGAGCCATCTGGTTGCCAGCATATTAAAGAGGGACTGATTGATACGTAATCAAACTAGTGTTCGCTAGATTCCGTCGACAGGAAGTGCCTAAGAAAAATATGGATTTCAAAAGACAACGGATTTTTCAGTTGCATTTGGCGGGAAAGCGTCCCAACCAGATACTGGTAGGACCCGGAAGGAAGAAATATGCCGCCCATTAATCGACCGGACGTTGCGAAGATGGAGGACGAGGGGAACCATCGATCCAAAGAAAAAACCAGGTCGTCCTCGCAGTGTAAAGGCTTGTAAAGGCGGTGCGTGAGCGAATTCGCTGAAGTCCGTGTCGTTCTTCATATAAACTGGCTCAGGATATGGACGTCTCCAGGAAAACTATCAGATCAGTTCTCAAAGAGAATTTGAGATTGGTGCCGTACAAGAAAAGAAAAATTCATGGACTTTCGGAAGCCAACAAGAATAAAAGAGTCATTCGTTGTCGTGAATTACTTCGTCGACACGGGGTGATTCCATGATTGTGTTTTCGGATGAGAAAAATTTCGTATTGCAGCAAAATTACAGGGTCTATGTAGCGAGCATTCAGGATATCCTCAATTCGCGCAGTTCAATGCTTCCAAAATCATACTTCGGTCATGGTTTGGGGAGCGATTTCTGCGGAAGGTCGTCTACCAATGCTTTTCATTGATAAGGGTGTAAAAATCAACGCAGCATACTACGTAAAAGAGGTCCTGGAAAAGCATTTGAAGAAGCATACTTCAAGGATGTTCGGTAACCACAAATGGGTGTTTCAACAGGATTCTGTGCCATCCCATGGAGTAAAGATTACCCAAGCATGGTGCACCAAGAATATGCCAGACTTTATTCCTAAGGAATTATGGCCAGCTTCTTCGCCAGACGCAAATTCTCTGGATTTCTCTATTTGGGGAATCATGGATGCTACAGAAGCTATGGGATGAAATCCCCGAAAATTAGGTGCGTGCCGCTTGTAATGCCTTTCCGAAGAGACTAGATGGTGCGGCAGAAAATAATGCGAAAATGTTCAGACTTGAGTATTGGGTTAATTCGTGTAGCTAGTGACTAATTTCTGTCGAAAGTGTATTTGTTTAAGTTTACTTTCAAGTGCTGCATCCAACCATTCTATTTGTTTTATTGCAAATTCGTCAAAATGTTCGCAAAAGAAGTGATCACCAGTTTGTTGCTCGCCCAGAAGAAGCCGAAAGAGATTGCCAAGGAGGTAGGGTGCCATTTGGCAACAGTTTACCGCATAAAAAAGTCCCTGCAGGATGGTCCTAAGCAGCGGAAACCAGGAAGCGGACGTCCGCGCTTTGCACGCACGCCCAACGTGATCAAATCGGTCCGTGCAAAAATTTCTCGCAACCCGGTGCGTTCCATAAGAAAACTTGCAAAAGAAGCCAATATTTCGGAGAAATCCATGCGGAGAATCATCAAAGAAGACCTGCATGCATCTTACAGAGCCAGGGTGAAACGCCACTTGATTACGGACCGGGTCAAGGAACTACGAGTGACTCGTTCCAAAAGATTGCTTTCCTTGTTGAAGAAGGAAAAAATGATCATCCTGTTCTCCGACGAAAAGCTTTTCAGCATCGATGCTGTGGCCAACAGCCGCACGGACCGGTTTATTTCACCGCAGAAAATAGAGAACGTCCCGGAAAAAGTGAAATTCAAATTTCAAACCAAACATCCGGCTGGTGTCATGGTGTTTGGCTTGGTGACGTCCAACGGTTTGAAAAGCGCTGAAAATAAATAAGTGTGGTTTTAGTGTTTGGGGGGGGTCTGGGGGGTGTCTGGTGGTTTTTTTTTGGTTTTAAGGTGACCGTTTCAGCGGGACGAAATCATAAGTCTTTAAATTATTTGTTAGGGAAAATCTGGGAAAACCAAAATTTCACGCACGACAGTTTCTAGCTATTATCAATACCTTTCATTTGGTGTGAAATTTTTTTTGAAATATTTTGCAAATTTCGAGTCTTATCAAATTTGGTGATCGGACTTCAGGTTTTTCATTCCTCCCCAGAATCATAGCAAAAATAATGTTAGCTCACTTTGTGAATTACTTTCAAAGTCAGCGTGGTGTGCATCCAAACATTGAAAGTAAAAAGCAATTTTTGTTTGATCAACATTGAGAACCATGCTGGGAATCATATGGCTCTCCAAAAGATCCGGAACGTCCGTAAAAGTGGCCAGTTCTAGGAACTAGTCCCATATGGATGAAATTTTCTTTTTGAAATCAATATTCAGTTTATGAAAGTATAATAGAATGAACTTCAATTCGTGGTCTGAAAATTTTCCTTCAGAGGTCATGTGGTGGCCACCCGGAAGATCCGGAACCTCCGTAAAAGTGGCCAGTTCTTGGAATTAGTCTCAAAACGAAGACTTTTTTGCAATCAACATCTAGTTTGTGAAAGTAGTATGAACTTCAACTCGTGGACTGAAGATGTCCCTTCAAGGGTCGCATGGTGGCCATCCGGAAGAACCGGAACATCCGTGAAAGTAGCCAGTTCTTGGAATTAGTCCCAAAAAGACGATTTTTTTGCAATCAACATTTAGTTTGTGGAAGTAGAATGAACTTCAATTTGTGGTCTGAAGATGTCCCTTCAGAGGTCGTATGGCGGCCACCCGGAAGATCCGGAACCTTCGTAAAAGTGGCCAGTTCTTAGAATTAGTCCCAAAAACCGTTTTTTTGCAATCAACATTTAGTTTGTGAAAGTAGTATGAACCTCAATTTGCGATCTGAAAATGTCCCTTCAGAGGTCGCATGGTGACCACCCGGAAGATTCGGAACATCCGTGAAAGTAGCCAGTTCTTGGAATTAGTCCCAAAAAGACGAATTTTTTGCAATCAACATTTAGTTTGTGGAAGTAGAATGAACTTCAATTTGTGGTCTGAAGATGTCCCTTCAGAGGTCGTATGGCGGCCACCCGGAAGATCCGGAACCTTCGTAAAGTGACCAGTTCTTAGAATAAGTCCCAAAAACCGTTTTTTTTTGTAATCAACATTTAGTTTGTGAAAGTAGTATGAACCTCAATTTGCGATCTGAAAATGTCCCTTCAGAGGTCGCATGGTGACCATCATGGTGCGATACTTGATAAACTACGACATACTACAGGAATAAGCGTGAAGATTCCTTTTTGATTCATTCGGTTCTGTTTGAATTCGTTGCATTTTGCATGGGACGGGTGCATTGCAACCGGAATGATTTCGGCTGGGACGAATGCGGCCTTATTGTGGTCGAGTGTGTGTTTGTTTGTTGGGATGTGATGATATATTCTGTTTATTCATTACGAGCTTTATAATCTTTTAGTATCACTTGCTTATGAAGTACCTTTTCATACAAAAGTACTTTAGGCTTGATATCTCTTTCCCAAAAGCTTTCATTCCTCTGAACAATATGCCTTTGTAGTATACGTGGATCAGCTCCATCGACAAGATACAATACACATTCTGCGGCTCTTGCAATATGCATTGCGGTATGTACTTCTCGCAATCGTGGAGTATCTACCATACTATCAATGATATCTCCATTAGTGTTTAGGAGCTTAGTCCTTCTTATAATAAAAATGCGCTTCTTGTCAATGGATACACCTATAAAATAACAACGAAATCGTTACAAAGGTCGCAAAACAGTATGTTTTTTTGATTACCTTCCGGTATACAGCATAGAAACGGGTGACATGTGTCTATGAAAACAAAATTTTCCATAATACTTTCTTCCTCTTTTCCTTGCATTGCATCGATTAGAAATTTGTTACTGCTGATTATGTTGGAATATCTTGCCCGAGAAAGAATTTTTTGCATTTTTTTCTCTGCCGATGCTTCTCCACGACTACGCATAACTTCGTCAACATATTGGATTAGAAGTCGTAAATGTTGATTGCAAAAAATTCGTCTTTTTGGGACTAATTCCAAGAACTGGCTACTTTCACGGATGTTCCGAATCTTCCGGGTGGCCACCATGCGACCTCTGAAGGGACATTTTCAGATCGCAAATTGAAGTTCATACTACTTTCACAAACTAAATGTTGATTGCAAAAAAAACGGTTTTTGGGACTTATTCTAAGAACTGGCCACTTTTACGAAGGTTCCGGATCTTCCGGGTGGCCGCCATACGACCTCTGAAGGGACATCTTCAGACCACAAATTGAAGTTCATTCTACTTCCACAAACTAAATGTTGATTGCAAAAAATTCGTCTTTTTGGGACTAATTCCAAGAACTGGCTACTTTCACGGATGTTCCGGTTCTTCCGGATGGCCACCATGCGACCCTTGAAGGGACATCTTCAGTCCACGAGTTGAAGTTCATACTACTTTCACAAACTAGATGTTGATTGCAAAAAAGTCTTCGTTTTGAGACTAATTCCAAGAACTGGCCACTTTTACGGAGGTTCCGGATCTTCCGGGTGGCCACCACATGACCTCTGAAGGAAAATTTTCAGACCACGAATTGAAGTTCATTCTATTATACTTTCATAAACTGAATATTGATTTCAAAAAGAAAATTTCATCCATATGGGACTAGTTCCTAGAACTGGCCACTTTTACGGACGTTCCGGATCTTTTGGAGAGCCATATGATTCCCAGCATGGTTCTCAATGTTGATCAAACAAAAATTGCTTTTTACTTTCAATGTTTGGATGCACACCACGCTGACTTTGAAAGTAATTCACAAAGTGAGCTAACATTATTTTTGCTATGATTCTGGGGAGGAAGGAAAAACCTGAAGTCCGATCACCAAATTTGATAAGACTCGAAATTTACAAAATATTTCAAAAAAATTTTCACACCAAATGAAAGGTATTGATAATAGCTAGAAACTGTCGTGCTTGAAATTTTGGTTTTCCCAGATTTTCCCTAACAAATAATTTAAAGACTTATGATTTCGTCCCGCTGAAACGGTCACCTTAAAAGGATTTTTTAAAAAAAAACTCAACAAAAAATTGTTATATTATTTGTTGAATTATTTGAAAAAGGGAATTGAAAAAAAAAACAAAAAAATTTATAATCTATTATGGCGGCAACCCCAAGGAGAGCAAAAAAAAAAAAAAAAGAGAAGAAAAAAAACAAAAAATAAAACATAAACAATGAAATATAAGAAACAGAATAACAAACAAACATTTAAATTATTTGTCTTTTCGTTGGAGATACAGTCTTTGTTTCATGCGTCACTTATTTGGGTCACCCTGTAGCTTGAGCATAGGTTATTCTTATTCTTCTTCGTCTATTTGGCTTTATGTCAATAATCCAAAAAAACTACGAAGCCGAGGAATTTGAGAACATCACATTCAGAAGATTCCTCATTCGAGTTCCCATAAGTGTGTTGTTAGAGATGATATTATCAGAATCTCAATTCTCACGGAATATCCGACTGCGTCCCACCGATGGATCGGAAAACATTTTACAGTGCTCCGAATGATGAAGTCGTTCAAGAAGATCCACCCAGTGGCAGTCAGATAGCGGTAGAAAACCGAGGACAGCTGATCCGGCGAAGGCAAGGAAGGTGTTGATTCTGTTCAAGCTTCGACCGAACCTTTCGATTCGTGATGTAGCGACGAAGACGGAGGTTTCCATCAGAACATCTTTCTAGGTTTCATGGTTTGTCGAATAAACGATTGATCGTGCCGACCTCCATGTCTACAAGATCAGGAAGGTACCAACCGGAGAGACAAACAAAACACGGTAGCCAAAAACCGCACCAGGGAGCTGTACCGAGAGTGGCTGACGAAACCGAGCTGCGTCGTGACGAGACTTAAATCAAGACGGACACAAAGCAATTGCCAAGACAGGAGTTTTACGTTGCCATATCACGGTTGGCCGTTCCTCAGGAGGTAAGGAAGAAGAAGGTGCACGTTCGCCAAAACAATCTCGGTTTGGCATGCCATCTCTGGGAGTGGAGAGATAAGCTGCGTACGTACCATGAATGTTCAAATCTACCAAGACGAGTGTAAAGCCCGATTCAAAGTAAATTTTGTCGCATTCAAGTGATGATAACTCAAAAATTAAACAACTTACACGGTTGATCAAAACGTCAAACAAAAGGGTATTTATTCAGCTTTCAAACAATGTATAACAAGTTATTACATTTCACCGTTTCGAACGAACTTTCGCACTTTACTTGTGATCGATGCCATCATGATCTGCACAGTCGCTGCACCGGCGAACTTATCCCACTTTAAACGCATTTGTTGTGCATTTGTCACTTCTTTACCGCATTCTCGAAGTTTTCGCTTGACAATTGCCCAATATTTTTCGATCGGTCTGAGCTCAGGGCAATTCGGAGGATTAATCTCTTTGGCGACGAAATTAACATTGTTTGCAGCATACCATTCTAGTACCTCCTTAGAGTAGTGACAGCTTGATCCGGCCAAAACATAATGTTGGTCTTGTGTTGCTGAATGAAGGGTAGGATCCGCTTTTTCCGACACTCTTAAATGTAAACCGTCGACGTCATTGTGTGAGATGTGATGAAAACCTTGGTTTTAAGGCCACAACTGCCGATTCCTTGCCAAATCACTACACTAGTTTCCGAGCAAACTTATCAGCAAAAACAAATTTATACCTGGAAGGGACATCCCAACAACCAGTTGCCAGGTGAATTTTACGTCCGATGAATTATAAACAAACCCCTATCCATTTTGACATATGTTTCGTCATCCATTAAAATACAGCCATCAAATTTCGTCAAAACTCGTTCGTATAGTAAACGTGCTCGCTTTTTGGCCACTAAATTTTGTTTCATGGAGCGATTCGGATGTTTACTGGCACAAAAAGACTGATATCCTTCTCTTGAAAGGATGTTACGCACGGTTGAAAAGTTGGAATCGTATTTCTTTGCCAAATCACGTATGGAGACAACTGGGTTGCCTTTCACGTACCTGAACACCTTTCTCCTCAGCTCTTTGTCCCTAGTGCCACTTTTGTGATAGATGCGCTGTGCTCTATCCACACTCAGAGAATCCTCGTAACGTTTGATTACAAGACACACCGTTGACTTTGGGAATTTTAACACTTTTGCTATTGTTGAGGCAGACCATGGAGGATTCTCTAGTTGTTTGTGCACAATTTTTTTGTTTTTCTCTAGTTTTATGATTTGTTTTTTGGGGGGGCGGGGAATAAACGAGAAAAATTTTTTTCCTTTTTTTTTTTTAAAAAAAAAACAATAATTTTTTGTTTTTTTTTTGCGGCGGGGGGGGGGGGGGGGGTGGAAATATGCGTTCGTATTTTTTTTTTTTTGGGTTTTGCTTGGGGGGGGGGGGGGTGGTGGGGGGGAGAAAAATATATTTTTTTTTTTTTTTTGTGAAGGATATTTCTTGTGTGGGTGTGCCTTTCTTTTTTTTTTTTTTTTTTTGTTTTCTGTGTTTGTTTTATTTTATTTATAGTATTGTTAGGTTGGGGAGCTGAGCGAGGTTTATGCTTTCTTATAGGTTGTGTGTGTATGAAAAATAATTTTTTTTTTTTTAATATAAAAAAAATATAAATGATATAAAGTGTAGTCTTTTGAAAATAGGGTACATGTCCCTTAACTCAGCCTATTATGCAGCGGTCGTTTACAATTTTAATCATAACTCATAATGTAACTGAGCTGGAAACGAAATTCAACTTGGTATACGGTTGCTAAGACATGCCTAATTAGACGTTTACAGTTCTGAACCATGGAAAGTTAACCGACTAACTTTATTAAGCCGAAAACTTTCGACGAATATGGATGCAATGTCGGTCTGTAGGCGCCATATTGGGTCTATTCGTGGCTGCAATTTCGTCTCATCATTCAGAATTTTTGTTCAAAAGAATCGTCGTAAAGTTTATTTTTATTTTCTTACCAGGCATTCCTT
Source organism: Aedes koreicus (assembly GCA_024533555.2). Lineage (NCBI taxonomy): Eukaryota > Metazoa > Arthropoda > Insecta > Diptera > Culicidae > Aedes > Aedes koreicus. The sequence continues at coordinate 201,937 of JAHHFK020004119.1, forward strand.
TTTACGTTATTTTTGCTATACTCAGCACCAAATTTCTCAAATTAAATTAAGATAAAGCTACTTTATTACACTTAAATAATTTTTACCCGCGATCGATTGGACATTTCATTTCAAAGCATTACAACTCCTACTTTATGAAATTTGTTTTTCAGATTTTGGTTTGAGTAAGCCCTTAGGAATATGTACAATCACGTTTTCATACATTTCCATTGAAAACTTTATGAATATTAACTGTTTACTTTGTAATAAATTCATTAGGCCATAGTTGGGAGCGTAGTTGAAAATGTGTCCCTAAAATTGGGTCTACAGTTTTCTTGAGAAATCATTGTTAGTTTTTCTCAGCGAATCATTAATGTATAACGTGTAACTTATTTCTGTATATCTAGGATGCATCACTTCTCATATCGGTTCCATTTAGCCAAATTTTGCTAATTTGAAGATCATGAAGTTTATTTGTTCAGCTTAACCAGTGATTCCATGGTAGCTAAAAAGTCAATAAAATTGACAATATCACTCAAGTGTACAACTTTAAATTGATAAAGAATGTCTCAGCTGCTTCAAAATATATCGATAATCATGATGCATACATAAATTTGCCGATTATCACTGGGTTAATGACATAATTGATACATAGGCCGAGTTGAGGAGCAGGCCTAACATTGCATCCCGTTACCCTATGTTACTTCGTTCCTTCATCTAAAATGCACGAAACAAATCAAGTTTAACGAACAGCAAAGAACTTGATTGTTGATGAAAAGTGTCATGTTGGAGATACGAGTGAGTTAGTGTATGCATTAAAAAAAATGAACTGATTTGAGCGATTGTTCATGCGATTACGCTGCCTTCTGGTGGTAAACCCACCAATCAATTTCCAATCACAACAACCCTGTTGTGCACAGAAAAAAATGACTACGTTATCAGTTGATTTTCAGAAGCCATGGCGAAAACAGTCAAGCAACTACACTCCATGGTTTGTTCGTACTGTCAGCTCTGCCCCGAGCGAAGAAGTGGGACATCGTGTGGCACTTCGTGCCCGCCGGATATAGGCGATCCAGCATTTACACCACCCTTTTCTTACTGGAGAAAGGCGGGAGCGTTGAACGGAAACCTGGTTACGGCCGCCCGACAGTGCTACGTAACCATAAAGTGCAGCAGAAACTGAATCGGAAAACCGAAAGCATGATGGCCTAATCCAAATGGTCTGTAAAATCACTTAGAACTCGAAAAAATGCCCTGATGCAGCAAGTAGCAAAAGATCAAGTCCTCCCTCGTACGGATGGGTTTTAAAATAGCAAAAGATCATTTATTTCTATTTTGTCATGATGTCGATTTTTTCGGGTTTTTGAAAATATTAAAAGTAGCCGTTGAAATTGCACAGAATGCACCCTAAATTCCGCCACAACAATGATTTTGCCTGATTCTTCCTCTAATCGGCTGGAGCTCAGATTTGTTAAGGTTCTTTTTATAATTTCAAAAATGGGTAACAACCAAAGTGTTCCTCCAATAATCGATCAATTTAAGACTATCGTTATGAAGTTGTAGCCAAGTTCGTACGAAGTCAATCTCATGAAAAATTATCAAGTTCTGCTCCACATCTCACCATAACACTTCTGTTGGTATGTATACAATTTAGAACCTTCCACTGAAGAATCGATTCAATTCCTCCGGCAAACTGAGAAGTTGTTTATGCAGCAGCAACAGAAATGGATAGAAAACCCACACACGCACTCATAATATACAATATTGATACCGGTTAGCTGTTCCACCAGCACCACCACCACCACCACCCTTCGGTGCGCGATCCTTCAACGAACGATGCTGTTATGGTGCTCCCCACGGCTGGCAACCAAGAGATAGAGGAGAAGTAGCGAGCTCAATACTGCATGATTCTGTCAGCTGTGCTGAAGACGGGTTACCTCTCCATCCATGCCCTGCCTCGTTCCGTGCCCTTCGTTCTCACAAATGGTCGGAATCCATTTATTCCTATCAGCCAGCAGAACATCTAGCTTAGGCAAGGCAGCCGCAGGCTTTTCGTCCGGATGCTGGATTGGGGCAAGATTCGCTCATTTTTCATACTCGGCCAAACTGCTGTACGATTCGCACGCGTCTGGTCTTCTGTGCTGGGGTGGTTCGGAAAATAGATAGTCGTTTTTTAGGATTTCTCATTTAGTGAAAAATGATATTTTTTTCAACGTGCTTAAATTTCTTACGCTCTTCTACTGAGTGCACATTACTGGAATAAACTTTCTCAAGATTATTCGGTACAATTAATCTGGCATTTCTCCGCTTAGATGCACCCCAGCTGTACATCCAGCGAGGAGATCGGAAAATCTCTCCTTGTTCGATTGAGATTCACGGCCCGCGAGAGAGTGGCGTGTACGCGTGGAGCAAAAAAAAAGTGTGCCTAAACGGTTCACGCCGTACGCCAGTTGGTTCCCGGACACGACGTTAAGCGGTTCGAATTTGCTTGTTCGCGATTGAAATTGGTTGATTGAGTCGCGGTTACATGCTGCGCTCGGGTTCGTTGATGTTGCCTTTATAGCAAGTTCTTAATTTTCGTGCATCCGACATGTAAACAAATAGGACACGGATATTCATTTGCCTGCTCGCGTGGTGCAAAAAAAAAAACAAACTGATAACATGTGAAACTTTTTTGCGTTGAGGTTGTTGTTGTTGTTTTTGTTGATGTTTTGCACGCGAGAGGAACGATCGCAATTAGTGGTGGTGCCAAAAGTGGGAGGAATTCGACACCATTATTGTGAGCGCGCTGTGATTCCTTGGAGTGATTTTTAAGGAACTGAAGGAAGGCAGGGGAAGCAGAATAAAGCCAAGTGAGAAAAGAGGGCGCGAGTGCCGGTGAGGCGAGGTGTGATTGGTGTGATAAAAGTTTCGAATGTTTGTTGTGTATAGTGGAAATTGTTGTTGTTTGGTTTGTTTGGCGTGTGGATTTCCCTTCCGATTTCCGTCGCCTCTGCTTCTGTTATCTGAAATTTGTTCTTGATCCCACATGTGTGCAATGCTCTGTGGGTCTTATTTTATGGGGAATGGATATGTGGTCTGTATAACGATCGTTATTCTCGATGTAACATAAAAGATTGTTCATTAGTTAGGTTTTATTAAGTATATTATGACGTGTCCAATATGATAAATTTTAAGTATAACAAGGAGCATTCAATCAACTTCTTACAGCTGAATAATAGTGGAGTTGTGTAGCAACAGTATTATAATATTTTGTTTTATTTCGTTTGAGTTACAAATATTTAATCAATTTTCAAACATCTAGCGAATTGTTACGATATCTATATAGTAAAACATGTTTTAAATGTCGTGGACCGCACAAAAACAAATTTTGTATTTGTAAACGTCTTTATACATTTGTATACATTAATAATGTCAGTGTTGGTAGCAGGTCCCTTTTTTGAGACTTGGTCACTTTTTAAAGCTAGTCTTTCAAACCGAAAAAGCTAGTCTCTAAAGATTATCTGATTGCAATGAAAGGTCTCTAAAGTCACTTTTATGTTTTCTCGTTTGCATTGTTTTTTGATATTTGATAGCTGATTAGTATCAGTGTATAAGCTGACAGTTGTTCTCTCTCGAAGATCATGGTTGTCATCTTGTCGTAGGCGAGAGGGCTTATCTCATACAAAAGGCCGTCATGAGAGACCGAGAACATGATCAGCAGTGATAGTATCACGCTCTGCTTTCTTTAAAATGCCACGGCGTAGTACGTTTATTTGAATGCACTGAAAGAGGTGTGATACTGGCGGGTTTAGCCGCAATTCACTCTTAGACGAAGCTAGGAACAATCTACAAATACCTGATATCAAATAATTTAGGGAAACGACAAAAAGTGCACTTTTCATTTGCTTGAAAATTCTTTCATTGTTGTTTATTCTCTAATTGTCAATGATGAAACATCAAATATACCTATACAGTTGGCATCATTAATAATCTTATTGTTCGCTTCATTATCGAAAAGGGTGAGTGTTTTGATCATGATTGTGAGCAACTAATAATATGTCCTGATGTTTCAGGGGCAGAAAATTCTACACTCAATATATATATATATATTATAATTTAAAAGTGCGTTCTATACGACAGTCGTGATCAAAGCACTAACTCTAACAACATATTATTTAGTTAGGGATCAGACCTTTCGAATTAAAGAAAGGTCATCGAAAAGTGTTACAGACGCTGACAAAGAATTAAAGGCTAAGGTTTTATGCAAAGAGTAAGACGTGGAGGGCCCGCTATGGAAGGCGAGTAGCCTTGAGGCCATAGAATAATTCTTCTCTATATCGGTTAGTTTTGCTTTAATAGTCTCTTGAACTAAAGTTATACAAATAATACGCTCATAACTAAAACAATCGCGACAGTAAAATGTAACGTGTCTGTAAGATTCAAACATCACTTTTGAACCATTTCTGTTTTAGTAGTTTCTTGAATTACATTTCATTGTAGTGCAGAAAGATCAAAATAATCACTTTATAGAAAGTGTGATTTGAGAATTTACGGTCTTACTCTCTCTTTTCAGGGTATGCCATATTTCATTGTGCGGAATTGTGATTAACCGATTTTAGGGTGTTTAGGTTTTTGCAGCATTTTTTACCCGTCCAAAACATCTAACCACCCATCATAACCTATCCTTGTTCCTTCCTATGGAGTTCATGTGGTCTGAATAGACTAGTTCACCATAACCCTTTCTACATAATCGGCTTTGGACTGACTGCACTTTTAGTGCCCAACCAAATACTGCAAAATGAAAAATGAAAAAAACTGACAGTTGTTGCTCGTTTTTCGTGTTTTTGGTACAGTTCTTCCTAACCAAACAGTTCCGTGTAAATTATTGTTGTAGAAATTATTGGCAGAATTCCTCTCGCTATCAATGTTACTCATATTATCAAAGATCGCCCGTTTTACGGTTATCGCAGTACGACTCCTTAGAAGCTTACAGCTTACGCTTCTTGAGAGAATCCTCTCAATTCCTCCAGTTTATTGTCTAACTGTGCTTCTAGATTACTGACCACCTTATTTTTATTTCTCAACATTCTGAAATTTACTCCCATAGTTAACGGAATGCTACCATAATCAGAATCGATCATGAAGTAGAACATTATTGGTTGTATTTTAGTCGACTAAACCTTTGTCCATTCAGAATCCGGAATAATAAAATCATCTGTATCTCGGCAACGTATTGACGTACAAATAAGTTTAATACATCAAAACAAAGGTAACAAGGTAAAACAGACTGTACCTTGAAGAAAAAATAACAATACAAATCATTTCTCTTCGTTTCTAATGAAAATTCGCACTTTCTTCTTTATTCCTCCCATCAAACGCTGCACACCTCCGGAGTCAACTTCCTTGGTACATTTGTTCTACATTTTGGTCATCTGAGTCGCGTCCCGAGCCGTTTTTCCACTTATTTTAAGCTTCCATTTCATTATTGCCCAAAATCTCTCGATGGGCCGGAACTGCGGGCAATTGGGTGGATTTATGTTTTTATCGATGGAATCTACGTTATTATCGCGGTACCACTGGATGACTTCCCGGCTGTAGTGGCAACTCGCCAAATCCGCAGCTGCATATCCCTTGCCAAATCATCAGTTTTTTTTGGAAAATGTATCCATGAAAGCAAACTTAAACTTCGCAGGAACATCTCCTCGTGCCGTCGCCATGTCGAATTTTTGGCCAGGAAGCTGTCCGACATCCATTTTGACGTAGGTTTCATCGTGGATGAGCAGGCATCCTTGGTACTTCGTCAAAACCTGCTGGTACAATTTCCGAGCTCGAGTTTTGGTGACGAAATTTTGCTTCAACGTTCTGTTTGGTGGCTTGCTGGCTCGATAAGAACGATATCCTGCTCGCAAACGAATTCTTCGAACGGTACTGCGAGCAGCAGCGTATTTTTGTGCGATTTCATTATCTGATAGTCCAGGGTTTGCTCTGACGGTTCTCAACACCTTCTGGTTCAGCTTGCGGTCATGTGTTCCACTACGACGCTTACCTTGAGGCACTCGATCCACGCTCTTTCGTTCCCTGAAACGTTTGAGCACATCATACACGTTTGATTTGGCGATTTTCAACGTTTTTGCGATTTTTATTGCGGACCACGTTGGATTATCAACGTGGGTGTGCAGAATTTTTTTCTCTCCTCTCGGCGTCCATCTGGCATAACTTTTGACTCACTGCACGAAACACCGTGAAATTTATACCACAGAAAGTGGGCGCCTAGGTAAACAAACCGCTGTAAAAGAATTCTTACAGCGGTCACTTTCCGTGCCGCTGCAACACAATAAGTGATTCCGGATTCTAACTGGACAGAACTTTACTAGATTTGTTTTCATGGGACAGCTTTTGAAACATCCCCTGAAGCATTCCTGAAAAGACATAAAGGAAATGTCAGATAATTTTCCCGAAGTTGGTGAATAAATTGAGTCAGTCTAAAGTTTAAAACAAAAAAAAAGGACATTGAAAGATCTGGACAAAATTCATAACAACATTTTGAGCAAATTTTAGACAAATATAGTGAATAACACATAATGGTATTTTTTCGAAGAATCAAGAAAGTTTCTAAAATGTCTTTAGCAAAACTTACAAAAAATACTTTGATTTTGACTAATTCTTCCTCTATACGGATGGATTTAAGGTCTTTTTATAACTTAAAGTGATTGAAACTTGTTTTCTATAGTGTAAGGTTTTTTTTTAATTTGACTCATGTTCACATTCAGCAAAGCATTTTCAGCTGTATAATCGGAAGAGCAATTCAAAAATGGGAAACATCCACAAATAAAGTCTGAGGAACGCCATAAAAAAATCAGGAGAAAGTTGAAAAGAGGAGAAGTCTAGAAGACCGAAATGAAAAAATGGACGATCTAAAGAAAATTCACATGATGGTCCAAAGAAAGTTCATTTGAAGTCCACAAAAAAATTTACCAGAAGTTTAATGCTGTTGAAAACAAAAGCAAAAATAATTGGGAGAATTTTTAAAGTCTTTGAAAAAGTGTTCATTACATACTCTCAACAACTTTCCTTGAAATTTTGATAAGACTTCTTTGGGTAATAAAGACAACTGAATGGGACATTTAAACCTTTAAATTTATTAGTTGCGCCTCTTGGGTTACAAAACTGACTGTGTACTGTATGATAATCCTTACTTACTCGTCAAAGTTGTGAAAAGAAGAGAGAATAAGTTTGAGACGAAATTGTGCGGCTCATGTTGCGGCAGTTGCCAAATAATACACACCACCAAATGTCAAGTAAATTTCGGTGCCCTGAGACCGACACATGCAAGCGTCCTTTAGCACGTAAGAATAAGTTGAAAGAGAGGAGAAAATAAATTCAATCAAACACACCTTTTGTCGACTTGCGTATGTGTCAGTTTCACGAGACATAATTTTACACGTAATCTTTGGTAACGTTGTCCGACTTTTTACAAAGATGAATTACGTTTTGTGTAAAATTAATAATTTCTTAGCGTGTAGCTCAATTTCATTGATTTGAGGTGAGATGACTCGCTGTCACAAGTGTGGGTCCAAATTAGTCACGTCATTCGCGGTGACTCTGTGCAAATTAAATGGAGGATCGTCTCACTTGGGGTGACTATAGTCACCTTATCAGTGACAGCAAGTCACCTCACCTCACTCGCGACGTAGAACAAGGCAGATGAACACCATGGTAACGCCTTGCAACTTTAGATCCAAGTTACCTACAAAGATAAAAAGAATCAGTGAATTTCTAATGCACATAAAGGGAAAGTGCGTTTTCTAATGCACATAAAGGGAATGCTAAATTTGGCAGAACAAAATAGAATATTTCAAGTAAATTTAAGCCAGATAACGCCTTAATCTAGCCTGTTTTATGAATGATTGCAAACATTGTTCTATGGCGCATACAATTTCGTTGTTTACGCCTGGCTGTGGCCAATGTCGGCCCAACTCGCCTATAGTTGCTTACGCCTTCTTTGGCTTAGAATAAAACGAGAGAAAATTTTACGCGCCTTTTTAAAATTCATTATTTTTTTCTGTGTACAAATAAAAAAATTCTTAAAACTAACCTGAGCATAATTTGAATATTCATGTAAAAAGGGAGCGTGTTATCTTCTTTCAAATGTAAACTTATAGTAAATAACATGCACTTGAATTGAATGCTTTTTATCATGTAAACTAAGGTGTTTGTGCAACTATAATCACCAATTTCATCAAAACTTTACACAATGTATCCACCATTTTGCTGAGTCACATGAAAATTTACACGATTTCGTTTAAAACAGCTCTGACGCAACCGCGGTGGCGCTCGTCAGGCTAGTTCAACGTCAGCCATATTTGTTTTCGCGTCTTTCGTCGTGATAAAAGGTAGTGAAATAAATGAAGACAATAAGTGCATGCACTGACACAGTTTCTCTCGAGTTCAAAAGAATATTTGGCACCTATTCGAATCCACAGACGTGTCAAACTATTTGCATGTTCATTCGTTTAGTACGGGAGAAAAAAATGATCATTTCCGTCCTTCCGAAGCATATTCGGTTCCGTCACGTTAAACACGAAGATTTGGAAGAAAACTTGTGCGGTTTGATTTTGAGAACGACAGTTTTGAACGCATAATGCGGCACGCCACGGTGCATATTGCATCCGGACATATGCGAAATATTGCCCCTTGCAGTGTCCTGCGAGGAAACCATCCGAAATCAGTAATAGTTTTCGCATTTACAAAACGAATGCACACAGAAGTGGATCTTGTCTTGTCGGTTCAAGAACCGTTGCCCAATGTTAACGTCCGAATAAACGAATAAAATAATTTATCAATAAATCTTTGTGTTGGAATTTGTGTTTCGGCTGGAATTTTAATTCTGTTTAATTCTTCCATGTACGCAGTTTAACAAAATACGCTGTTACAGAATTCCGAAAGTTAATTGAAACTATGCATTTGAATCATTCACTAGGTTAGCTAGAAAGTTTAGAAAGCGGAAATGAAAATACAGTTTTTTTTTGGGGGAAATTACTTTTATTGCTCTGTATAGGCCCATAAGATCAATACACTTGGTCTAACGATCTTACAACTTTGTTGTCCCATCATGGAAGTAACTTTCTGGAAGGCTTGCAAAATACTCCTCTACGACGGCTATAACTTCTTCGTTTGATGAAAAATCCTTCCACGAAGTATATTTTTTGAGGTCTGAGAACAGTCAGAAGTCAGAGGGAGCTAAATCTGGCGAATAGGGTGGATTCTGCAAAAATCGTACCCGAATTCACTGATTATCACGATGGTTTTTAAGCTGTGTGAGCAGGTGCATTGTCTTGATGAAATATGATTTTTTCTTCTGCAAACCGGTTATTTTTTCACAATTTTTTTCATCTAACTGGTCCAAAAGGTCGCAATAATAATCAGAGTTGATTGCCTTGCCAGTTTGGAGATAATCTATCAATAAAATTCCTTTTGCATCCAAAAACTGACGCTAACATCTTCTTTGCCGGATTCTGGACACGAACTCGCTTCGGAGCCGAATGGCTCACACCACTCCTTAGCCTCTTGTTTTGATTTAGGATCATGGTGGTGGACCCAAGTCTCATCCATAGTGATGAAACGACGTAGAAAATCCTTTTTATCCTTTCGAAATTGCTCCAAATGTTGCTCAAACAGTAGCATTCGAACGTGTTTTTGTTGATTTGTTAGCAAATGCGGCGGCACCCATTGTGCACACAGTTTTTTGAAACCCAAAATTTCAGCAAAAATATGCCATGCTGTTCCATGTGAGATGCCTATGGTGTCAGCTATCACATCCACAGTCGATCGATATCTTCCAAAACCATATCCTGTATTTTCGCTATGATTTCTGGTGTTGATGCACTTTTTGGACGTCCTGAGCGTGTATCACCTTCAACGCTTGTACGGCCACGCTTAAATTCCAAAACCCATCGGTGAACGGTTGGAAATGAAGGAGAAGACTCCTATAATAGTTTCACCATCTTTGCATGGATCTCAGTAGCCGATAAACCTTTCAAAACACAGAATTTAATCACTGCACAATATTCGGATTCTTCCATTGTTAAAAAATACACTGACACGTCAACTTCAAATGGCTTGTAAACAACGAATAAATTGACAGATCGAAAAGAAAATTTGAGTACGTTCTTATGAATGATGAAATATTAAAATGGCGTAGAAATTTTAGTTTTTCTACTGCTCTATAGATGTCGCGTTCAAAACCTTTTGACTAACATAGTATTAACAAATATATGATGAGCGTATAAATCGATTTTTTGTATATGTAGGCGACCCACAACACACAGCAAAAAAAAAAACTCATCAAATCAAATTTTCCATTTAAATATGTGTTCCCCCCCGGGCGAGACAAAAACTAAGAATAAAAAATTCGCCCAATTTTAAAACTTCATAAAAACTACACCTCTGTGTTCACACTTTGTTTTTTATATAAATTTAGAATTTACAAACTATGTATAAAATAAATGTATAAATAAAAATTTCACACCCCCCGGGGTTTTTGCTGCTCATCTTTCTTTTTTTTTCTCCGCGTCCGCACCGCGGGGGGGGAAAAAACAAAACACAAACCACGCGCCGCGCCCAATCCAAATATCATACAATATACTTCAGAGTAGACTCCAGACTAAAACAAAAAAAAACAACAAAAAAAAAAAATTATATATTTCTTTTTCTTACTACTATTATTCTTTTAATATTTTTTTTTTTTTCTTTGTTCTTATATAATAATTTTTTTTTTTTTTTTGAATATATAAAAAATTTCTATTCACCCAACCACAGAGTAAATATACTTGATATAAACAATCAAAAAAAAAAAAAATAAAGAGGAAAAGGAGGGGGGGGAGTTGATCAAGCGCACACTCCTTTGCCAGTCAAGGTAGGTATCCTTCCCCCCTTGCCTACCCTGCATTGGGGTAGCTTGGTAAAAGGTTGTGTGCTTGATCGAGTACTGCCTTTAAAATAGCCCTCCGCTCAATTTCAACTGCTTCTATTCAATTTTCACAGCCTGCCGTACTCTAACGGAACTATCAATACTTGCTCTTCATACCGTTGGTTCTAGCTGAATTTGCTGTCCTCTCCTAGGGTCTCATGTTGATGGGAAGATATTTCCATCCGATATAAAGGGTGTCCACAGTTAAATTGCATCACTTTAAACTCGTCCTCAAAAACAAGTCTCTCAAAATTCACAAGTGATGAAATATTCAGGAAATAAAATACAATATATAATCTTGGTTCAGGCATTTTTATTTCACTGTATTTCTTTACCAAATCCAAAAGCTCGAACTTTCTTCTTAATACCACGCATAAGATTTTGTACAACGCTTGAACCGACATTTTTTTTCCGCTTTCATCCATGACTTCAACATTTCCTTTTCTGTAGTCACAATTTTAGGATGCTTACGAGGTTCGTGCTTCATTATAGCCCAATATTTTTCAATTGGCCGCAACTCTGGAGAGTTTGGGGGATTAAGATCCTTCGGCACGAAATTGACACCATTCGTCTTGTACCACTCCAGAACATCCTTGGAGTAGTGACAAGAAGCTGAACAAATCCCCTGCCAAATCATGAATTTCTTGGGGAACTTTGACACTTGCTGTTCCCTGAGAGACTCTAGAACATTGAACTTGTCTTTCGCAGTCACATACTGGTTGCCGGGAATTTGTTTAAAGTCCGCTTTTACGTGTGTTTCATCGTCCACGATGCAGCAGTGTGGTTTCGTCAACATTTGTGTGTACAGCTTACGCGCACGTGTTTTAGCTGTCCTATTCTGTTTTTCATTCCGGTTTGGAGCTTTCTGAACTTTGAATGAACGGAGCCCGGCTCGTTTCTTGGCTTTCTGCACGAAAGTTTTGGTCAAGTGCAGCTTTTTCGCGACATCCCGAACGGAACAGTTGGGTTTGCGTTGAAAGGCAGCAACCACTCGCTTGTGATCCTTCACACAGTACGGAACACTTTTTCTACCACTCATCTTCTTCCGATCGACAGTTAAACGTTCCCCGAAGCGTTTTATGACACGAGACACTGTAGACTGAACTTTCAACATCTTTCCGATGGCTCGGTGCGAAAGAAGTGGGTTGTCGAGGCGCGTGTGCAAATTGTTCTCGCGCACTTGCTGTTCCTTCGACTCCATTTTCGAAACTACGACACGTTTCACAAGGTCATTTCATCCAAAATTTCGTTGAAATCAACCCAAAGAGCGAAATGTTACAGCTTATTAAAAGTGATGCAATTTAACTGTGGACACCCTTTAATTATGCTTGATTTTGTTGGGAATCATGCTACCCGTGGAAATGTATGCCAGTATGCTTTTCTACGGCATCCAGATACATGAAATTATAGATTAAATATCTATCTTAAAGAATGTCAGAGTTCTCTTCAAAGTTGGTAAAACGAGTAAGTAATTCTCTTGGGCGGTGGTTACATTCCATTATTCCAAATGTTTCGTCGAGATCGTGGTTCAAAGGTCTGGATGTAAGTCTCGGTTTCATTCGTGTGATGTCAAGACTTATGTCCAACCACTACTCGCTAGACGCACATCTCTACAGAATTAACTTCGTCGATAGCAATATGTGTAGGTGCGGAACCGGTTATGATGACATCGATCACGCAGTTTGGCATTGCCCGGGTAATGATGCCTCCAGAGCACGACTATCGGATACCCTACCTGCCCAGCAAGCAGTGGTCACCCATCTGCGGCTTAGTTCCTGAAAGGGACTACAGGGACCGTGGATTTGGTAGATGTCGCAACCATGAGCAGCAAATAATACATTCAATAAGTTACCTGCCTAGCCCCTTCCAAACGATAATGTGACCCATTAACCTCGAGTTAGCCACGAGTAATTGGCACCTAATTTTACTAAAATTGAAAAATTATACATTGTAAATAACAATATTGAATATCGGCTCCGTAAAGTGTTACACACGCCTGAGCCTAACAAATAAACGAACTGATTAAAAAAAAATTATCTTAAAGATTGAAAATATAAAAGGTACAACAGTCACCTGAAATTAACGAGAAATAAAAATCTGATGCGTGGAGGTGGTGACAAAATTGGTGTTTTAATGTAATCTCTCAGGATGCAGAGCGAACCTTGGGTTGGGCTTAGGTACTTGTTTTCTTCACCATTCTGTTATGGGATTTAGTCCGCATCTATTTAGAGCTTCAGAGCAAATATTGTTTGTTATTCTGCTTGATTTGTAAGAACTCAATATTAAAGCCGATTGGGCCGATCGGATCAAGCTCAGTTTTTTTTATGGAACTCGTCTCAGAACTTTCAGTGAACCCTGCTCAGGATTAGTAAGGAATTATGCTCGAAAGTCAGAGTGTTAATTTAAAAATCGTGTTTGCACCATACTCAGATTGTATCCTAGAATTTTTCGAAATTTTAAGCAAGTTAATTAGCTGAAGCATGATCAAATCGAACTCAGATTAAGTGTCTTGTTCTGCATTCTAAATTTTCTCAGATTCGATGCAAATGTCACACGAGAATTTCAACCATGTTTCGATTTTTTCCCGGGATCTAGAGCTAATTTTAATTAGGCTTTGTTTTTGTAGTAATTTTTGCTCATGATTATTAGCACTCGAAAGCGTATCAGTTTCCATTTAGATGAATGTGACGATTTACTAAATGTCTATACCACAATACAAATCAATGGAATGTTCAATTTGCATGATTATACACAACTAACGACTGTTCCAGAAAGTATAAGCACACCTTATTTTAACGGTCACTTTGAATATAATGAAATATTTCAACATGTTTTGGCTGCGTCCTTATGTTTGCACATTTCTGAATGACATAGCATCAAAAAAGTGCTCAGTTTTGTGTTACCTATCAAAATGCGCGGTCTTACTCCGGAACAACGAAAAAGTATCGTGCATAAATGGTGCACTGTGAGCGGACTCTCCTTGAGAAAATTGGCCAAGGAAGAGGGTGTAAGCGTCGGAGCGGTACGATCTGCGATTCGAAAATATAGAGAACAGTGTACGTTTGAAGATGCGCCGAAGAGTGGTCGGAAATCCGGTCCTGTTAGTCCGGATATCCATAAAAAGATCAAGGATGCCTACAAGCGAAAACCAGTGAAACCGTTCGGGATGTTGCGAAAAAACTAGAAACCTCGTCGAGTAACGTCATGCGTGCCAAAGAAAGACTTGGGCTAAAAACATACCGGAAGCAGAAAAAAACCCAAAAAAACCCAAAATAGGCCGCGTCCGTGAAACCACGGGCCCGCAAACTCTACGATTCGTTATTGTGTAGAAATTCTGGGTGTATAATAATGGACGATGAAACGTATGTGAAACTAGATTACAAAACGCTTCCCGGACCACAATTCTATACTGTAAGCGAAGACACAGACATCCCCGAAACAGAGAAGGCAATTTTTACCGAAAAATTCGGTAAGAAGGTTATGGTTTGGCAGGCAATATGCGAGTGTGGTAAAACATCTAGTCCGTACATCACAACGGAGACGATAAACACTCAGAAATACGTTAAGGAATGTCTCCAGAAGCGATTATTGCCGATGATCAGGCAGCACGAAGGTCAAGTAGTGTTTTGGCCTGATTTGGCGTCATGTCATTACGCAAAGGACACAATGGTACAAAAATCAAAATGTAGGTTTCGTGCCGAAAGACATGAATCCGCCGAACTGCCCGGAGGCACGGCCAATCGAGACTATTTGGGCTTTAACCAAAGCCAAAGCTTCGAAAATTCATAAAACCAGCGGACGACATCCAACAATTTAAAAAAAGATTGGCCAAAAGTGGTCAAAATGGTGGGAAGTACCACTGTGCAGAAGCTAATGGGTCATGTTCGAGGAAAAGTTAGGGGTCTTGGCTATGATTAAATATTTTGATTAAACGAGAGTAAAATATCATATAAAACACAAATACAAATATGATTTGCCAAACAAAATGATTAAAACTAACAAAAAACATGACTTTTTTGTTATTTTGAAAGTGTGTTTATACTTTCTGGAACAGTCTATAGTTATCAAATCAATCTTAAGTATGGAATGATCTCAAAAAAATCAATATTCACTATTTATTAGATAT
The DNA here is from genome assembly GCA_024533555.2 of Aedes koreicus. Taxonomy (NCBI): domain Eukaryota; kingdom Metazoa; phylum Arthropoda; class Insecta; order Diptera; family Culicidae; genus Aedes; species Aedes koreicus. Next base: position 216,993 of record JAHHFK020004119.1, read on the forward strand.
AGTTATCAACTGATTTAATTGGTGGCTAAATCATAGATTTCCAAAAGCGGGCCCCTCAGTTTTTCTAACAAGGTACAATTTTAAGCCTCTCTATCATATTTGTGTAATAAAAACGTTTTAATGTTACGTTACGTCCTTATGACACTAATCATGAGAAACTTATGCTTAACTTAATATGTGTGGATTTTTCTTTTCAAGTAAACCGAATTTTTCGGGTCGCTCAATTCTCCATTAGCGAAATTCAAACTCTTAAACTCACATCCACTTTTTACTATCGCACTTAAATCACCCATTAATAGATGTGAATTATACAATTAATAAATAATAACGATTTAGTTTTTTTTTTTTTTTTTTTTTTTCATTTTGCTTACATCTGTCATTCAGTTAGATGAAAAAGGGAGAAGGAAGAAGGAGTTATCGCATTCTTCTTGTTTGTTTCCAAGAAAGAAGACTCGCGCTACTGGTGTTTGCTTCAATTCGCATAGACTAGCGTAACATTTGTGAAGGGCCTATCTTCGTTGATTGATTCTCTTCATCGACTTTCGCTGCAATCACATTTTCCATCGAACTAATGTTTCAGTGTACAAGCCAAAAATATCTTCTCTCAACCTAAGCTGTTAGCAGAGCCACACATTTAATTGTTTAGCCGTGATAAACCAAAGAGAAAATCGATTAACGAAAATAGGCCCTTTCAAAATGTAACGCAAGGAATCAATGCAGCCCGTATCTTAGTGTTGTTAGTGCACGGTGAAGAGAAAGAAAGCTGCTTTTAGCTGCAAGAAGGGGAACTTGCCGATTGTGGAGAAAGAAGTGATTTACAACAAGTGATGTGATTGTTCGTTGCCTTCCATGGACTGTCATCTCTCGCCTCAACCATGTGTATGAATTATTGAACATCGGGCGGGAATACGAACGTACGACGATAACAACAACAACGATGCCTTTTGAGTATTAAATGGGCACAATATATACTTAGCTAGTGGACAAAAAAAGGCCTACTGGATAGAGATATGGGGTTGACGTTTTGCTATGATCGTCGGTGCTCGCGGGTGTAAAGTGTGGCGGAAAGCAAAGTGGTGAGACAAAGAAACTAGTTACAAGAGTTTGATCGAGTGCACCAAGTGCTGAAGTACGGAACAGAGGAACGTTCGAGTTCGAGTTTGGAGAAAAACGGCCCATAGACCGTGGACGGTAACCGCGGGGAGCTTGGATGAAAAATGGCAAATTTTACGAATGGTTAGTTTGTGAAGTATTACAGTTTTGATGTATTAATTTCCGGAGATTGGAGCCTACATGGATTGTTGTAAGCGGGTACTATGAAGTGTATTGCAGAACTTATAGTTGTTTTTGTACTGACAATATTCCCTCACAATTTTAAACCGTAAAATAATATTCATAAGTATATATTCAAAAATCAAATATATTCTCTCGCCTCGTTCCATCAGTGAACCGGCAGACCATCTTAATAGGGCTAAGGCGAGAAAATTGTTTTTTTTTCCAACCCAACCGGATTTCACAAGCATATTTTTCGGTGACTAATTTTGATTGATCTTGCCGAGGTAAGATTCTCGGAATTATTGCCGTGTTTGCGAGTCGCGTGCTTGGAGGAATTTTGTCAGGTTTGTGATGAACCTAGGTTGGGATCGCATTTTTTGCACCTCTCTTTCTCTGTTTTTCTCATTCCGAATCCCGCTATGCAAATGAGCCGATAATCTTCTGCCCACAGATTGCTTTTAGTTTCACCCGGGCTCGTAGATTTCCGCTCGCTCTGCTGCTGCTGCTGCTGCTACTGAGATGTTAAAGCAAACGGCATTTGTGGTTTTTAGACAAGAGTAACACCGGTAAGTGGTTTGCATTGATCAAGGTCATCTGCTTTCCAGGCAGACAGAATTTGTAATCTCTATCTCTCTGTGTCTCGAAATTGTAGAAGCGTTTGCCAACATGCTATGTTCGTTCCCTATAATTATCAAGAATGGAGTTTTAATGCCCTGCTAGATAAACAGGAACAACAACCAAATTGGCGATAAGCGTTACGTCAAAATGTACAATTAATATAATGAGTATGAAAACATCAATTACCGTACAGTTATTGCTGTATTTGACACCTGTGAAGCATGTGTTGCATTCGAGTTAACTATGAATTTGTTGTAGGGGACACCAGGAAATCAAGCACATAAACATAAACCTGAAAGTTAATTACTTGTGAGTGACTTGATCTTTGCGGTGTTCAATATTTCGTAAAATTCAGTAAATAAGTAAATAACTTTTTTCTGCGAAAGTCGAGAAAACCAAATTTGCCTCTAATGTGCAAATAGACTAAAAATGCCTGACTTTGGGGAATGCTATGGAGATCACAATCATTCTGAGTATGGAAACTAAACTGATAGATTAAAATGCGGCTTAAAATGCAGTGCATTTTGTTTTCCAGAATCCTGAGCAAAATTAGTCCATTTTTTAAACTTAGAACTTGCTCAAACTTGAAAATTCTCAGTGAATTTCGTTTATTGAACAAGCACATGTTGAGATTTGTTTTGATCTAGAGATCTGTTCTCAACTAAAAATAATACGATCTAAATCCTATTCAGAATGCTGTGTTTAGAATCTGATTGCTAAGAAAAATTCCCTGAAAACCCTGAGCAGGATTCGGGTAAATTTCCGAACAGAATTCGATGAAAATTCAAAACCCAACCCAAGAGAAATTTTGTTATAATCCCGGTCATGACAAAGTGATATTCGAAAGGGAAAACCTATGGGCTTCTAAGACAGATCCTCTCAACTTTATAATGAGACACGCTCAATACATCGAGCAAGATCTGCTCAAATTCCGAATAAAATTCGTTCAATATACTGATACCTACTGACTTATTCCAATTCCTCTTGGCTTAGCCGTAGTCTACACTCATTTTCTGCATGCAAACCCCGTTCTTGGACTTCATGGTCGTGCGGCTAGCGGCGTCTATCGTCGTTCTGGCGTATTCTGAGTTCCATAGAATGAGAGTTCGAATCCAGCTCCAGCCGGCTTTTCGTAACCTGAAAATATGCCTTACAGTTAACTGGGCGTTGTATTTAAGCCCTTCTCTAATGACAAGTAATGATCTGTTCAACCTCTGGTTGAAGATAGTGTTTATGTGTAGGTATATGGACTACTCAAATCGAACCCATCAGCGCTTGTCTTGACTTTACTAAGGAAGACTTGATCCGATATCTTACATCTCAGCGAATCTTCACGGCACCGACTGAAATTCATACCAAATCGACTGTGGTGAAAGGTAACCACGCTTACCACTTCACCACTACCGCCGTTCCTTTGCCAGCCTTGGGGTAAACCCTTACTCCTATCGAATTTTATTTCGAACCAAATTAATTTCGACGCCATACATTAACATGTCCACTCGCGTTCATATTTCTAATAAATTGCAAACCAATTAACCGTTCTGTCTACCCCGGCAAACCAGAGAGAACAGCGACAAACTGTCTGCTCAGAACCCAGCATCCCACGCGCGTCGAATCATGTATGCCACACATTAATTAATTACAGGTGTGTCACACCTTTTCTCGTTTGCCAAGCTGTGGCTACAAGCTTTTGCTTGGCTCTGGCTCAGTCAGTATAGTGTATAATTCAATCTACACCTGTCCAATGAACTTACTCATATAGATAGCCAAGGCCCTTGGTCGGCATCGGGTTTGCCGCTAATGCTATGCAAATTTTATTCCTTCGACGAAAAAAATGAGTGCTCAATTTGTCAGTTCTACTTTGACTTCAAGGGAACGCAATAATCGTATGAAATCAGATTTACAGAGTTACCTACGACGTTTCATAATTGTCATACAGCTACTGATAAAGTAGCAGGGAGCGGTCAATTACTAAGGGAATATAAATGCAACTCTCTTTATACGGTAGGTTGCCAATCGCCTGTGTCATAATTGCGGAAGCTTATCAGCAGTGGGCGAGTAAAGTGCAAATCAGAATGGACGCTAATTCACGTGGCCTACTTTTTCTTTTTGTTTCGCAGCTGTTGATAAACACTGCAGAGGTGTGCGAAATGTACGTCTAATGTTTTGATTCGGCGATACCAAATGGCAGATTGCGCCCGACTGAAATGCAATGATGAAAAAAAAATTCCAAATTATCAAAAAAGAATTCGCTCGAATGATAGACTTTAATCTTCATGACGTGCATTACAGCCCAAAAAGTGATAAGACTGCTCGGTTTGGACAACAATCGGCTATAATGTTTAATCAGAATCTGCCAGCGCAAAACAGAATGAAAAAAAAAACGAACAATTTCTTCCGTTCAGTTCGTTGTTTATGTTTTGGCTAATGGGAACATTATTAGTCGTGTAAACATTAAACACCGTGAACCGTGCGGTCATAACAATAGAAAATATTTGCATTTATAATAGCTGCCCGCTGTAGTCCGCATTGCGATTAATCGATTCTTCCTTTCTCCTTCGACAGATTACTTCTTCACCATGGATACTGACGATGTGGAATCCTCGAGCAGCAGTACAATGTCCAGTCTTAACAGTTTGTTCTCGTTCACCAGTCCGGCCGTGAAGAAGCTGCTCGGCTGGAAGCAGGGCGACGAGGAGGAGAAATGGGCCGAGAAAGCCGTAGACAGTTTGGTCAAGAAGCTCAAGAAGCGGAAAGGTGCCATCGAGGAGCTGGAGCGGGCCCTGTCATGCCCTGGGCAGCCATCAAAGTGTGTCACCATTCCCCGGTCACTCGACGGCCGGTTACAGGTAACTATGTGGTTTAGTTGAACTGTTTTCATCGTTTTCGTTTGTTACTTTTGCTACTTTTCCAATAGTGTTTCCAATTTTCCAAAGAATCATACGTGCACGTAAAAGCAAACAAAATCAACCATAATAAATAGCATAGCATAAGGAATTCAGTGTTAAACTTGTTTTCTATTCATTCAGGCAAATAAACTTAAGAATTTCATAAGGTTCAACTTATGAACGATGCTTTGGAATTTCATAAGGCTGACTTATGAATGGATTTTGTTTCACGCAACGTTGTTCTTGTACGCCTTTAAGCTTTGCTGATTACAAGTGTTGGTATACACTAGTGGGCAAATCACTGGACCCATAACCTCAACATTCAAGGTTCGAATCTAGGTTGCTCTATATTTTTATTTTTTCTACATCATTATATTTCATAAGGCAAATTTATGAAATTCATACTGATTCCTTGTAGCAAATAATCATAATGCAATCTTATGAATATCGAAGGGTTATTTCGCTGAGTGTATGCTTTAATACAGTCGTCAGGAGGTCAGGGAGTTCAAAATAATATTTCATGGATCTGGAATCAATTCCAAACAGTGCCGTCTCGCAATCCGAAGCTTACGAAGCGTATCCGGAATCATTTTTTGTAACTTTGTCGCACCGGTGCACAGTAGTCGGAAAAGCCTTTTTTCACGGCGAATTTAATAACTTCTAAAGGTTACGTTTCCGAGTCATGGTGTCTTCTACAAAGTTGTATTTAAAAAACATGTCCATCTTGTGATCTTTTTGTAGTTCCAAACTTTACCGCTAGGGCGGCGCTGTTACTAACTTTTTAACAAAGCACAATAGAACGGTGATGTCAAACACAAGTTTGTAGGGCATACAATTTCAAACAATTTTGCTGAAGACATCATTTTTCTAGCTCTTTATTTGACCATGATAGAACTAATTTTCTGCTTTAACTCAGGGTGTCTCTAAAAAAATGAGTTTTTTTATTCTAACTTTTTTGTTTCTCATTTTAAGAAAAGGTAATGTCCAAACAAAATTTAGAGAACATTACAGTGCGCATTTTTGCTGAACAATGTTTTTAAATACAACTTATCATTCAAAAGTTAGGGGTAATTGTAACTAAAATTATGCGTTTTTTTCTTTTCGACCTTATGATTGTTTAGGCGAGAATTGGCCAGAAAACCATCAAATTCTTGTTTTAATGCATATTAAGGGACATAATGCTATATAAATGAGCCCGGGTACTCCTGGGGCACACAAGCGGGGACTGCTTAGAACCGGACATGTTTTTCGTTAAAATCACCCCTAACTTTTGAAAAATAAAATATAGGGAAGATGTACCTATATTAATCTCATCACTTTGCGATTCATCCTACTTGAAATAACACGATATACACGTGACAGGATTAGTTAGTAATGTTTGTTGTAGTTATTTAACGTAAGCAAACATTATTAGAAAACGAAACCGATCCTTCAACTGCCCAATTGTTTGATTCATCGTAGGATGAATATAGGAACAATGAGATTAATATGGGGGCAGTTTCCCTACGCAAACACTTAGTTCAGCAAAAACATGCATCATAATTTGCTCTGAAGATTATTTTTTACTTACATTTTAAACTAAAAATTGAGCCAATAAAACACGCTACAAGCTGCTCATTCACGACTGGAGCGTTCGGCGCTTGCGCACTGCTTTAGTTCGGAGCTATTTTGCTGGTTTAGATTAGGGTGTCCCTTAAAAATCAGTTTTTTCATTCTAACTTTTTAGTTTAAAATGTTAGTAAGTTAGTCTTTGACAGTGACACAAATTTTAAGACAGAAAATGCTAGTGGAGACAACGGGTTACGCCCAACAAGCTTCTTCTTAAAGAAATGTTATTACGTAATGGAAATAATTTTTCTTTTAATCGTAATGCTAAAAACAAAGCAAATTATTCGTTCGAATCTGAAAAAAAAAATCGGTTTACTGAATACCTTCTAGGCATTTCGCGCCAATTCGAACAAATGTTGGCAGCACCCTCTCAGATTTCTATGAAACTCTCTGGAAATTGATCCAGACTGTCTTTTGAAAAGGACTAAACTTTTAACCGATGCTTGTTAAATGGATATAAAGGGTGTTTCGTTCAAATTTGGTCGACTTAAACTTGACGCATTTCCTTTTATCTTGCATTAAAAAAATTTGCACACACCTCATTTTGAAGATGTGTGCGTGTAGCATCATGCCTCTATTTTAATTTTGAGATTAGCACTTCAGTTATCAAAATGTCGTCGAAGGAAGAGAAGCAACGCATCAAAATTTTGCACATGCATGGCGAAAATCCAAACTACTCTCACGCCAAGTTAGCGAAATTGTTGGATGTGGCTAAATCAACTGTTACCAACGTATTTAAAGTGTTCGGTGAACGTTTGTCGATAGTCAGGAAAGCTGGATCGGGGGGAAATCGAAAGCCGGAGGTAACAGCGACAACAAAAAGAGTTTCCCGCTGTTTTGAGCAGAACCCCAACCTCTCCGCCTGAGATGTCGCAAAGAAGCTGGGAGTGGCGCCTTCAACCGTGGATAGAGCTAAAAACGAGCTGAACTGTCGACTTACAAGAAAGTGATGACTCCAAATCGCGACGATAAACAAAACACGTCGGCCAAAGCACGATCGCGAAAGTTGTACACGACGATGCTGACGAAGTTTGGTTGCGTGGTACAGGACGATGAAACTTACGTCAAGGCAGACTTTAAACAGCTTCCTGGACAGGAATTTTATACGGCAACCGGACGGAAAAAGGTGGCAGATATTTTCAAGTACATTCAACTGTCAAAGTTCGCGAAGAAATATCTGGTGTGGCAGGCCATCGGTACCTGTGGCTTGAAGAGCAACGTTTACATTGCGACCGGAACAGTCAACCAGGAAATTTATCTGAGCGAGTGCCTACAAAAACGCCTGCTGCCTTTCCTGAAGACACAATTGTTCCGTTCTATTTTGGCCGGATTTGGCATCTTGCCATTACGGAAAAAAGACCATGGAGTGGTATGCTGCCAGCAACGTTCAAGTGGTACCCAAGGACAACAACCCTTCCAACACGCCAGAGCTCCGCCCAATCGAACGATGTTGGGCCATCGTCAAGAGGAACCTTAAGAAGACTCAAAAAGCTGTTGTGAGCGAGAAACAGTTCAAGGCAAACTGGTGTTCTGCGGCGAATAAAGTGGACAAGGAGACTGTACAAAATCTTATGGCAGGTGTTAAACGAAAGACCCGGCAATTCGCATTCGGTAAAAAAGGAAGCTTAGCTGAATATTTCTACTGTATTCTGTATTAATTGAACTTGAAAAAGAAAAAGAATTTGATTTATTAATAAAAACTTTGATCGACTCACACACATTACTGTTTCACCTGATTTTGATCGGAACACCTTTTTATCGAAAAATGACAAATCCCACAAAAAAGTGTTATATGGGCTATCACAATATTAATCATATTTTTCAATAAAAATATTGAAAAAATCCGAATTGCATCCTACACTGAAAAATGTGGATTTTCAAAATTGTAAGTCGATTTATAAAAAAAAACACCATTTTTTTAATTGTTCTTTGGAGAAAATAAATGCTTCACTCTCAAGAACATGTTTTCATCCGTTCCTGACGCTCATTGAACCAGCGGCAGGGGTAGATGATTTTAGTAGGTTATTTGACTTGCACGGTTTACCGCGTGCAGAAAGAGAGCCGCTAAAATACGCTTTTGTGAATTAGGTACATTCACGGCTACAAATCGATCTCAATGCGCGAGTTATCTTAACACAGTCGAATGTTTAGTTTAGTAAAAAGTGAAGTAACCCAGTCTATTCTTTACAACAATCACCTATCCGGGTAAAAGAACTCCCCGAGGACATACGCATTAATTTAAGGAACCCTGTTGTTCAAGTTTCAGACTTGCTGAAAATGCTGAAAATCCCATACAGGGTGAGTGGGAATTCCTGTCAGTGAAGTATATAGTCATAAGAATGAGAAGCTTGCATGATTTTTGTTTTCGACATAGGGTATGTGTCCCTTAACTCAGCCTAATATGCAACGATTGATTACATTTTCATTATAACTCATAATGTATTTTAGTTGCAAGCGATATTTACTTAATTATACACTTGCTTAGATACGTTTAATAAGACGTTTGGTAGTATGTACCATGAAAAGCTATACAACTCATTTCATAAAGTAAGAAACTTTCGAGGGATATGGATGTAATATCGGTCTATAAGCATCAAATTGGGTCTATTCATGGATGAAACTTCGTTCCATTCGATCGATTTTTCATTAAATGCAGTCTTCGTACTGTTTTTTTTTCTATTGATTTGATGATTTAAGGCATTGCCAGCTGTATTCAATTTACCCAACATCAAATTTGAGAAAACAAACTAAACTGCTTTGAAATACTTAAGAGATTTTCACATATCATTTATTGGCCCTTCGATAGCGAAAACATAATAATTCACTCTGGACAGGTTTTGTTCCTATGGATTGTGTTTAGATGAGCTATTTGGAAAATAGACAACAGAAATCATACATTTCCATTGAAAATTTTACCACTAACAATACTTTTACTGTCATCCAGACAACAGGCCATAGTTGAGAACAAAGACAAAAATATGTCCCTAATATTGGGTCCCCGGGTTTCTTGTTAAATCATTTTATTATAATTGTGTGAATTGTTAGTTTAGAACGTGTGAATATTTTCTGTACATTTACGCTGCATTATTCGGTTTATCGGTTCAATTTAGCCAAATTTAGATCATTCGAAGATCATGGTGATAATTTGTTCAGCTTAACCAGTTAAAGCATGATTTTTAAAAAGTTGAGAAAATCATAAATTAAACAAAAGCGAACAACTATAAATTGATTAATTATGTCAGAATTGCTTCAAATTAAATCAGTCATCTTGATAGCAACATTATTTTGTTGATTATCGTTGAAATAATGACAACTTTGGTACATAGGCCGAATGAAGGAGCTAGGCTAACATAACATCCCTTACCCTACTTCCTGTTTGGTATATCTTTAACATTTGGCTTAATTTAGTTCAGTTCAGCCGCATGCGTTGTTGGAATGCGTAACAGCTTGCCCGCACGGTATGTTGGGGGATGTAATTTCTTATTTTTTTCAAACTCTTTTTTAAGTTTTCCCCGGTTGGTTTTTTGGTGTGCCCCGGTTTGCCCTTGGGTTGTGTTGTGGAGTAGAGGGGAGGGGGGGAGGGGGGGGGGGGGGGGGGGGGTACATTTTATAAAATAAAAAAAATACCGCGCCCGTGGGTGTGTGTGTGGGGGGGGGGGGGGGGGGGGGGGTATTAGGCTTAGTGACGTTTAACGCACGCACACTACAGCGCCATTTAGATCAAAGGAGTGCAAGTAAGAAGGAAAATCTTTTGGAGGAAAACAAACCATCATTCCTCTTTCATGTGCTAGAGAGGGAAAGGTGATGAAACGTCAAAAAGCCTAATAAGCAGTATGGTGCATTCGTAGTGTTGTAGTGTTTCTTGTAGTGTTTCTTGACGAAGGGAAGCAAATGTTTCTTCAAAACATTATCGATGTAATATTTTCTTTTGATTTTAACACTAGGTTCAATGAACAGCAATGGAACCTTCAATGTTTTGTTTGGTCCAAAAACAGAATTTCACAATCACCGTGCGGCTTGAGCAGCTTCTGACATCTCTCGACTCCTGCAATCTTCAGTCAAGCCATGTAACCGTTGTTTTTTATACGGATTCAGTCCAAGGTCGTCTTTCAAAATACTCCTGATCGTTGACTGATCGTCCAACGTTTTGAACCCATAACGACGAAAATTCCACGAGATTAGTTGTTACGCTTCGTCCAGGAAAGAATCCATGCTGCTTAGGGCTGATATATTGTTTTACACGAGAGAACAGGTAGTTAGATACTACTATTTCCGGTAGTTTAGAACACGCGCGTAATGACAAATTTCCTCGATAGTGCCTTACACTATTCTTCGCATCCTTTTTATTTACCGGAAACATGAAAAGAGCCTTCGATAGAGTACGAAAGATACAGTACTGCATTGACAATTTGAAGATATGGAGTAGAGGAACAATTCAGAACACAAACAGGACCTCCATTCGACCCAGGTTGGAACGCCGTTTCCAGTTTAGACAGTGCATTGGTCAAACTGTTTGTAGAAACAGGGAAGGTACCAGCGTCAAAGACATCACGCGGTACATACCTCAGCGCATCTGAAGTATTGCAGTCATATCGCGGTTCATGGAAGACTGGTTGGAAAAATTCAGCCAGCAAGGAGGACTTTTCTTTCTGTGTACTTGCCGAGCGATGGTACAAGTGCATAACAGAAAGCAATCCAGTATCCTTACGCTTGGAGTTAACGAAGTTCCAAATCGCTTAGGTTTTCGCTGCAGGTCACGTTCAGTTTTCCTTGCGTAACATCGATAGAGCCAGTTGTTTAGTCGTTTATACCGTTGAATACAACATTTATAGGAAACTGGGTTGGAGATGATCGGTTAGAACGGTATGTACGACGAGCAGTATTTCGTTCCGTTTTACAAACTTGAAGTTCACGGTTCGAGGACGTCGTAGAGAGACACAACCGTTGATAACTTGATGAAGAATCTGCGAAAATCTGCCTTCACAATCATCGACCTCAGTGCAGTGACAGATAGCAGACCAATCAAATTCCATAAATCGTTGGGTCATGACATCATAGTTAGCAGTAAGGTCATATTTGTTGTTGGCATTACTTGTTTCGATACAGCGTTGAACGACCAAAATATGAGGAGCATCGGACCCTATCAACGGGATTGGATGGATCGACAGCTTCTTCAAGCTCAAATTGTCTCCCAAACGAATCATTAACAATAACGAGGTCAAGCGTGTTTCCTGCATGATTCTTGATATCGTTGACTTGCTCCAAGCCGTTCGATAACATGCAATCCAACAAGGTAGTGCATGATCGAGATAATATTGAATTAGAGCGTTCAACAACACAATACGGCCCATTTATTTGTGTCCATCGTAAACTGGGTAGATTGTAGTCCCCAAAAATAGCGTGTTTTCACCGCAGTGGTTTGTCTGCAGTTATATAGAGGTATATAGATACCACCGACAATAAGCTAGTAATGGCTGAGCTTAACAGGGTACCCAAACATGTTCAACAGTATGATCGTTTACCTCCAGTGTTGACGATGATAAACTGTTATGCACAGTGATCAATACACCTCCGGAACGTTTCTGGATTGCAGTTACATCGATAGACAGCGTATCTCTCATCAAACAGCCTCCAGGATTCGATAGCGTCATCCTGCCAGGTTTTTGTGAGAACCAATACATATTTCAAACGAAAAATCGTTCGCCGCAGTGTAGAAGTCGTCCAGTTTTGTGCGCATCCCCCGTACAATTTGATAATATATAGAGACTCCCGTGGCTGAGGGGACTTCGGTCTTCCTTACCGCTAGCAGGCTCGCATCGCGGTGGTTGTCGATTCACATGAAATGGTTGATTCGGTGCTGATTTTCTGAGGGGAATAGCTTCACCAGGTGGCAAATAATGGCTGTTAAAAACGTACTTGGCTAAAAAGGCAGGCTGGAAGACCGCTTTTTCTGATCTGCAATTGGAATGGTCTCATCAAGTTGTACTTTTCGTTGAAATATCACTAGTTACATGATATTTTCAAACCGCTTGAAATAGTTGCTACACACTACCGAAATGGCATGTAAATTTCGGTGCCCTGAGACCGACACATGCAAGCGTCTTTTAGCACATAAGAATGAGTTGAAAGAGATGAGAAAATAAATTCTATCAAACACAACTTTTGTCGACTTGCGTATGTGTCAGTTTCAGGAGACATAATTTTACACGAAATCTTTGTTTACGTTCCCCGACTTTTTACAAAGATGAATAACGTCTCATGTAAAACTAATAATTTCTAAGTGTGTATACATTTTAATTCAGTCATAAACATGTTGCTGCCAGATGTTATGACAGAAGTCTGCTACTTCTTCAGAAACACAAAGTTGTGAAAAGGAAGAACAGCAATCAATAACACGAAAAATGGGACCGTAAATCAACAAATTTGCGCGCCTTTATTCCCTTAGAAATGTTATTCCTTATAAATTCTCTAGGGTTATTTTGCTTTCCGATCTATTGTAGGTATCATCAGTAGAAAGTTCGCCAAACCATTTTAGTTTTTTTTTTTTTTTTGTAGAGTTAACTTTGACATTGTGCTTGTCTTGGCTATTGTTTTAAGGTTTTAGAATAAAATAATTATAAATACTCGGCTAAGTGCTTTTGAAAGTTGAACTCGCTGAACAGTTCAACCTTCGATCACGAGACGCCTCTGACAGATTACTTCAAGAATCGCATAGTCCCTACTGATTTTTTTCCAGTTGATGAAGCCTAAATCACTGTACTTCTTACATACCTTACCAATCAGACCAAGACCGGGGTGGCTTCTGCTGTATACAGAAGTTGTCTCCATTCTTTTCAGTCCATGGCTGCACGTCGCCAGTCTCACAGTCTGCGAAAGGTCTGCAGTTCGCCTTCTATCTGATCGATCCACCTTACTCGTTTCGCCGCTGTTCCTTTTTCGAGAATCATTTTAACTGGGCCTAAATCACCTAAATTCTTCGACATGCCCAGCCCATCGTAGTCGACTAATTTTAGCGGTGTCTACGTTGGGAGGTTTTCCCAGCAACTGATGCAATCCGTGGTTCATTGGCCTCCTCCACTTTCCGTCTTTCATCTGCACTCCAGCAATGTCCATGTTTCGTGGTCGCAGAGGAAGACGACGGTCTAATTAATGTCTTGTAGATGGTCAACTACAACGGCGAACTTTGTTCGATCTTAGCGTCTTTCGGAGTTCAAAGTAGGCACGATTGACAGTCGTAGTGCGCCTTTGTATTTCTCTGCTAGTGTCGTTATCGGTGGTCATCAATGAGCCCAGATGCACGAATTCGTCTACCGCCACGATTTTATCACCGCCGATCTGAACACGTGGTGTCAGGCTAACACTGTCTTCTCTTGACCCTCTTCCCTTCATGTATTTGGTTTTCAACGCATTAATCATAAGCTCAATCCTTCTAGTTTCAGCCTTAAGTCTGATGTACGTTTCCGCCATCGTCTCAAAGCTACGTGCTACGATATCAACGTCGTCGGCGAATCCAAAAAGTTACTCCCCGTCCCCGCTCTTCGAATCACACCCTCCAATGCAATGTTAAATAGCAAACACGACATTCTATCACCTTTTAAGAGTTGAGAGTGTCCCTGAGACTCGGACGACACACATCACTCGATCCATCGTTGCTTTGACCAACCGCATCTATACAGTTTATCATTGTACTTCTACCAGCCCAAATAAGCTGTACTTCCTTAGTTGATTCATCATTACAAATTTGTATATCTTTAAACAAAAATATTATTACAGCACCCACCTAACTACATGTTCTGATCCCATTTCAGGTATCTCACCGCAAAGGGCTCCCGCACGTCATCTACTGCCGGGTCTGGCGTTGGCCGGACTTGCAGAGCCACCACGAGCTGAAGCCGATCGAAACGTGTCAGTATCCGTTCAGCGCCAAGCAGAAAGAAGTCTGCATCAATCCGTACCACTACAAACGGGTCGAAAGTCCGGTCCTTCCGCCGGTGCTGGTTCCGCGCCACTCGGAATTCGCACCCGGTCACTCGCTGCTGCCATTCCATCAGATGAACGAACCTAACATGCCGCACAACGTGAGCTACACCAATGCCGGTTTCAACAATTCGCACATGGGCGGAGGTGGACCGAACTCGCCGATTTCCTCGCATATGGGCCCCAACAGTCCCATTTCCTCGGTGTCCAGCCCCGGACCGATCAACTCGAATCCTCAGAGCCCTTACGGTTCATTACCTGAGACGCCTCCGCCAGCGTACAGCCCGCCGGAAGATGGGACTAACGTGGTTGGCAGCCAGGAGAACAATCAAATGGATACCAATCAGATGCACGGTGAAGTGGCCCCGGTAAGCTATCAGGAACCTCCCTACTGGGCCAGTATAGCCTACTATGAGCTGAACTGCCGCGTTGGCGAAGTATTCCACTGCAATTCAACCTCCATCATCGTGGATGGGTTCACAAATCCCTCGAACAACTCCGACCGGTTCTGCCTCGGTCAACTGAGCAACGTCAACCGCAACAGTACAATCGAAAACACACGTCGTCATATCGGAAAGGGGGTACACCTATACTACGTTGGTGGAGAAGTGTACGCCGAGTGCCTATCGGATTCGGCCATCTTTGTGCAGAGCCGCAACTGCAATCACCATCACGGTTTCCACCCGAGTACGGTGTGCAAAATTCCGCCCGGCTGTTCATTGAAGATCTTTAACAACCAGGAATTCGCTCAGCTGCTGTCACAATCGGTGAACCATGGCTTCGAAGCCGTGTACGAGCTAACCAAGATGTGTACGATACGAATGAGTTTCGTCAAGGGCTGGGGTGCCGAGTACCACCGACAGGATGTCACCTCAACACCCTGCTGGATCGAAATTCACCTTCATGGGCCCCTGCAGTGGTTGGACAAGGTCCTAATCCAGATGGGATCGCCTCACAATGCAATCAGCTCGGTGTCGTAAGATGTTGCCGGATTTTATTTTTGGACGGAACGTGCGAATGATGTGATGAAGAATGACTGTGACGAGGACTAGTAATCGAATATATGTTTTGTTAGCATGCTAAGCAGTATGAGAGCAAGCGATTCAAAAAGGTCCCTAAAAAAAGGGGTGAGGGAGAACGCGCTTTGGTTAACCGAAGATAACGGATGAAACCCGAGAGGAGCTCGGTGGAAGAGTGTGATTTGTGTGAGAATCCTCTTTAGACAAGTTTAGCTCTTTTAAACACAATCAAACACACGCGCGTTCTTATATACAATTTATGAGCAGTTGTAATTTTTTAGTGTTAAGTGATAATGTAGTGACATTTATTTTTTAAACTAATTGATTTCATATTTACGATGTAAAAGATAAACAAATCAAGTGATTTGCAGTTTTGCCGGTGTGTTTAGAAGAAAAATAAAGGGCAAAAACCAGTTTTTTGGGCGTCGTGTGCAAAGAGAAATTGATTTAGTATTTTTCAATAGTGCAATTTTTATTTCAATCCTGCAGAACAGTTTGCCATTATACTTTTTTCTATCGATGCGAATGAGAAGCTTTTCGATGTAAACAAAAAACACGTTATCTTTAGAGTTAAAGATTTTAAATAGAAGTGCTGCTTTTAAAAAGAACAATTTCAAAGCTATTTTATTAAGTTTTATCGGTTTTAACGGAGCGTATTTTTTAAGTGCCTTTTTATTTAAGTATTCTCCTACTGTTGTGCACTGGGTTAAGAAATATTTTAAGCAAAATTTCAGTTCATTTCGCTAGATATCGGAAAAGTATGAAAATTACAGAGTAGGCACTTTGAGTGACATTGTTAGAGATGAGAGGTCGCATTCAAAGATTACTTAAATGATACTACTTCAAGGTCGTGTAGGAGCGGGAAGTGGAATAGACACTTCTCTTCGGTAGAAGGTTATTCGGCGAGTTTGTGAGAGTGCATATGTCACTAATGAGGTTCGAATGAGGTTTCTGCGACCTGATTTTTCTCACCTCACTGATGACAGGAGCTATTTTGACTCTCGGAATAACATAAATTCATGATTTGATCAATTTTTAGACCAGTGTCATCTGTTTTCAGTTTGACTTTTACATACAGTATCGGTAAAAGAAATTTTGAACAATGCTCCCAAAAAAAAATGCTTGTAAAAAAATTAAAACTAACTTGGAGCAATGCCCATCAATGGGACATGTTTTCCACATGAAATTGTTTACTAAATGATGATAATTAAACTTAGTAGAAATCCCCGTCAAATCAGTTTTGTAGGCTCCCAATGTCACTCTTCTCTGCATACACAAAGCAAAACAAATATTGAGCAGCAGTTACGAATGAGCAAAGCAAATAGTGTCTTACAGCACCTGTTAAAATTTTACAAGAAATCTGCACTATCCCTTGTCCTCCAAAAATTTGTCCCGTACCCATTTCTAGTAGCGCGCCATTCAAAGAGGCTCGCCCGCTAGTAACAACACAGTCCTAGTGGCCTTTCCGCTTAAGCTCTCTTTGCAATTTTATACTCTGCATAAGAATATTAAATAAAACTTAAAGAACAATAAGTGGAAGTTCGATCTCAAAGCAGAACGGTGTTGTTGAACTTGTATACACAAGAAGTTTGCCGAAGATATACTCATTTTACATAAATAAAGAAACATGGAAACCCGTCAGTAAACAGCCCAGAGGCCTTTACTAAACTGCGCCTTTCCACCGACTCCAGTCGGAGAAATGATGCGCGGTGGTACATTCTGTGCCTACTAAAAGTACATGAAACCAGTGTTGCCATAAAAGTTATTGAAATAGGATAACATTTGCTTCGTTTTACATTCGCTAAAAATGCCTTATTTTTTATTTCTATTTACGGACAGTGCCTGTGAAAATTTTATACATACAGCTTTTTAGCAGCCTTTGACAGCAAGTTTTAAACCTATTTTGAACGTTTGACAGAAAGAAGAATGAATGTTTCGGTACAGATGTGTAAAATTAGAAAACACAAGAAATACAACAAAAACAAGAAGAACTCTATTTTGCTCATTTAGTAATGTAATTCAAATAGAATAAAAAACAAGAAACAGATATTTGGAGGTCATGGCGGGAGGTCGTAAGACAACAAATAAATAAAAATGGATATAGACTATTTTAAAATGAAAATTTAAACTTCAACATTCACCGGAGTTCGAAGCAAAAGCATAATGAATCAATAAAAAAAATCCTGCGATCAAACAAACATTAAATATCATATAGATATCCCTGATGGCTGGTCGAAGAAACGAAGCTATGGAAATTGCTCCGAACCAATGCTTATCAGTCAAATCCAACCATCATCATTCGAACAGTAAGTAAAAAAAAAAAAAAACATTTATCGCACACTCAAAAAACAAAAACAAAAAATCACAGTGTTGTTATATTAAGCTAACTGATAGAACTTCAGTTGTAATACACTACAATCCAAAATTCTCAGATAGCAGATATGTATGTATTAGAAATAGTGCAACAGCTCGTCTAAAGTGTTTCGATAGTTAATAATGTAGTTGGAAGAAAACACACACTAAACAAAACAAAAACCTAAGTAATAAAAGAGACATTTTACATGAGATTGCATAAATCAATGCGAGAAAGTTCATGCAAAGAAATAAAAAAAAAACTAGGGTTAAGCAAATCACATGATTAAGCAAATCTACTTAAAAGCATAGTAAAGAGTAAACAATTTGAAGAGGAAAACTTTTTTTTAGTTAGAGAGTCGTGAGCAATGAATATTAGAGTAATACTTGAATGGATAAAAAGGAGAATACACAACCATTTCACAGAAAAAAAAAAAACATAATAGAAGTCGCAGTAGGCATTTGGAAGGAAAGTTGTGTGAGAAAAAGACGGCACGGAACAGTGGAATGAAAACATATTGAACGAAACTAACTCTATCTCTAACACGTGCAGTGTAACATACTGAGACAGTAATACATATTTTCGTGACATATTATTTTTAAACACCCACGAAATGAAGAAAATAATTCAAACAGTAATGTAAACAACACAACCGTAAGAATTAGCGGAAATTGATAACATATAATAAATCGGCAAAGGAACAAGAGACAGAGCGGTGACGATATTACACTTAAAGAGTAAACAAACAAAACAAAAACAAAAAGTAAGAGAAAATGACACATTAAGCAAATCTATCATTGATCTCAAGTCATTCTAAGTACGCTGCTTGACATTTTCGTCCGTATCGTTGTGGAAAAGAGGAAAGTAATTGTCGCTCCGTCGAAACCGGAATCAGTTTATTCGTCGTCAATCCACATGTACTTCTCCATGCACACACCCACATATGCACACATACATACACACTCACATAAATAGGACACCGTTTTCAATTTTTTTTTCCTCACAACTGCATCAATCTCCCCAATCGTCATCGTCTATGTAGGTCATTATTGTGAAATCGCGCGTTAAAGGAGATTGATACCGAATGAAACGAAAAAAAAATCACAGTTGTATGAATACATTTTCAAATAAAAAGTATTGAATCTAAACAAAGAAAACAAAAATTAAATCTTCCCGGCAGGTATCCAGGAAAATTGTAGGAAAATTGAATGTGAAATATAAGCAGCTGGAAGAGGAAGATGGAAAAAAAATCTTTGTCAGACGCGATTGAAGACGCACGGAAAGATGGAAAAGGAACACAGAGCAGAATACCTGCAAAGAGAACAATGGAATACTATATCATTTAAAAGTAATTGAAATTGTAAATCGATAAGTGAAGAATGAATCAATAAAATCAATAAACATGTAAATGTTCCGTCTGCTGGTAGCTTTGTTGAGAGATCCGAACGCTTCTCTGGCAACTGTCAGGTTTTGGGTTTAATATTAATTCCTGATTCTATACGAAAAATCCGTTTTCTAGATTCAAAGTGACGTTTTATTTCTTTTTATAAATGGAAAAAAAAAAAATAACGACGTAACAACGAGGAATATCTTTGTCATGCTTGCTCGGTGAGAGCCAACCGAAATACTCATGCAGAAAATGTACATGGTGGCAACGTGAGATTCCTAGAGAATAACGTGTATTCACGAGCACCAAATACCACTAATCGCTGCATTTTCACTGACTGGCCCAACGCAACAAGATGTCGTATTCCATCTGGGATTAAGAAGTATCTGCTAATCCATCATTACTACCATGTTCTACAAAACGCCAGAGTGTGTCAAAAGCACTTAAAAGGAAACGAATGAGAAGAATTGTTAGATTCTCCCAACCTAAGCCACGAGTTTGAAAGCACACATATAAAAGAAATGTTTGATGTTTTTAGACCTGCGTTAGATTAAATTTTGAAAACATGATGGAAATTGACCTTAATGAGTTGTATTATTTGGTAGGATTTGATAGATAACAGTTTGAACAAATCCTCGAACAAATCCCGTCCCTTACCAACAGATGTAACATTCCAAGTACGGCTTTGGGCATGTATCTTGTAAAACTTCGTAGTGGTGCATCATATGAAAATCTTAGCGCATTGTTCACACACACACACATAAGTCGATTCGTTAAGCATGTTACGGTAAAATACAACAACAACAAAACACCTTACATCTGTATCTTATATACGGAATAAACTTTTTCCCTCACAGTACATTATTTTGGCCCCATACCAACTTTTTCTTGTCTCAATGAGACATCATTTATTAATGTACATGCCAGGGCAACTCTCCATACATGCCCAATCTCCTTTCTCTTACGAAATATAATGGTGATTAAAAAATAAAAATATGGAACAATCTGGATTCGAATCTTGAACGTTGAGGTTATGGGTCCAGTGACTTGACCACTAGTACATATCAGCACTTGTAAACCAGGAAAACTTAAAGGCGCACAAGAACAACGCCGTGTAAAACAAAATCCATTCATAACGAAGGCTTGTGAAATTTCAAAGCATCGTTCATAATTTGAACCTCTTGAAAGTGTGTGCCCAATATGAAGAAACCGATTTAGTGTGTGCCCAATATGAAGCAACCGATCTTCGGCGGCAGTTGTGGACATCCGTTCGGCGCAAAAATGTTCCTCCAGATGTGAAAACCATTTTGAAAAGAAGAGTTATATGCTTAATGAAATGTTTATGTCAATTTGTAATCAAGAACATTATCGATTTGTAATTAATCATAATGTGTGACCTCATAAGTACAAAGCTTGGCTGTAAAGGTGAACAGTAATAGGGGCCTCAAAAAAGTTCCAAAACTTCAGTACTTCAGTTGCCACCCGTTAGAATAATATACATCATGTAAATAACAAGTGCATAGCTACAGCTAGCCTATAAATATGAACAGTGGCACTATAATATGGACTATAGTATGAACGCTAGTCGTGTTTCTCTGTAAAGCCTAGTTTTCGCTGGCAAGTAAAGACATGAAGTAATTTTTTGCCATTTCTACCGAAGTAATTTTGATAGTTATTTCGGTTTTCTTTGCGGAATAATCGAACGGAATATTATTCCACATGGAAAAGTGACAGTCCCATTAAGTTTGCATTGGTAGATATTACGAAACCGTCCGAGGTTGCCCTCCTTTTCAGCTGCGTAGAAGTAAAAGCATTTCTTGACCAATGCACAGTACTTTTGAGCTGCGTACCGGCAACAATCAATATGAAACTAGCGATTTAAAATGGGTTCACTGTTGTAGAACCACTTGGTCCTAAGTACACCTTGCAATACATTCTTGCGCCTTTCGATACTAGAATATTTGTTTTTGTTTTGATTCGCTGTGTTGTTTTGACAGAATATTTTAGGGTGTGTTCGTGAGAGTTACGTTATTAACTCGGGGGCGAATCATTAAGCTTGGGACCGTTGTGATGGTACTTCCTGAGCCAAAAACTGTATCCATTTTATTCTTGACTATCCAGTCTCTTTTACTAGCCTTTAATATAAAATATCGGTGAAAAAAGAAACAATTGAACCGTTATACGGATTCTCAATTCACCTCAGAACCAGAAAGGATTGACTCTCCTACGCTCCGGCAGGTGAGTACTGGTACCACGGACAGAGAAAAACCAAGAAATTCGATCCGCATGAACTTCAAAAACCGGTGCTGGATGTAATCTCAGGAATGCCATTCCATGAAGCTTCGCGGCTTGATGATGCTCCCCGCCTTTTGTCGCCAGAGCAAATTCAACAAAGCTGAACCAAACTGAATCAATCGCGACACAAATATCAATGCCATCCAAAGCATTTGATCCTTCTGCACTTGCTGTGAATCAGCACCCGAACAGCCTGCAAATGAGTCTTTCACATCTCTTGAAATGAAAGACATTGCCATCAGTTAGATTGGCCGAAACACGGTTTGTTTAATTTCCAGGTTCTCAATGTGCGTACAGGGTGTCTGCAAATTATCCGTACAGACTTTGTCGGCATGCCTCAACACAACCAAGTAGATTAAACTAAGCATACCTACATGGTTTAACATCTTGAGCCATTTTCTTTATACGAAGTAAGTTGTGATTTCTAGTTCATTCAAAATGAAGCCGAATGAGTTGCGCGCAGGTGTAATTGAACTTTTTCGAAAAGGAAAAACAGTTTCAGTGATTGCAAAGACCGTGATTATGGCAAAATCTACAGTGAGTGACGAAATAAAACGATACCAATAGCTTGGAACGCTAGATGACCGCGTAGGGAGAGGATAAAAGCGCACCGTTCGGACTCCACTAATGCGCGAGATTATCCGGCGACGAATGAAGCGAATTTCTTCGATTTCCATCCGAAACTTGACGAAATCACTGAAAATTTCAAAATCTTCCGTTGGAGCCATAGTTCACGACGATTTGAAGCTTCAGTCATATAAATTGGGCAAGAATCACTACTTCAATCACCGACAAACCGACATGAAAATGTCTTAATATTTCTGTTCAAATCATATTACTGACATCTATCTTCGTGTTCGCTGAGAACGATTATTAAAGCCACGAACACGCTTGGGAACTTGATAAAAAGGATCTTGTCTGAGAAATTCTGGACACATTAATTTTATCTTGATAAAATGACTCTATAGGTTTTGACAGATGGGATCGCTGCACATTTGAATCGGTCGTTATGGATTCTTGATCAAATGTGAAGATTGAGTTTCATGTCGGTTTGTCGGTGATATAAGGTTCGTTGAGGAGTAAAAATTACTTTATTTTACGAAATACAGTCGTTAACCCATACACAAATTGAGTCAAATATTATGCACAATGGAGAGCACAATAAGCTACATCGAAATAATGTATTAAGCATCAAAACATTATTTAATTTATTTATTGTGCAATTTAGTATGCCAACCGAGTTCAGATCGACAGCCCCCTCGAAATTTATTTAAATTTGAAATGTCAGCCCAGTTACCGAGCAGCATCCGTTAACTGGGCTGTGCACTTAGCTCAGATAGCGAACGGTTGCTGCATTTCATTTTTGTTTATTTCCCTACATCTTGACAATAGAGCAGAAGAAGAATTTGGATGAATATTTGGGATATTGCAGTGATATTTACTTCAAAGTGTCCGCAAACGGCATGCGTGTGCTGGCGTATCAGTATGCAGCTGAAGTGGACGCTGACTTTCCACATGCTTGAAAGGCTGGCTTCGAATGGTTTTGCGGTTTGAAACGTCGCCATCCAAGGCTCTCCATAAGAACACCAAAAGCAACAAGTTTGGCCGGAGTATCAGCAAGCAATCCCGTGAATGTTGCCCCGTTTTCCAATCTTCTGAAGAATCTCGCTTGGCGGATGCCGTACAAAGCCAATAGAGTTTTAAATATGGGTGAAACTGGTATGACAACTGTTTACAAGTCACAACGAGTCGTTTCCAGGCGAGGACCGTGACAAGCTGGAACCGTGACATCGGAGGAACATGGTCAGCTTGTCATATTGGCGCTTGGCGTGTGCGCATACCTCCATTTTTATTTTTCTCAGCGGCAGACGTTCCACTACCACTTGATCAATGGTGCACTTTCTGGCAGCAATGGTGCTCGTAGCTCAAGTGGATGGATGGATTCCGAAATCTTTGTTAAATTCCTGGCATACTTCCAAAATACAACCGAATTTCGAGGAGACGCCTGTATTTCTGCATCAATCATCAGCCCCTCCGTTTTCCGGGAAAACGGAATATTCGTTTTATTGTTCCCTCTCCAATGCAGCCATCGAATACGACCATTGGATTTTCAGTTCATTCAAGAGCGCTGTTAACATTCAAAGGTCGAATTGGATGTTGATGAATCCCGGTCGGCAGATGGCAATGTTGGACGTTCCTCAAATTATCGGCAAAAGTCTCGAGGTCGGAGCTACTGAGCAAAACATCAAAAGTGGTTTTGCAAAGTGCGGAATTTGACCACTGATCCTAATGTTTTTCGAGAATCCGATTACTTGTCATCCTCCGTCACCGATTGACCTGAACCACTTCATTTTTGGAAAGCTCCAACAATATCTGAATCTTTGTTGTAAAAGAAGTTAAATTTTCGATACCCATAGCCAACGAGAACAGCTTTCCCGGGAAGCTCACTAGACTGATTAAAGCTACGATGGACGGTGTGCGAAACTGCGTGAAGATTTCGGGCGAACATTCCAGCTCGTTTGAATCACGCCGGGGACTACGTCAAGGTGATGGACTTTCGTGCCTGTTGTTCAACATTGCGCTAGAAGGTGTCATGCGAAGAGCCGGGCTCAACAGCCGGGGTACGATTTTCACTCGATCCGGTCAGTTCGTTTGTTTTGCGGATGACATGAACATTGTCGGCAGAAGATTTGAAACGGTGGCAGAAATGTACACTCGCCTAAAACGCGAAGCTGCGAAAGTCGGACTGGAGGTGAATGTGTCGAAAACAAAGTACATGCTAGCAGGAGGTACCGAGCGTGACAGGGACCGCCTAGGCAGCAGTGTTACGATAGACGGGGATACATTCGAGGTGGTGGAAGAATTCATCTACCTTGGATCCTTGCTTGCGGCTGACAACAACAACAGCCGTGAAATCCGAAGACGCGTCATCAGTGGAAGTCGTGCCTACTACGGGCTCCAGAAGAATTTGCGGTCAAGAAAGATTCACCCCCGCACTAAATGTACCATGTACAAAACGCTGATAAGACCGGTTGTTCTCTACGGGCACGAGACGTGGATGATGCTCGAGGAGGACCTGCAAGCACTTGGTGTTTTCGAACGCCGGGTGCTTAGGACCATCTTTGGCGGCGTACAGGAGGATGGAGTGTGGCGGCGAAGATGGAACCACGAGCTCGCTGAACTCTACGGCGAACCCAGCATTCAGAAGGTCGCGAAGGCTGGAAGGATACGGTGGGCAGGGCATGTTGCGAGAATGCCGGACAACAACCCTGCAAAAATGGAGTTCGCCTCGAATCCGGCCGGTACAAGAAGGCGTGGGGCACAGCGAGCACGATGGGCGGACCAGGTGCAACAGGATCTGGCGAGTGTGGGTTGTCAACGAGGTTGGAGAGAGGCAGCCATAGACCGAGTATATTGGCGAAATGTTGTAGATGAAGTCATATCGTAAATACGATGTATGGCTATTTAAATAAATAATAACCCATAGCCAATCTTCTGGACTCTGTTCAGAATGCCTCGCATCCAGGCGATGTTGAATTGAGATTACGAAGAATCGATCACATAGCATTCAAAAACTATCCAAGTATATGTGCACCTTAAATCTACGTGCAGAGAAATACAGCATATTAGAATCAAATATAAAGGGTGTATTCGATAAAAATGGCACACAGAAAATCTTCTGTAACTTTTGAATCGTATGAGTAAAAAACCTAGACATTTGAGTACATCTTATCCATAGTGTATTATTTACATCTGCCAAGTTTCATAGTTATACATTCAGTAGTTCCAGTCATGTCGTCGAAACAAGAAATTGTCCGTGAGAAAATTTTGTGCACTCACAATCAAAATCCAGGGGCGTCCCACCGGTGGATTGCTAAAAGGCTTGGAATTGCAAATAAAACTGTGTCTCGTGTAATAAGAACCTTCAAGGAGCGTCTGAGTGTCCAAAGGAAGGAAGGGAGTGGCCGTAAAAGTGGTCCAATGGACAGTAAAATGGCCAGGAAAGTCGTACAACAATTCAAGAACCGTCCAAACATGTCAATTCGAGATGTCGCTAAAAAGTCTAAGGTGTCAGTCGGTTTTGTGCAGAAAACCATGAAGCGTGCTGGGTTACATGTTTACAAAGTGCAAAAAGCCCCAAACCGGAATGAAAAACAAAACATCACTGCGAAAACCCGCGCCCGGAAACTTTACACGAAGCTGCTCACCAAATCCGGTTGCATCGTGATGGATGACGAAACATACGTCAAGGCCGACTTCCGTCAACTTCCTGGGCAAGAATATTTCGTTGTCAAGTCGAAGTTCGATGTTCCGGAGGATGTTCGAAAGAAGAAACTATCGAAATTTGCAAAGAAGTTTCTAATCTGGCAGGCGATTTGCGGATGTGGTGAAATAAGTGCTCCCTTCATCACTTCCGGAACAATAAACGGTGCGATTTACACGGAAGAGTGCCTTAAGAAGCGTCTCTTGCCATTCATTAAGAAGCACAAAGGATCAACTCTGTTTTGGCCTGATCTAGCATCCTGCCACTACGCTCGAAACGTATTGGAGTGGTACCGAGCCAACGGAGTCAATTTTGTGCCAAAGGATATGAACACACCAGATTCACCGGAACTTCGTCCAATTGAAAAATTCTGGGTAATTATGAAAACGGAACTTCGCAAACATCCCAAAACTATAAAAACAGAGCTAGAATTGAAGAAAATTTGGGTAAAAACAACAAAAACACTGGGAAAATCGGTTGTACAAAATTTGATGGGTGGAGTGAAAATGAAGGTGCGGGCATTCGGGATGGGAGACGAAATTGAATAAAACAAATGTTGTAAATCAAAACTCATTAGTAGTTCTTCATTCCCTGAAAATTTCAAGAAAATCCGATAATCAGTTTAATTTTGATGAGTATATATGTGTGTGCCATTTTTATCGAATACACCCTTTACGAGGGTTTTGATTCAAATAGATGTTTTTGAATAGCATGAATCAGCGTTGGTTTAAAAAATATATATTTGAATCAACAATATTTCCATTTGACTCGAAAACAAAATCTATTCAAAATGGCATGATGTTTTGTGCATGTTTGTGTATCTCCTTCGCACCATTTTATAATACGAAAACTGCAAAATGGACTCACCGGCGGAGATTTTTATCAAGAAACTTGAAGTTGAGACGTTGGATGTGGATGAATTCGAAATTACGGAGTTATTAAAATCGTTTCAGCTGTGTGAAGCAGGCATCGGTGCATTCCTAGGTATGTAAATTTATATTACTTATGCTAAAAATTCTAATTTTAGGGCTTATTTCAGCAAACCAGTACACCATTGACATTTTGAAATTTATCTAACGGAAGGAGGTGGAAGAGCTGATACAGCAGCCATTTTTTGGCGGGATGGTACAAACGCATGGAGAAAACGTTTGGTAAGTAAACCATGTTTGGGAAACTAGGAGGATTTAAAATTAAAACACTTCATATGATCACTTTAACAAAAATAGTTTCCCCTAGTAGTTCTCCTAGTTCCCAAACACAATAGTTCTGCTAATACGCTCAAAAAGTTTTTTTAAATAGTGTTTTTAAAAAAAGTGAAAGTGAAGTAAACCATAATAATTCATAAAAATCAAAACAGCAATCTCCTTTTTCATGATTAAAAATCTTCCTCCGTTGGTTGAATCGGCATTTTCTTCTCCGTCTACACCACCCGGCCAACAAGCGAGCCAACAAGACGTCTCAAAACCTGAATGTAATTATGTGAACTTAAATATTGTTTAAAAACAATCATTAAACCTTGATCTTTACTTTTATCACATAAAATAAAGAAAATTCAAAGCATACCTGAAATTGAATTATTAAAATCAACCAGAATTATTTTTGAAACAAATCCAATTTTATTTTGAGTCAAAACGTTTTTGTATTGATTTAAAAAGAAACACGTAATTGAAGTCAAAAATATTTGATTCAAATAACGATATGCTAGATTCAAATAAAGCTATTTTTGAATCTACATCCAGTCATATGGAAGCTTGATTGTAAAAACAAAACAAAATGTTTGCTTTGAAACTAATAACGTTTATATGTGATTCAAAGAAAATTGCAATGCCCTGAGTCAAAAATATTTTTCTTTGAATTCAAAGTGATTTATTTTTGATATAATTTATTATTTATTTCTCTGCGCGTAAAGTAAACCTTTTGTAATTTTTTTCAATGCAACAGGCAAAATGTGAGGCATAAGTTCCTAAATAACCGATAACATAACTCTTGAACCTAGCTTCCTACCTACAGACCCTCATAGATAGTAAAACTGATTTTTCAGTATGGGAATAATCGTTAATTCATCAAATCCTCCTCAATGTTAAAATCAGATCACGGATAGGTTGCATAATCATCGATTAAAAATTTCTGAAAACAAAACAAAAACATTCCATTGCTGTCGAACGTCATTCGCTGCCACTTTTCAATCTCAAATAAATTCGGTTCGGAAATCGTCCTGTAGATGGGCAACATCTATCCCGGATCCGGCCGACTAAAAAGTTAAATTTAACCCTCTTTTTATGTTTGTAAGAACAATAAGCGTTGTGTTCCGTCTAGTGGCACGTCTTTCCAGTTTGTTCTCTTAGTCGAGGCGCCCACTGATGTGGCGGAGGTGTGACATCTGCTAGCATGCCAAAATATCTGGTCGACGTTTGCCTCACTCCACAAGACTTTGACTTGATATTTTGACATTTTATGTGATGCCACACTTCCGCCACATCAGTGGGCAACTGGACTTATGTTTTGTTCAGACTACAGAGTTGTAACATAATACAAGGGTGTATTGAAAAGTATCAACAAGAAAAATGTCAATAAGATAGCCTTATATTATGTTACAACGCTGTAGTATTAACAAAGCATTAGTATTAAAGAAAAAAAAAACACGATAAAAAGCAAATAAAAAAACATTACAATTGTTACCAGCATTTTTTATCAAACGAAGAGGTTATAGCCGCCGTAGAGGAGTATTTCGCAGGCCTTCCAGAAAGTAATTTCCGTGATGGGACAACAAAGTTGGACCAAGTGTATTGATCTTATGGGAGACTATACTGAGCAATAAAAGTGATTTCTCCAAAAAAAGAAAAAAAAGTATTTTCATTTCCGCTTTCAAAACTTTTTGACTAACCTAGTACAGCCTGTCCAGGTTAAACTTCAGCCACTTTTCTTTCAGTGTAGATTTTGAATTATTTCACGGATTTCTGAAATGTTTCACTTATATGACAGCTGAAACTCTTCACTTTATTTCGTGGTACAACATGTTTATATTCTTGTTACATGCAGTAAAATGGCGTCGAATCAAGTATAAGTGCGCAAGCGCATTTTGTACGAACGGCAGCAAAATCCAAATTTATCGGTACGCGATCTTGCCAAGAAACTAAAGCTACCGAAAAGTATCGTGTTTTGTGTTTGCAAATCATTTGACGAGCGCTTGTGGATCGAGAGGTTGGAAGTGGAACAAATCGAAAAGTATGCTCCCGACAAATGGACAAGAAGGTGGTAGCCATTATTGAGAAAAATTCCAATCTTTCTGTGCAAAATACATTTATCTTCAAACTACGCCGTATCCTGTCAGTTTGAACGTGATTTTCTCTTGCATCACTTTAGAATAACTAGCCTGTGCATAATGTAGCACTGAGAGTAATTCAAGCATCCACCATTCTTGACTAAGAAGGGGTTCAAACTTCTATCAGAACATGCTGCTTACCCAAGAAATACACGTTTTGTGTTTTAGTAACCTGGATGATTCTCATGTTTTGTAGAAATTTGTGTTTCATTTGTATGGGAGCCCTCCCTTCCAGATGGGGTGGTTTCTTAAACCACTATACAATCATTGCCTTCAAAACCCCCGAATGCCAAATTTGGTTCCATTTGCTTGATTAGTTCTAGAGTTATGCAGAAATTTGTGTTTCATTTGTATGGAAGCCCCCCCCCCTCTCCTTTAAGAAAGGGGAGGGATCTTGAACCACCATAGAAACATTCTTGCTTTCAAAACCCCCAACATGCGCAATTTGATTCGATTTGCTTGATTAGTTCTCGAGCTATGAAGAAATTTGTGTCTCATTTGTATGAGAGCCCCCCTTCCTGAGAGAAAAGAAGTTTCAAACAATCATAAGAACCTTCCCCAGCCCCAAAAACCCCTGCATACACATTTTCAATCCTGCCTTCAAAAACCCCTAGAGGCCAAATGTGGTTTAATTTACTTGATTAGTTCTCGAGTTATGCAGAAACTTGTGTTCAATTGGTATGGGAGACCCGCCCTCCTCCCATCCCTTTCAAAATATTGAATGCATTTCATGGAAAAGAAACATTTCTTGCCTCCAAAAACCTCAACATGCCAAATTGGTTTCATTTGCTTCATTGGCTCTCGAGTTATGCTAAAAATTGTGTTTCATTTGTGTGGGATTCTTTCCTTCCAGAAGGCGGAGGGGTCTCAAACCATCATAGAAATATTTCTCTTCTTCAAAAACCTCCACCAGCTAAATTTGGTTTCATATGCTTGATTAGTTCTCGAAATTGTGTTTCATTTCAATGGGAGCCCCCTTTATAGATAGAGGAGGGGTTTCAAGTCACCTTAGAAACATTTATTGCCTTCAAACACCTCAACATACCAAATTTGGTTCCATTTGCTTGGTTTGTTCTCGAGTTATGCAGAAATTCGTGTTTCATTTGTATGGGAGACCCCTCTTTCAGAGGGCCAAATTTGGTTCCAGTAACTTGATAAGTTCTCGACTTATTCAGAAATTTGCAGAGGGATGAGTCTCAAACTACCATAGAAACATTTCTCTCCTCCAAAAACCTCCACATGCCAAATTTGGTTCCATATGCTTGATTAGTTCTCGAGTTATGCAGGAATTTGTGTTTCATTTGTATGGGAGCCCCCCTCTTACAGAGGGCGGAGGGGTTTCAAACCACCATAGAAAGATTTCTTGCCTTCAAAAACCCCACTTGCCAAATTTGGTTCCATTTATTTGATTAGTTCTCGAGTTATGCAGAAACTTGTGTTTCTTTTGTATGGGAGCCCCCTCTCTCTACCAGAGAGAGGAAGGGTCTCAAACTATCGTAGAAACATTAATTGCTTCCAAAATCCCCACATGCCAAGTTTGGTACCATTTGCTTCATAAAATCTCGAGTTAAGCAGAAATTTCAGTTTCATTTGTATGAGAGCCCCCCCCCCCCCCTCCCCCCAGATTCTAGAGATGGGAGGGTTTTCGAACCATTATAGAAACATTTCTTGCTTTCAGAAAGCTCTACATGTAAAATTTGGTTCAATTTACTTGATTAGTTCTTGAGTTATGCAGAAACTTCTGTTTCATTTGTATGGGAGCCTACCTTTCCAGAGAGGGGAGGGGTCTCAAATTACCATAGACACATTTCTTGCTTCTAAAAACTCTCACATGCTAAATTTGGTATCCTTTGCTTAATCAGTT
The DNA here is from genome assembly GCA_024533555.2 of Aedes koreicus. Classification (NCBI taxonomy): domain Eukaryota; kingdom Metazoa; phylum Arthropoda; class Insecta; order Diptera; family Culicidae; genus Aedes; species Aedes koreicus. The sequence continues at coordinate 247,863 of JAHHFK020004119.1, forward strand.
CTCGAGTTATGCAGAAATATGTGTTTTATTTGTATGGGAGCTCCCCCTTTCACAGATGGAGGGGTCTCTTACTACCTTAAGAACCTTTCCCGGTCCCAAAAACTCCTCCATACAAAATTTCACGCCGATCGGTTCAGTAGTATTCGAGTGTATAAGGTTCAGACAGACAGACAGACATAAATTCATTTTTATATATATAGATTTAGATAGTTAGATATGTATTACTTTTACTAGGGTTGTAAGAGTGCTTGTGTCATGGTGGATGGAGTTAGTTTGATTCGTGATTTATCGTATTCTGGTTGATATGTTTTGAGTTGTTAGCTATTGTGTGTTGTTGTTTGGACCAGGAGGATGAATGAATAGGCGCATTTTAAAAATATTTTGGGGGAGAGCAGGGAAAAGGATATTTTTATTTTAAGGAAAAAATATTTTGTGTTGGGGGGGGGGTTTTTTTTATATTTTTTAAGAATCAACAGTGTAGAACATATTTGGCTTACGTTAATATTTCTGCATGTAGTCTCGATTCACTCAATATCTGGGTTCAAAAAATCAGCTATATCTAATCTATCTAATCTCTAATCTCACACTAACGCAGCCAATTCTTGAAAGCATCCTGGAAAATGACGTCTTCTGGAATGCATCATTTTTCTTGTCATCGGCCAGGCCAACTGCGTAGTGTGTGCCGCAGAGAGGATTCCAAGAAATAGAGCGATTCCAGAAAGACTGTCTGAAATCGCTCTACTACTCCGAATCAAGGGAAGGAAGAAAGCGTGGACCTCCCGTACCAAACGCCTCCATATAGAGTTAAATAATGTGATAATTTGTATTTATCGTTGGGAGCATAGATGCTAGAAAGATTAGTTTATGCTCCTTTTGCCTGTGGGTGGACTTTTGGCATTTGAACCAAAAGTCTGGCAATAATTTGCCAAGGTTATAGCGCCTTATCTCGCTCACTGAAATTTAGATTGAAATTTAAAATTTACAGAATAATACACTGTGCTTCCACTATATACAAGCTCATCGATTTAGAACCACCCGGGGGAGACTTGGTCCTATACCCAATGATTTCATTATCTCCAATCCGCTCAACCAATCGCAATGTTTTGTGATATAGTGGACGGATTATTATAATTTGAGATAACTCAATGCAGACGTCTTCCAAATTTCGGTGGAGACCCACCTGGTACCTCATAGCAATATGCTTAGAAGCGGACCGGAAGATTTGATGAGCTACCTCCCCCACAACATTTTTTTATATTCAGTTTCTGAAATAAAGTATTGGCAAACGAGTCGAATTGAGTCTATGTGAATGCATCCAGTAATTTAGCCCGGCGTTGTTCAGGTCTCCAGACCTTGTGCCAGACGCGTTGGTTTCGGAAACTTTCCGGAATCATTGGAATAGGGTAGATGTACCAATTATAGCTATAGAACCAGTTATGGCTATAGTAAAGGCATTTTACGATTTTTTTTCGAATAATCTTCGTATAATCAATCAGATAAAGGACACTATGTATTCTTTGATGTTAATTACACGTTAATTACTGAAGAAAATGTATAATTGCATTAAAATCTTTTCAAAACATGCTTGGAAATATGCACCTACATGCGTAACAAGTTTTTGTTAACAAATTGCTAAGAAACAGTCTACTAAAGTTTTGATTTGTTACTGTAGGTAAAAATTTTGTAACATTTTTTATGCAAAGTAGTCGTGGACATGTTGAATTTTCATGATATTACCTCAAAACGTTTTGTTTTTACAAAAAAATATGATTTTTAAGTATGACTTTAATTGGAACATTTTTACTTCGGTGTACCAATTATCGCTACAGGCGAAACTACACGCAGCAACCCGTTCATTTTATCCATAGTGCAATGTTTACATCGGCGGTTTACCTGAGTTTACAATAGATTCCACAACGCAATCAGTGGAAAATACGATTGTGGAGCAATCATCAGCCGGTGGCCATGGTATTCAATAGCAATATAAAAATAATGCAAAATTTATTTTTAAAAGTATTATTTTATCTTACAGAAGATATTCACATTGATGACCAAGACGAACCAACTGTTACAAAAACATCAGACGCTGAAACTTGCCTGCAAATGAACGGTGAAGGTAAACACGGTTTTCATTGGAAGAATATCATATTGATGATGATGATGATGATGATGATGTAATACTACCATCTATTGTAGCAAGGAAACTTTCCATAGCAGTGGAATAATCTGAAAAACGATTTGATCAGGATTCTATTATTGTATGTGATCATCAAGCTCCTGTATGAAGGGCCAAAAACGTTTGGGCGGGCCCGTAAGCAGAGACACTTACGCGAAACCCGCGAATATAGGGAAGAGAATCTCCTTCCAAAAGCAAGTTCACACTCACAGCACTAGAATCGAGCCCTCGATTGACAGAATAAACCCAATAAATGGGGTCGAAGAGCCCGCCCTCGTTCCACGAAATGTTAACAATAGGGAGGAGGCAGTCCCATGCTCCCTATCCAAATCGTTTTACTTGGGTGCCCTGATGGTCCCTCCCTTTCCCCGTTATATGTTATTTAATATATAATATATTTTGTACACAACAAATTAGGATACCATTATAGACAAAAATGCTAATTTATTCAAATTTCAAACTTGAATGGATTGTTACTGAAAAATAAATAAAAGTTAGATATGTATCAATATCCTACTAGTCCTGGGAAAGCTGAAAACAGAATAGATCATTCGAAATATAAAAGATAAAATTTCAATAAAAGATATTATTTTATAAAACATAGTAATATTTGTAATATGTTTCTTTATACTGTTCTAGCAACATTTCAAAGATAGAGTGAACGAAGAGTCCGGTGGGATAATTTCTGAAAGAAATGGCTTATCTTACCATAATACCACAAACACAACATTAAAATATAATCCTACATTACGTATAAGCACATGCCAGCCTTTTATGAATATAATAGTTGAAGTTCAGAAGTGCAATTTTAAATAAAATGGTATGCTGAAATGCTGAGATACAAATTCTGCCTTTGATACCTGGCATGTTGCTCCCGCCTCTTACATAGTTTTGGAATGCAAAGATGATTCCAAAGCGTGCTGAAATTATTAGTAAAATGAGAATAGAAAATATAGAATATGATTTAAAGGTATAAGATCTTCGGTCGCACCCCCTCACTTCGCTATTGTCAGATTGACAACATTGCCCAGGCTACGCCAACCAGCGTCTCCATGTTTCAGCTGGCAGTCTTTTGTGATCATATGACTCGTGGAGGCGTGAGGTAGGAACTTGTGAGGACGAGAGGTCGGTCGCACCCTCCTTCGAAGTTGTCAACTCACCATTTGAAGCCCGGGTTCAAAAAATCAGCTATATATCAGGAAAGTCACCTAAATAAAGTAATAATAATAATAATAAAATAACAGTTGAGCATTCAAAACAAAGGTTTTTGTTATTGCACTGTCAGGAAAATATATCATAAGACTTTTTCTATTTTATTATTGTTTCGATTTTATTCAATTTCGTTCGATCTGAAGTATCCATACAATGCATTTTTTTTGCACGGAATAATCAGTGTCCAACCGAATACAGAATCTGACGGCACTGCTTCGCGCAACATCCAGTTTCCAATGCTACATAGAGCTGTGTCACGCAACACGCGTTTGCGCATAAATCTACATGTTCGCCATCGCTAACCGGAGTCAGCCCCATTCTCTCTTTCTGCTTCATTCGCTCTCTTTTATGCTGGCGGCTTCTTAATAACCTCTCCCTCGCTCTGGTGTCTCTGTTTACCTGGTTGGGTGGGCATTCTGCAAGCAAAACATGAGATATTTTCCTCCCGCGAACGAAAGAGGATGCTAACATATTACATGCTGCGATGCGAGAGAATCTTATTGGGAGAGCAAAGTTTTTCGTTCTAGCCTGAATGTTGCGATGCGAAATGCACCCACCGGCGATGTATTTTTGGGGAGAGCCAAGGGCCAGCGCGTGTTGCATGGTGATGCGAATTGCTCCACAGCTTGCTGTCTCCGCTACCGGGTTGGAGTTTCAAGCCAAGATGATGGAAGAGTGTTTGTTGTTATGCGCAAATTGATGCGCTGTCGGTCGAAAGCCAGAAGCATTGGAGAGAAACGGCACCTTCGCTGGTGCCACACGTCATTGTCGTCGTCGTCGTCCTCGGCGGCGGAGAGAAAATAATAATCGCAATTTTATGCTTTGGCGATGTGAACGAACTGGGTGATCCGAATGATGGCAGTAGCAGGTTGGATTCAACTCACTCGAATTCCGGAGCCGAGAGGGAGAAAGCAGCAAACACCAAGCGCAGAGGACGATTCAGTTCGGTGTTGACTTCGGTATCGATCGGTTGGAAGGAAAATTGTGTGGACGGTAGATTATTACGGTTTTTTTTTCGATGATAGTAGAGCTATTTAGTAGTGATCCCCAGGAGTAACCCCGCTCCTTCGGTGACATCGTCCCCTTACGGCAGAAGGAGTTCGTACTTGTGCTTACACGGCAATAGTGGCCACAGAAGGACGATGGCATACGCCTGTGTTGGTCGTCGCTGGGCCAACGGAACCTTTTTAGTGCGTGGATTGGATTTTCCGTAGTGGCGTTGGAGGGGAAAATGGGGGCATACTAAAAGTTGAGGAAAACATTCTTAATTGGATTTGAAAAGTGAATAGTCGTCTTCAGCGTGTTCGAGTACTTGTAAATTCTGAAGGGTGCGTTTGGCTCGAATGTGTGAATTGAGGAAAAGTGCAACTGACACGTGTTTTCGGCAAGTTGTGTAAGGATCGTGTGTTGGGATAAGGAAGTGATAATACATTAGTCATCAACGTCGTGGATCAGGAAAACCAAGCGTCACATTTCGGTGGCATCCGAGTGAATGAAGGAAAAGGATTACCAGTGGATTAAAACTACAGTACATTTGGATTATCTTCAGTGGGTGAGCTTTTGTTATGCTCGTGAAGGAAAAATCTTAAGGTGAGTAATGGCGGAAGGGAGAGTATGAAAGCGAAAATAGAATGGACAGCCAGCAGCACAGGCTGCCGGACGGACGCGTTCGTTGTTTATCGATTGTTTTTATTTTCCTTTTCCCAGTATTTGCTCTCTAGCTCCAGTTATCTATAGCACGGTGGAGTACCCTTAGAATGTCTTCGTACATCAGCATGCTCGGCTCTGGCTTTAAAGGCTGACTTCACTGTATCGGAATTCGATACAGTTCGATGGGGCTAGATAGAGCGACTCGCAATCTATATGTGCGTGTTTTCTTTTAGGTATAGATGAAATCACTTCCATCTGAGTTGGTTAACGTTTGTTTATCTTACCATAATGGGTTGATGTTGGCGAGGTGGATACAGTTACAATTCGCTCGACGACCGCACACGAGTTTTTGCGCATTGATTTACTCTTGTAGTATTTTTTCATGGTCTTAAATATCATTCTGCCTGTTCTGGGAAAGTCTGAAATAATTACATCACGAATGAAAGTATTAAGAGTTGTTGGGCAAAGATTTTTAAAGACGTTCAAAATACATTAATTAGGCAAGTTAATGCTGGAAGTTCTATGGAAAATTATTGGAAGTAGAGGTGATATGGAAAGTAATCTTGTGTTAGCTTTCAAAAAGTATTCAAGGGAACACATATAGAAATTTTAAGTAGATTGTAACACTAATGAAAAAACTGCAGTTCTTACGTTAGCACTAAATCAAAATTATGAGTAGATTGTAACATATTTCGTAAATTCTTGTTAAATTATCTGGAATTTTCCAGTAAATTCTACCGCGTTATGTTGAACTAATTTCTGGTAAATGAGTTTATAGTTTTAGGTGAGCTTCTAGAAGATTAGGAGAAGGTTATCTGAGCATTCCGAAACAAATCTGGAAAGTGCTCTGGAAGGAAGTTGAATTGACTTGAATGAAATTTGCAAGGATATCAATAATACAGAAATTTGAAATGCCAAGTATATTCTGGAAATAATAAATCTAGATGTTGCCTATTTGATTTCATATGATCCCAACCTTCACCCGAAAGTCAGTTGCCAAAAAGTCCATTGACATTATATAAATTGCCGACATTCCCACCCCAGCTCAAAAATGCAAACATACAAAGAAGCCATACAAAACAGCGTTGCGTATTTCGTTTTTTATCGACTACCAAGGCAAGCGTTAATGCGGTTCCTTTTTGCCACCAGAAGCCGGTGCAACCATACACATGCAGAACACAATTCACACTTGCCTGCCTTGTTTAACTACCTAGAAATAACCACATCCAGCAGTATCTCAACACTACTCAATGTTGTTGTTTATCGAAAATAGAACTCCGACACCTGATTTGGCAGGAACCGAGACACACGAAGGAGCAACATGAAACTGAATCATAACCGCAAACTGTAAATCGGGCACATTTTAAAACATAAACATACCCTCTTCCGATGTGGGATTTCTGTGCTCCGATATCCGATCGGTTCTCAGCGGTTCAGAACATCGATGTCAATTCTGTTTCGTTGATGGGTTTCAAATTGCATGACCAAGCAACATCCGGTTTCTTAAGTACTGTTGTTGGAATTATGATTCTGCGTTTGCACATTTGAACGTGAACACGAACATTCGAAAGCGAACTGCCGGCAAGGTTGTTTTGCGGTCGAACATTGATTTGATTTTATAAGGTTTGGTAATATTGATAACTTTACCACCGGGTGTGGTTTGAAGCTGTACTGTGAGATTGCGAAACGTTGAGGGGTACGGGTATAATTTCTCAACCGTGGACTACTTAACTAACGGCAACAACTTAACCAGGACTGACCCTTTGAGAAAAATATTTCCAGTTTTTTCAAATGAGGCAATCTTAAGAAAGATCAAGGTGAAGCACGCAAGAATACAAAAATGCCATTTCGAGCTTTAGATTGCACAAATCCAAGGATAAACAAAGTTTTCACATGCCAAACTTCGATCGCATTCTTGCTGAGGTGCAGCATACAAGCCATTATTGTTAGGCATAAAGTCTAAGTAGTTTCAAGGATTTGTACCTTTAAAAATTGTAAGTGTCATTGCAAAATTAACTAGTGAGATATCCAGCCCTGAGTTGAGACGAATCTCTCGAAAAATAAGTTAACTTTTGGAACTAAGGGAGCAATTTAGTTTGAACAAAAAGATACTTGAAGTTTCCAAACCGGGCACATATTCAGTAAATTCATGTTTGTGATTTATCTATAATCAGAAAGATCTCACCGAATTTCACGTCCAAAATAATACTGACTAATCAGTCGTAAAAATAAAAAGAATTCTCTCCATATTATGCTTTAACTCAAAATCTCCCACGATGGGGCAACTCTTAATTAAACTTTGAAACTGTTTCGAAGTAGAACAGGAATAATAATAACCAATATTCTTGTGATAAAGCGAAAAAAAAACCCTCGGAGACACTGACTCTTCCCAAAAATAATGTTTTCAAAGTGTGTTATCAGTATCTTATTATTTAAATAGTTTTATTTGCATGAAACATCGTTGGTATTGACAAAGAAGGATATAAAACTAATACTAAGAAGGTAGTCAAGATTGAAGGGATGTACGTGTTATCATCTAGCGATTTGGCATTGCTGACGTTGATGGCAAGGACTTCCGCAAAGGAGTAATTGAAACTAGGACATTGAGCTTACCTTGCATATCAGAGCACCGTTTTGCAAATAGAGTAACATTATCATCCAATAGGGAGTCTTTCAGGTACCTCATAGTGATAGGATGCCTGAGCAGCCTACAGTTTGATACACGGTCAATCACTTTCAAAAAGCTGTAACAGACTCCCCATTGGGTTAATATTAATAATTGTGTATTGTTTACACTGCTTGAGTTTCATTGTGGAATTACTAGTAGTTTCTAAAATGCAGTCGAAGGAACATGAAGTGAGTGTGAAAATATTGCACACTCACCTCAACAACTTACACGTTGGGAGAACTAAATTGTCAATCGGAAGCAAGTTAGTGCAAGAAAAGTTAAGAATCATGAGCAAGTAATTGCTGCCTTCAAACGTAAGCGCGAAAAACAGGAGCAGGACTACGTTTCTTCATGGTTCAGAAAGCACCAAACCGCAATGTACGACAGAATAGCGGACTTGAAGCAAATTCCGGGAAACCAGTATGTGACTACGAAAGACAAGTTCGAAACCGCGAATGGCGAAGTTCGCCAAGAAATTCTCGATTTGGCAGGTGATTCGTTCATGAGGAAAACGGAGCAAGCCTTTCGCAACAACTGCAACCGTTAATGGCCAAGTATACAATAAGTGTCTGAAGAAACAACGGCTTCCGTTCGTCAAATCAATCAACGCTCCTACATTTTTTTTTTGGCCGGATCGAGCTTCTTGTCACTACTACAAGTTGGTAAAGTCGAAAGGAAATAATGTCGAGCCGAATAATCTCAAAACCCAAAAACACACCGGAGTTGTGACCGATCGATAGATACTGGGCTCTTATGAAGCATAACCTTCGTAATAATTCTAAGGTTGTCTCTGCGGAACAGGGAATGATGAAACCATTTTTGAATGCAGAGAAAAACGTTGATTCAAGCGTGGCACCAAATCTTATGAGTGAATTTACGAAGATAGTTCGAACAGTTGAATGCAAACAATCGGTCCAGGGACTTATTTTTGGCGAATAGTTCGAAGTGCTGTAAACATATCGGACACCCTTTATCCGGCACCCTTTTGTGTTTCAAGACGCCCCACAGGTTTTCGTTGCTCAGATGGTCGGAAAACTTTTTCGACTTACTCCAGAGGATTTTTCTGCCTGCCTGCTGTCACCGGAGAATCAACAATCAATAACAGCTTGACAGAAAATGCGCATTAGTGTGTTCAATATTGATCAAAAATTCACTTTTCAATGTTAATTGACTTCAAATCCATGGAACATTGCTGCGGTCGATTTCAGTGAGACACCCCTTGCCTTGCACTTTGCACCTTGCAATACATTCTTGCTCCTTTGGATGCTAGAATCTTTGTTTTTATTTTGATTCGCTGTGTTATTTTGAAAGAACATTTACAACTATTCGCTGGGAGTTATGTTTTGATGGGTGACTCATTGAGTTTGGGGGAGATTGAAGTAATCCGTGCTGAATATCTGACGTATTGATTTTTTCTGCTGCGTCGTTTTTCCAAGAATTTCACATAGCTTTATATTGATTCTAAAATGCAAAAATAAAAAAGTTCTAACGTGACGATTTTAGCATAGACTAGCTCTAAGACCAGTAGGTCCCGAACAAATACGATTTTTTCTTGGCTCAGTCAGTACTAGCACATCGGTCCCAAGCTCGGTCCCAAGCTTAATAATACGCCCCTCATAATGAACTCACACGAACACACTTTCAAATATTCTGTCAAAATAACACAGCAAATCAAAACAAAGGCACAAATATGTATAGTTAGGTGCTGGCTTCAAGGTATACTTCGGACCAGGGGGTTCTACAACAGTGAACCAATTTCAAATCGCTAGTTGCATATTGATTGTTGATTTTAGGCTGTTAATTCGAGAGTTTGTTAAGTACCACAGTAAGGGAACTTTTGCTTTGGTAAATTGTAGTTGCAAGCAAGCTTACTCTACTGAACGTGTGAAAAGCTTACGGATATCGTAGGGGAGTGGAAGAGCGCGCTGATATCGCTAACCACCTGGAAGACTAGCCGGTTATCGTCGAACGGAAGTATAAATTCTGATACCGGATCAAGTGGCTGCGGGAAATTGGAGTTTCAGCTTACAATCAGGAGAGAAGAAGACGGTTCTGTGTCATTCAAAAGTAGGACTACATTTTCTAACCACTTTTGGCCAGACGGAAACATCGGATTTCGCAGCCGGAAAAAAACATCGCCTCATCATTCCTACATTACAAGCTCAAAAAAAAGATCTACTTCCATGTATTGTGTGAAACAGTTGCGGGGATCGATATGACGTCCTAAAGTTTGATGCTTATAGGGTTAGATCGTTTCTATACATTTTTATACATTTACACTAAATATGTTAAGGATCATATGGTATACCGTATACCGTATACGGTATGTCCACGCATCCTTCCTCCCCTGTGGATTTACAAAATGCATTGTGGTTCAAATCTATTCATTTGAATCCAACTCATTTCACAGAATCATCTTTGCGGTTAATGCAACTCAGAAGACCTGGCCACTTTGACGCTTGTGTCATGTCTCTGATATGCTGCAAGCTTCAATATCGCCAAAAAAAATTGGACGTCATCTAACCCAATTATTTCCACGGTCCTTTCTCGTACTAGCTGCGTTTGTAAGATTTAAGATTAGATTATATTAGAGGAGTGATTCATTGAGTTTGAGACCGAGCTTGTAACCGATGCGCTGGTACTTTTTGAGCCAAAAAAACAATTCCAATTTCTTCTTGACTATCCAGCTCCTGGGAGAATCGCGTACCTTCTTTTCATGTACCCGATATAGGATAACTTTGTACAGAACTTAGAGAAAAATGCACAATAACGAATACCTAACCAACACACTCAGATCCTGGTTGTTGGAAATATACAATTCTGGATGACCTGCATCTATTCAGCCGGAGATGTCGTGATGACCCCGGTATTACAGAAAAGTTGGTGAAACATTTGTGCGGATAGGATGGAGTCAGCTTTGGGTATCTCTGCTGATATGCAATGGAGCTACACATTAGGCTTTGTGACGTTTAACTCACGCACACTACAGTTCCATTTACATGAAAGGAGTGCAAGGTAGACTGAAAATCATTTGGAGGGGAACAAACCATCATTCTTCTGCATGCGCCAGGAAGAGAAAGGTGATTAAACGTCAAAAAGCCTAATAGTGAGTTGACAGCCTGAAAGGAGCATGTTCAGTCATCGCAAGCTCCTACCTTACACCTCACTCGTCCCATCACGGAGATAGGAGAGCTTAGACTAACTACTGACTCCGAAATTTTGAACCATTAAAGAAATCGACGACGAGTATCCGTGCCGTTTAACCAAAAATCAATAGGAAACTCGCGATTGAGAATTAGCTCACTGCTTTAGAACCCCATTGGTTCCAAGTACACCTTGCACCATGTAATACATTCCTTCACTTTTCAGTATTAAAATCTTTGTTTTAATTTTCGTTCGCTGTGTTATTTTGACAGAATGTTCAGTGTGAATTGTGTTTTGAGGGATAATTCATTTAACTTGGGACCGAGCTTGGGACCGATGCGCTGGTACTTCCTGAGTCAAAAAATATATAAATTTTCATCATGATAATCCAGCCCCTGGTTTGTTACCGGTACCAAGCTTAATAAATCACCTCTTAAAACATAACTCACAACGAACAACCCGTCAAATATTCTGGCAAAATAACACAGCGAATCAAAACAAAAACAAAGATTCTAAAGATTGGACTCGGAAAAAATACGACACTTTGTTTTGAGTGGAACTTCTTATCGCGTGGGTAAAAATTAATGAAATTTTGAGTAATACTAGTAATAGCAAAATTTTATTGCGATCTGTCAAGTAGTTTTCAAGATGCATTCGAAACAAGAAGAGCTACGCCAGCAAATCTTGGGCACGGTGATCGATAATCCTGGTCAGTCGCACAGATGGATCGGTGAAAGGCTTGGAATCCACCATTCCACCGTGTCCCGTGTTGTGAAGATGTTCCAGGAGACAAAGACCATCGAGCGACGCGCTGGAAGCGGCCGAAACCCGAAAACGGAATACCCAGAGAAGGCGCGGAAGATAAGGCAGTACTTTAAGAATAACCCGAACCTGTCCACCCGAGACGTGGCCAAAAAGGTCAATTCGTCGAAGTGATTCGTCCAGCAGACCATGAAGCGGGCTGGGCTACGTGTTTTTAATGTCAGGAAGGCGCCTAACCGGACTGACAAGCAAAACACGGTGGCCAAATTGCGTGCGCGGAAGCTGTACCGTGAGTGGCTGGTCACGCCAGGCTGTCTCGTCATGGACGACGAGACATATATGAAGGGCGTGAATGTGGTCCCGAAGTAGGCGAACCCACAATACACCAGAACTTCGTCCGATCGAAAAGTTATGGGCGATAATTAAGAAGAAGTTGAAGAAAAGTGGAAACACATTCAAAACCGATGAAGCTTTGAAGAAAAACTGGGAGAAATTGTGTAAGGAAGATGGACAAAGCCTCGCCCAAGATCTCATGAGCAGTGTTAAGAGAAATGTACGAGGGAGAAATTCAATAAATAAATTATGCCAAAACATTGCTAATATATAGTTATTTAATCCCTGAAAATTTGAGAAGTATCCAATTTCAAATGAATTTTTGGTGATCATTTTTGTGTGTCTCATTTTTTTCGAGTTCATTCTTTAGTATCAAAAAGCGCAAGAATGTATTGCAAGGTGTACTTGGGACCAATGGGGTTCTACAGCAGTGAGCCAATTATCAATCGCTAGTTTCATATTGATTGTTGCCTGTACGCAGGGATCAGGACTAAAGAAATTCGGATTGGATTTAGTTTTCCTTAGCAGGAATAACCAGTTGAAATCACTTCTGGGATCAACTGATAACAAAGTAAACGATTTAGGTTTTTCTTCTTCTATTTGGCTATATACGTCCCTGCTAGAAATAAGTGTTCTTTGACGCACATCTACAGTTTTTAATTGAAGGCTTTCTTTGCCATTCCAAAACATCCAATCGTACAGTGTGTGGCAAGCACAATGTTACGCTTATGCTCCAGGGTAGTCGACGATCTGAGTAAATGGGACATAAATTAATTAAACTGTAAACAATGCTACAAGGTATGAAGGACAAACAAGAAGAAACTTAGCAACCAGATTCATGAAATCCATAGCAGAGGTAAGAAAAACAAAAAAGACGAAAGGCTTTCTATATGATTTTAAATCAAAACTTGCAGAACATATCTTCAAATAAACATGAGACCCTAGGGATGGACAGCAATTTCTGCTATAACCAAAGATATGAAGAGAAAGTATTGATGATCGTGCTCATGTACTACCAATGGCACGGAACAGTTCTAGTGATGTGTAAGTTTATGTTTACACTTCCTAAAGTCTACATGTGACAGAAATCAATTTCCGATTAGAGGTTTTAAAAACACAACTTATAATTCACCGACAATATTTCTCTCGTCATCATTTACATACAAGAAGCATAAAATCGCCAAACAAAGTGCAGGACAGAAGCGACGCGCAGCAACAAGGGCCCGGAAATTGTTTTCACGAGTTTTGCAGCGATCGGATGCATGTATTTTGGTGGACGACGAGACCTATGGCAAAGAGGACTCAAACACCCTTCCAGGTCCACAATATTACACTTCCGTTGCGGGAAGGATGTGAGCGATGTAGACAGGTCGATTCAAGTGGAGAACTTTGGTCCAAAAGTACTGGTATGGATTCGCCCCTGAGAAAGTAACTCACACGAACACACTCTCAAATCAGTGAATCAAAACAAAAACAAAGATTCTAATACCCAAAAAAGGCAAGAATGTGTTGCAAGGTGCACGGTTCAAGGTGTACTTGGGACCAAGGGGTTCTACAACAGTGAAGCAATCTTTAATCGCTAGTTTCCTATTGAAAGTTGGTATGAAGTCTACCATTTTTTACACTACCGGAACAACCAATGCGGAAATCTATCGATCTGAGTGTCTATGTAAGAGGTTGCTGCCTTGTATCAGAAGCACAGTATCCCTCCACTGTTTTGGCCGGATTTAGCGTCGGCGCATTACGCCAAAACAACTTTCAATGGGCTCAGGGAATAGGGTATAGATTTCGTTGAGAAAGACATCAATCCGTCAAATTGCCCTCAGCTTCGGCCCATCGAACGCTATTGGGCGATTGTGAAGAGGGTTTTCAAAAAGACTGGTAAAGCAGCTGAGAATATGCAAGGGTTCAAAAAAATTTGGGCTTAGGCACCCAAAAAATGCGATAAAACACTTTTCCGAAACTACATGAAAAGTGTTCGATCAAAAATTCTCAAATACGTGAAAGAATAATATTAATTTCATCCGGTCTTCACAATGTTCAAGTTCAATTCCGTACAATAAAGAATCATCCGTTTGTTTGATTAAAACATCATTTTTTATATGATTTGAAAGAAAAATCACACTCAAAACAGCCAATCTCTCATTTGTATTACCTACTGTTCTTTTTGTTCTCACGGAAAAATTACTCAATTTTCGTAAAAAGAGGAGCAACTTTTCAATAAAGTCCTTACTCCACGCATGGAGTATTAAAAACGTAATTAGTAGAATATCTTCAAAGTCAAATTACGTTACCCTCAAAGTAACAGTAGCTTTCATTTGCTATGTATATTGTAACCACTTGTAACGTCACATAATCATTACAGTAATGAATTAATAATTTTATATGAGAATCAAGCCATCTCGGACTAAGTTCGCGGAACGTAGCCAAAGGTTTCATGTAAAATTATGTCTTTCGACACCGAAACACCCGCAACTCGTCAAGAGGTGTGTTGGATTAAATTTATTTTCTCATCTCTTTCAACTCAATCTTATGTAATAACGGACGCTTGCATGCTTTGGTTTCTGGACACCGAAATCACTTTTTGATAGAGTGAGCCTTTCATGTATTTTTTTTTTATGTATTCTAGAAGCTCAACAGATGTCATACGATAGTTTCAGGATAGAGGATACGGAGTGGTGATACGGTGATACTAAGTGGCCATAATTGTGGTTATTTTTGAATTCAAGCAACTTTCCACTTAAATTTCGATTTAAAATGCAAAAGCAATCAAGAAAGTTTTAGTAATTAGCTTTCAAAGTTAAATCAAAGGATTTAAAAACAGTGCTATATTAATTTAGTTTATTTCAACACTCTAATGGGTTATGAAACTGGTAAATCTCGCGTAACATTTGAAGGGCCTTATATCTTATACGGTCGATTCTCTTCATCGATTTTCTCTTGATTTTATCATGGCTAAACACATGAATAACTGGTATATTGAATAATAAATTTTATGGAAAATGCTTTTACAGCTTAGTTACTCACAGAATAGAAAGTCGACGAAAAGAATCGATTAGCGGAGATAGGCCTTTACCAAATGTTTTGCAAGAAATGTCAGTTTTGTAGTTCGTCGACATTTAACCACCTCATCTCAATCATAAATTTCATCAATTTAAAATCTTCTACTATTTCTTATATTTCAGGACATCAAATTTCAAAATGACTCGGCAAAGATCACCTTAGAACAACATTTATATCCAACTCGTGCTGAGTGCCCTCGTCGATCGATCGCCTATTAGTTAGTGGGCTGTGCAACTCAGCACTCAGCCAATTGTGTAAAAGAAGAATCTTACCAATCTTACCGAAAAACAACACAACAGAAAACTTGTCCAAGTGAAGTAGATTAGCGTTGGTGGAACGTACTCACGTACGGTCGGAACGATAATAGTGAAGAAAATCGATTGAACAACCGCCACCAGAGCGAGGCGGAGAATTTCCCTTGAGACTCGCGCCCCACGATAGTAGCGTTTTGTTGTCGTTGGTTGTAACTACATACAGCTAATAAAGCTCCAGCAAAAAAATAAACGGAAAATCCGATACGCGCTCGTGGATCTTTTTATTGTGTCGTTTCTGATTGGACGGGGAAGTCGGAAGAGGCGTATGATTTAGTGGGTGTCGTTGTGTAGAGGAACCCAACGCCGCCACAACGCGACAGCGATAGGTGATTAATAAAAGCACTTCCCATGGTTTTTTAGCAACAGCTGGTGGCAGTGATCGACACAAGAGGTGCTCATTCCAATGACAGACGGATCAGAGAAAAGAGAAGAAAATCCAGTACGAGGAAAAGAAAGTGAATTATACCGACACAAACAAGCAAAAAAAAAACGCAATCGGCTTTTGGAGCTTTTCGAAGCAGATGAAGAGCAATTTTGAGAGCAAGTTGATTGTGCACCTCATCACCATCATCAACAGCCGTAACGGCAAGGGGCGCTCAGTTGTCAGGTGCCGAGTTTATTGAAAACGTGCGTTCGCTGAATAGTGGCATGCCAGTAGACAAGTGTACCGAGTTAATATAATTTATTTGGGCTTGAACCTTTTTTCCCATTTCAGACTGTTTTTTTACGGGAGTTGCTGCAAAGTGTAAGATAAGGGCAGACAAGAAAAAAAGTGAAACCATCCATTTGTTTGCCTCCCTCTCTCCCTCGTGCGTTCGATTCGATCAAAGTGTACTGCAGCAGTGCAGTCTCAGTGATGTCGTGAGAAAAGAAGCACCATCATCCCAGTAAGCGCTGATTCGAAGTTTGCCTATTTTAACGGGAAAGGAGAAAATTTTAAAACAAATATTGTAATTAGCCGGAGCAGATTAACCGTGGTTCGAGAGGAAAAAGCGCAAACTAATCAAACTAGCTTTAATCGATTTGCGCGGAATAGTCTCGGCGATTACCAACTCATCTGGGAAAGAGTTGATACGATTGGTTGTTTGCGAGTGGTGAGAAATTATTGCCCTATTGTGATTTGATGTGCTTTTTAGCGGAAAACCTGTGGCAGGTAAATGACAAGTGAAAGGACGGATCACAAGATTAATCAGTCTAATGCTCTCTGGATGCATCGCGGCGAGGAAAGTGAATTGAAAAGTTATAGCCGCAACAGTAGTGAGTGTTTTGTGGCAGGAAAACTAATATAAATTAGTTGTTTGATCCGGTGGGAATTATCGCGTGTGTGAGTGTAGGTCAGACTGGCGTACATGCGTTCGGAACGGTTTTGGTGACGTTGATTTCGAGGCTGTACATTGGCGGTGGCGATAGCAGCTATCAGTGAGGTTAGAGCGCAGAGGAGCAGAAGGAGCTGTATCGTGCTGGAGAGCTAATTTGGATGAAAATATGTCAAAGGTGAGTGAAAGGCTTGATGAGCTATGACACGCAACCGTTGTGGGAATACCTACTGCGCTGGGAGTGGGCTTAACTGCAGTAAGTAAACTTTTGATAATCATCATTACGGCTGACTTGTTTTGGTATGCTCCTTCCATGTTCCTTTTGTGTTCATGAGATCCAGTATCCAGAATTACGATGCTTCTAAGCTGTGCTGCAAATTACTTTCAAAGCAAATAATACCTTCCGTATTGACTTAGAATGTAGAAATACGTTTAATAGAAAATTCGTAAACTAGTAAAATAATAGTAAACAAGGGTAAATGACGTAATGGAGCAAAGCGAGTGTATTTCAGATTTAACGAATTACTAGTTGAATGTTATTATTACCTCATTTTTGGTGGTTTTTAGCATTTGAAAAAGCTGTTTCACTATTCTTGCTGTTGAAAAACACACAAAACTTACGTGAACAAAAATTAAATATCAATAAATATCTATATATGTCGTGAATAATATTCTATTATTCTTATAGTAGCGATAGTGTTCCTATAGTTGCATATCGGCATTTCTATAAGGAACAGTGGGGCAAATGGGTAAAGAAAATCGTGTAGTTAATGATTGATGCGTTTTAACATTATCATATGAAAATAAATCCAGGTGACTTAGTCATGATTATTATATTCAATCAATTCTATGCTGGCATACGTACCTACTTTACATTTATTTAAAAGTGTATGGAAAAAACAGGATCAATATTTAGGGAACGAGTTCAAAATTTTTACCTACCCCGCGGGGGGGGAAAGAAAAAAAAAAATTATTATGGGGTTTTTGCAAAATAAACAAAATAAAAAAAATAACTCCCTTCCCTTTTTGGGGGGGCGGTTTTTTTGGGCTGTGGGATAAGTGAAGCCGCTAAGAAAAAAGTACCCAACGGAGCTCCTAAGTGTGGGAAGCCAACGTTGGGTATAATCATGTTAACCTACCGTTGGGTACAAATAACTTACTTCTGGGTAAAATTCTACCCAAGAGTAAGTAATTTGTACCCAACGGTAGGTAAACATAACTATACCCAAAGTTGGCTTCCCACACTTAACTGCTCCGTTGGGTACTTTTTTCTAAAAATGTGGCAATTATTATATATACACACGCTCTATATAATCTTTCCCTTTTTTTTTTTTTCTTGTGTTATTTTCAAAAAATTCACCAAAAAAAAAAAAAAAAAAAAAAAAAAATTACTACACTCAGCGAAATAAACTTTCGATATTCATAAGATTGCACTATGATTATTTGCTACAAGAAATCGTTATGAATTTCATCAATTTACCTTATGAAATAAAATGAGGTTGAAAAAATAAAAATATGGAGCAACCTGGATTCGAACCTTGAACGTTGGGGTTATAGGTCCAGTAACTTGACCACTAGTACATATCAACACTTGTAAATAGGAAAGCTTAAAGGCGAATAAAAACAATTTGTTGTGTAAAACAAAATCCATTCATAAGTCAACTTTATGAAATTTAAAGCATCGTTCATAAGTTGAACCTTATGAAATTCTTAAGATTATTTGGCTGAGTGTAAGGGCCTAACTAAGGAAACGATCTCCGAACAACTCGCCGCAACTCCGACTTGTTGCCGGCGGGGAATGTCAAAAAAAAAAACAACCACCAACTGGTGTTTGCTACAACTGAACAGGATAGAAAAAGATCTTTTGTTGGAAAGAAAGCGAGATTTACGGCTTGTAATTATTATGTTTGATTACCATAGAATGATTTTACGAAATAGAGATACTTTGATCCAATTAGATACAATTTTGGCCTGAAAATGACCCTCAATTCACGCACTGAAAAAAACCACAATATTTTTTTGATCTTAGTTGCCGACAAAAACATTCGCAAAATTTTGTTGTTGGCACATATCGACCTGCTCCTTTGTTGCTAGTTTTTCATGGTTTTTGAAGAGAAACTGATTGCTTGGCCCAACTCAACGACATCGGAAACGGAACCGAGTTTAAATCATACTAGTCAACCTGGTGTTGTTCACTTCCATTGTTACGCCGCTCAGACAAGATGATGTTTTTGATTTATGTTGGCGGAACTAACTCAGTTGTCGCTATGATTGCGATATGACATTTACCGTTTCCGAAACCGATGTACATCGACTGGCTGGGTTGCGAGTAAGTTGAAGCACACCGAGTGTATTGAGCGCATTCGTTCAGACAACAAGAAGGTTTCCCGAGAGTCCTCAATCTTACTAGGAGTAAAAAACAGCACATTTTGACGTATCTGCGTTATTCTCAAAAGTGCTCTGAGATTATTATAAATTATAGAATAATAGATATAGAGAAAATTATATGGTTGTACCAACAATTAAATCATGGTCAAGATGACTATTGCATATAATAGTTGCAATTACCATGAAAATGGTCGGAGACATTTTTACTTCATCACATTATTGACAATGTTCATGGTTACGGGACTATACTGACCTTCTAGGAAATGTTGAATCAACTGTTTTGAATGGCCATTTTGACCATGATTATAGCCGGTTAAAAATCATTATTTTGCCCTAGTCATCCTAATCCCCAAAATGGTAAAATTGATTTTCAAACTTTTCTCGGTATGGGCAAAATTACTCATAAAAAGAGTATATTAGTTTAACCGTGGATACATGGTAGAATGAATTAACCAAATTGAAAGGTAAAACATATTTTGATTGCCTTTTTTATCACCAGATGGTTCTGTTGGCAGCGCTACACGGGTCGTCTAGCATTTATATGTGGAAAAATTAAGTGACTTATATTGTTAATATAGTATATTTGGTTTTGCCCTAAAAAAATAATGTTAATTTTCGGAATGATTGCTTAAAACTAAGCAATGTAAGGAAACCACAGTAACTTTATTTTGTTCAATCGAACGTAATTGACATAGGGCAAAGATTTCTTAAGTTCTAAGGAAATTCTTGCGCTTTTTAGCTGATTTACCTTTCTTATCTGCCTTCAACTTATCCTCTGCTTTTTTCTTCCTTAAAAGTTCAAGAACCTCCATCGATGTTATGACCGCCGGCACATATTTTCTTCCTTCTCTGTCCTCGAGTAGATGGTTGTTGCTTTACATGTTCAAGAAAAATTTCTTCGAAAGACCTATCAGGTTTTGACTTAGCTGCATGATCTGTATTCACAAACGACAATGGATTTAGAGAATCTGCTTTGTTCGATCCACGGTTCGACCGATTTTCGTTTTCCTAAAATCCATGGAAAGATGACTCACTAGAAGTATCGCGAACCGACGGCATATTTTCTTGTGTTTGTGTACGGCATGGATCTTGATTTTCGAAATTAACTAGCTTATTCACAGCGTTCACATCCTGTGGCTTCTGAAGTCTTCTCCAAGCACCTACATCGTATTTCTCGATAGGAATCCCCTGATCGCAAAACGGATAAATTTCAGATTTACTGAATCCATTTTCCAATATAGCTCGATCCATGTCATTCCACACCCGAGAGATAATTGTAGAAAAAACTGATAATTCTTGCGCTGCCATGCTATGACCGCTTCATCGTAACTCATTTTTAGCGTTTTAGGCACAGCTAAATCCATCGGCTGGAGCAAATGGCTGGTATGTGGAGGTAGTTTTAACATGACTATTTGTTCTGGCAAAGCTTTTTCAATTAGTTTTAGCGACGTAACTGATGAGGGCCCGTCGTAAACCAAGACCACAGGTCTTGCCTTTGAAATTGGTTTCAAAAACACACGCTCAAAATAGTTTTCAAACGTGATTGTTTCCAGCCATACATTTTGAGTGGCAGCATAGGACATAATAGGAAATTCGTCACCACTGTTAGCTTTCCAACATTTTTCCCTTTGAAAAAAATCCGTGGGGGCAACTTGTCCCACTTCAATTCCACCGAGTAAGACGGAAAAATTCTCTCTACCCGGCCCTGCAGTAACCCAATGGGCCGCGGATCCTTTTTCTCCAACCACTTTCACTCGGGATGGATCCAAACAGAAACTTGTCTCGTCGGCATTAAAGATACGTGAAGGTGGAATACCCGTGGTAACTTCGTTGACTATTTTGAATTAATCTGAAATAATGAACGGGTCGACATTTCTTTTACGAGCAATTTCTACCGCTTGTGGTTTCTTCTGAGATAGTCTGCGGCGTCGCATAAATCCTCTAAAAAAGTCGCTTCCAAGAACACAATTTTTAAAGGAGTTTTTAGTCCACTGATTTTTAAGTACTGGCCAATTGTCAAGAGAATCTCTTGTTTGGAAAGTCCAAAACCCCACTTTTCCATGGTTTTAATATGAGCAGCTAGCTTGGCTTCAATCTCCCATGGTATTGCCGTATCTCTTCCCTGAGTAGAGCTCTTGGGTCCACGTCTTCCTTTCAGCCGGTTAGTGAACGTAGATACCGGAATACCGTAGCACTTGGATGCCTCGGTTTGAGACATTTCACTGTTCTTAACAGCTACCAAGGTTTTGTACAAATCGTGCTTAGGGTATTCAGCACGCGTCGTTACCTTCCGAACCATGTTGCGAACCATATTTACCTACAATGTAGAGAGAGATTCATTCTATAAATAGTAAATTTTCTCTTGCCCCACCCGGCTGTTTAAACTAGGTAGTATAGTTTATGACTTTTTCTCGTTAAAACCGAATATTTTTAAGGCTCTTGCCATCAAAATGCATAACTATTGAAAGAAACTACTTACCAATGCACCAAGGGAGTTTATTCCGCATGTTTTTCTCGGAGAAATGTCAATTTCAATTCTGCACGAACCAACTTATGCACGACTAAGAATTGACAAGTAAACAACTTCCTTTTTTGCTAAAGGGGCTAAACATTAGATGACTTTTTCATTGATACGGTCTAGAAGGTTTTCGCATGAAAATGCAGTGCACGCTTGTTGAGGGAAGAAGATATAAATATTATTTTCACTTACTCCATTTACCCACTTGCCCCGCTGTACCTTAGATGGGGTAAATAACTTGTTCAAACGTATCCTAATTGCAGCTCAAGATGTTAAATCATGCTACATTTTCTCAGTAAATCGAGGATTTGGCAAAAATTGTTGGAGACGATTTGAAATAAATACCATACATTTTCGCATTTTTTACAGCCCACCCTGTTCTTCTGTAGCAAGTATTTTACTGGCGTTCAACTTAGTGTTCTGAGTTAAAATTTAAATGTTGATGCCTGCATGAAAATATTCAAAAGAGCCCAGCCTAATTTCCAGCCGAAATGACCTGGAAATGTGGAAAATTATTTTCGATTTATTTTTATTTGAATGAAACTTTGCATACGCGTTTGGCTTAGGAAGCTGAGCATTTTCCACGCTAACATAGATTTTTGTGACTCAAGAGTCAGTTTTAAAAAGGGCGTAAGCATTTTGAATAGCACTTCAATTAATAATTCATAGCTCGAAAACCTTTGGTTGTACAAAAAAACTGTCTAAGAACAATGTGTGACCCTATGTGTGAAGGTTGTGAAAAAAATATACACTGAGAAAAAAGAATTGGGAAAAAAATCGACAATTAACATAAAAATTTAAATATCTCAAAAATCGATTTTTTTATCATTGTTTTTATTTTTTGACTGTAAACATTTTAAGTTATCACGCAAATTTTACCGAAGATTCCAGGATGAAGAAATGTCAGGGAAAAAAGTTTTTAAAACATCAACTTTCAATGCATTTCTCATTTTTTTTATATTTGCAGGAATAAACGTATTCTGATTAAATAATCTGATTTTTGAAGTATTTTAAAGTTTTTAAGCTCCTGATGATGACCTTCGTAAGAGCATCCGTTTTTAAGATATTTGCGATTTAATTTTATCATACACGAATAATTTTCGAAAATACGACCTTTTCATAAGCTTTTCTAGATTCTCCAACACCAAGAGTTGATTTTTCGAAATGTATAATAAATTTAACGCTACTCTCTTTTTGACCGCAAGATGATTGAATGAACGGTTCAAATAAAACAGATTATAAACTATAGAGGATGCAGCGCGACTGTTCGTCTTGTTCTCACACGCGAACATGCCGGGTACATAACTGTCAAATCGAATATTTTTCACGTTGAATGTTATGTCCCTGGCCTACTAAAACCAGGAAAAGATATTTGGCAACGACGTCAGCGCTATGGGTCCTCTACAGTTTATAATCTGTTTTGTTCAAATGTTGGACCAACTCACCGCCTGCCTGAATTTTAGGTAGCATCAAAGGCTCTCAGTAGCTTAAAAACTCATCCGTTGGGTAGCCCGCTGCTGGGTATTGCTAATAGTATCCCTAGAAATCTAAAACTACCTGTACTTGGTATATACATTCGTTCCACTTCTCGGAAAGCATCAGCAACAAATGGGAAACTAAACGCATATTTCGAAAAAGGTATTTTTGTGATGCTGGAGAACCGCGAATAATTTATGAAAAGGCCGTATTTTCTGCTGGAAATATACTGCAACATCTAAACACGTTTATTTTGGCAAATAGTTGAGATTTTAAAAATGCTTTAAAAGTTGACCTTAGAGACACTTTTTTCACTTCAGATCTCTCCACCCTGAAGTTTTCTCCAAAACTGACGTTAGAGCTTCAAGTTTTTACACACAATGTATAAAGTATACAATAAGAAGCAAAATAGGCATTTGTTAAACGAAAATTTTTAAAATACTGTTTGAACCATTTTACCCCATTTCTTTTGAACCGTTCATACAATCGTCTTACTGTCAAGGAGAGAGCTGTGGGAAACTTAACAAACATTTCGAAAAACGTTTTGTGGTTCCTGGAGAAACGCGAATAATATTATGAATGTTATTCGAATATGATAAAACTAAATCGGAAATATCTAGAGAACGAATGCTCTTACGAAGATCATCAGGAGCTGAAATTTTTAACATACTTCAAGAATCAGATTATATCATCAAAATACGTTTATTCCCGCAAATATTAAAATTTTGAGAAATACACCAAAAGTTGATGCACAAGAAACTTTTATCTCTGACATTTCTCCATCCTGGAGTCTTCGCCAAAATTTGCGTAATAACTTAAAATTTTTAGTCAAAAAATAAAAAAAATCAAAAAATCTGTTTATAAGATATTTAAATTTTAATGTTAATTTTTGATTTTTTTCCGAATTTTTTTTTCTCAGTGTACATTTTTTCACAATTTTCACACATATGGCACAACTTGTTCTTAGACAGTTTTTTTGTCCAACGAAAGGTTTTCGACTTACAAATTATTAATTGAAGTGCTATTCAAAATGCTTACGCGTTTTTTAAAACTGACTCTTGAGTCCAAACTTTTTTTGCATCAGTGGAAAAAACTTACATTTGTGGGTAAAACGTGTGTACAAATTTTCAATTAAATCGGAGACACTCGAAGTTGGTCGGTAGGTCATTTCGGCAGGAAACGCTCAAAAACAATAGAGCGTGCTCGTTAAAAAGGATGCTTCCGCGTACGGAAGTACGAAAGTTTCCTTATCACTGTGTAATGCAATCAATCCGGTAATGGACCTCGCAATTCCAGACAAGCTTTGTGCTCAGTGGAATGAATCCTGGCGAGTGTGTGCTTTCTAGTGGAATACCTGAAATGACTATGACTGACCTGAAATTCAACTAGAAAATGAGACGAAATACGCGTATCTGCCAAGATAAGCAATAAAGGTAGTTGTAATTAGATGGAACTTACTAATCTTTCTTCTCATTTTCTAGTATCAGTGGAATGTTAACTGTGATTGATCGTATCATGGATTACATTTGAGAAACATTTCTTTCCAAAATAAGTATTTCAGCGAATTTTCTGATTGGCATCAAATTAGCATCGGCATATTCTAATTGCTCAGGAAGGCACGGAACCAATCCTGCTAATTTTGCCTACCTAGACAAAACTTGTTACATCTGACAATCACCAGCACGCAACAGATTCCCAGCAATGCACAGAAAGAAGTCCGAAGAAAACCGAAGCTTTTGACTTCATCCTTCTCGTCAAGCGCTCACCTGAACAACAACAGGTAATTACCGCCCCAATAAAATCGCAATTAATTTGCATAAATCACGCAAATATTGACACATTATCTCCTCTTTTAACCCACATCACTTTCATCTTCTTGACTTTCCCCGACCAAACAGGCCGAGGGCCACAGAACAATTAAACTGAAACGGCTAATTAGCTTCGGTGTGCCGGGCATACACGCGATCAAATCCACCCCTGTCACCACAGAACGATGCACACGACGGGTTCTGACGAGAAGAAGAAAACCACAGTCTACGTCTTCGATTCGGACGCATTATTCGATGGAATGGCTCAATGTATGCCGGGGTGCAGGTTCTCCATACCATCACGTAATGAAATAAATGGCAATAATCGACATTAATCGATCGTTTGTTTTCTTCGCCGGCCCCGCGAATGACTGTTGTTTGTCGGGGGTGGTGAAATTAATTGGATTTTTAAATATAGATCAGTTTACGTGTTTAGATTTGAAAATACACACATAGCTATTGGGGGTTGCATGCGAAATGCGGCAATCCAACTGCAGCTCTATTGGTTCGGTTCTTCAAGCGGAAAATTGTATTATAACAAATGGAATAAAGTTGGCCATTATGGC
The DNA here is from genome assembly GCA_024533555.2 of Aedes koreicus. Taxonomy (NCBI): domain Eukaryota; kingdom Metazoa; phylum Arthropoda; class Insecta; order Diptera; family Culicidae; genus Aedes; species Aedes koreicus. Next base: position 273,257 of record JAHHFK020004119.1, read on the forward strand.
CATTCCAACTGAACGAACAAAGATAAAAGTCGCATTCCGTAACTGTAGGAAGCTAGCAAATGCCATTTCCACTTTGACTTCCTCAGTCCAGTGGCATCTATGATTGACTGGTTGTCTTTGCCGAGAGCTCGAGCTAATTCTTGCAATAATGATTACATCATTTTCAACATTTCTCCCCAGAGTCGCACTCGATGTTTTACACAATGCTCACTGATATGAACTAGTTTTCCTTCGCAACTGCCGCACTAGTCTCCCACATTCGAACATCTGTAGTACACGGACGCTCGAAGTCTGCTGAACGAATTAATAACTGTGTAATTATGTTGGCTTGCAATTTTCCATACAGCCGAGGTGGAGTCGAGTGCAAATGGTGTGCTTGCATATTCTTCTCCACAATGATGGGCAATCCAAATACCATACGTCACTGTTCGGCGTCGGTGTGTTCATACATGTCACAGTCGTAGCGCTTCTGTTACGAGCTGGAGCAGAATAGGGTGGGGCAATATCATCAACCGTACATCTATCTAGGCTACTGACGCCACCGCCTCCGCCTGTTTTTGCTCGTGGAAGAGCACCTATATATCTCTGCATCTAGAAACTGGGTTATCCTCTTGAGATGCTCCGTTTTTAGCGCGGAAAAAAAATTTGCTATCGCCGCAGTCGGCGGTGTCGGTGATGTTACAGAAAATGCACATGCGGAACTGCACTGCGAACATACCACCACGAACGGGTCTGCTTGGTGCGGGAAGGCTACAAGGTATTTCGACAATGTTGTTCGAATGAAACGTGTTGAAGGAAAGCACAATGGCATGAGGGAAGAATTAACGATAGATTGGGATCAGATATTGCAATTTGGAGTGCAGTTTCACGGAGATGGTGGCATCAACTGGTGGTTGATTGGGAAATAAAATTCAACTTTCTGATTCCATTGTTGTAGGGAGAGCTTCCTGCCAATGCGGATTGGAGGATTAGTATTTGGATGGTTGAAGTGTTCTTTTTTTAAATTTCAATGATGTGTCTTAGGTTTATTTTCAACAACTAGGGTAAGGGGATGTAATGTCAGCCTTGCTGCTTCATTCGGCCTATGTACCAAATATGTCATTAATTCAGCGATAATCAATAAAATAAAGTTGCTATCGGGATGACCGATTAATACCGAAGCATTTAAGACATTATTAATTGATTTAAAGTTGTTTACTTCCGCGTAATTTTCCATTTCCTTAACTTTTAATACTTCAAAGTAGTTCATATTTTTGGTTCATGATCAATTTGCATTTTAAAATTTACCCTCCCCTTGGATATGTGATCTGGCCGCGATGAGTGGGCCTACGCCATCAACACTGAGATGGCAACCAAAGACATATCCTGACGTGGTGGTATCACATGTTGATTATTATGATATAATGCCGCGTCTCATATGTGGCATGTGGCATGATGCACTGATGATACTGAAGAGATCCAGCGGACATCCTGTCTGGGAGCCTTGAATGCTGGTGCAGTCTGGTGGGGCTGTTTGCTCAGTGATAATGATGTGGGATTTCCAACACCTGCAACACCTTTTTTATGTGTTCCCTGACATGATGAGCCGTAGCCACGCTTAAATATAAATCTAGCAAGATAGTTATATGTTGATAGGCAATGTGTTCAAAATTATTGACATTCGTAGAGAGTCGACTGTTGGATTTACTGAGTAGAAGTTGTATTAAAACTAGGAACGTGGTGCCATTCTTATTTTGTTATTTTTCATTTCAAAGAGCGATAATAAAAATACCACACATTATAACAATGGTATACAAACAATCTTATAACGGCTTCATTCTCGATAAATTTTCAACAATAGATAGGAAATAGGCGTAATGAAGCCTTACTTTGCCTCCGAAAAGTGAATCTTATAGCTGACCAAGACTCAAATAATTATTGTTAGGCTGCACATGCATGTAAGACTTTGAAGCGATTAAACGACATAGAGATAAGGATTAGACAAATAAAAAGGAGGCACGTAAACGTAAACTTGTCTACAATAGAACTATAGAATTTAACTGAATAACGCAGAAGACAAGAACTGACTAAGGCGGACAAAATGATAGGTCAATCAAACGAGGTAAGACGAGGCATGCATCGATGAATTTCAAAGCACATAAGAACTAGACATCTATTAACTAAATTATAAACAACTGAAGAAGTTATAAAATGCCCTCTTGACCGTAACACTGACTTACTAATTAAATAACATAAAGAGACGCAACGATTGGGAGGTCTTTTGAAGGAAACTTCTCTCTTATGAGTTCCATCAGTAAACCATGAAAATTATACTGTTGGGACTACTGAGACTTTTAACATCAGACATTACTTAAACTGGTAGAATTCAAATAAATCGACGACATAATGAAAACTTAGTTTTGATTCAAGAAAATTGCTCAAAAAGACTTTCGCAGCACATAAATGACGAACTAAACTGACGAACTATAACCACACTGACAAACTAAATAACAAAAAGACGAAACGACACCATACAAAACAGTGGACACGAACATGACTGAGAGAAAGGGAAAGCAAACTTGAAATTGTAACAACTTTCGAGGCAATGTCGACAGCGTCTCTGAGGACGACGTGATCCTTGCACGGCTGGTGAAATGCTTTAAAAAGGAGCTATGTTATATCACTCTAACGCATAAGTAACAATACAATAACTTCTTAATTTTAGTTCGAGAAAACTGCTTCGGAAGACTCTCATAGCACTTAAATGACACACTTCACGGACTATAAAAGACTGAAGAAATTACGAAACGCCGTATTAAACTTGAAAACGTAAAGGGCGATACGGTCAAAATTTGGTCAATATCAACTTGACGTATTTCTTTCAATTTTGCATTTAAAAAACCTGAACACCCCTCATTTTGAAGGTGTGTGTGTGTGTAGAATGTTGCTCCTATTTTGATTTTGGAATTCACTCTTCAGTTGTCAAAATGCCGTCCAAGCAAGAAGAACAGCGTATCAAAATTTTGCTCGCGCATCGCGAAAATCCGAGCTACTCGCACGCAAAGTTGGCAAAATCGCTAAAAGTTGCCAAATCAACCGTTACAAATGTAATTAAAGTGTTTGGGGAACGTTCGTCGACAGCCAGGAAGTCTGGATCGGGGGGAAATCGAAAACCGGAAGCCGCTGAGACGACAAAGAGAGTTGCCGGTAGTTTCAAGCGAAACCCTAACCTATCTCTCCGAGATGCCGCAAATAAGCTGGGTGTATCGTCTACAACCGTGCATCGAGCCAAAAAACGAGCCGGACTATCGACTTACAAGAAGGTAGTGACTCCAAATCGCGATGATAAACAAAATACGACGGCCAAAGCGCGATCCCGGAGGCTGTACACGACGATGCTGACGAAGTTTGACTGCGTGGTAATGGACGACGAAACCTACGTCAAAGCCGACTACAAGCAGCTTCCGGGACAGGAGTTTTATACGGCAAAAGGAAGGGGAAAGGTAGCAGATATTTTCAAGCACACGAAACTGTCAAAGTTCGCAAAGAAATATCTGGTTTGGCAAGCCATCTGTACCTGTGGCTTGAAAAGCAGCATTTTCATAGCTTCCGGGACTGTCAACCAAGAAATTTACGTGAAAGAGTGTTTGAATAAACGTCTGCTGCCTTTCCTGAAGAAACACGGTTGTTCCGTACTGTTTTGGCCGGATTTGGCATCTTGACATTACGGTAAAAAGGCCATGGAGTGGTACGCCGCCAACAACGTGCAGGTGGTTCCCAAGGACAAGAACCCTCCCAACACGCCAGAGCTCCGCCCAATTGAGAAATACTGGGCTATTGTCAAGCGGAACCTAAAGAAGACCAAAAAAACTGCTAAGGACGAGCAGCAGTTCAAGGCAAACTGGCTTTCTGCGGCGAAGAAGGTGGACAAGGTGGCTGTACAAAAACTGATGGCAGGGGTCAAGCGTAAGGCCCGGCAATTCGGATTTGGAAAAGCGGAAGCCTAACTGAATATTTTTCCTGAATTTTATACTAATTGAACTTGAAAAAGAAATTTAATTTGATTTTTTAAATAAACGATTTCACCGATTGACACGCGTTTTCCCTTGACCAAATTTTGACCGTATCACCCTTTAACACTGACTAACAAAATAATGAAAAGACAATTGAAAAAAATAGACGAAAAGACTCAAAATTCTCAAACGTGGCTCCTTCTGAGTCATTTGCAACAGCGTCTTCTTGGACGACCTGTGCCGTGTACGGCTGGCAAAATGATTCGAAAGGGTACTGATACGATGTCATCAACAGCCTGGCGTAGAGGTGTCTACTCTATTCAGAGTCCCGCCAGTAAACCTTCATAAAAAAATTGAAAGGATCTGCATGTTACCTATGTGTTTGTCTTTATAGTTTTTGCTAGGTTGACGACCTGCATCAAACGGATTAACTGAACGTGTGAAATAAATTCTTCATTCTTTTTCTGAGTGTTTTTGTTTTGTGAGCTGTTTTGCATTAATCTGATATTTTCAATTTCAATCAAAGAGGAGCACAAGGGAACACGAAATTATTGCCATATAGATAATTTATTAGCATTAGAATTGACGTTTGCACACCTCGTGGATGGAGCTACGATGAGGAATAATTCGTTGAAGACATTGCATGCCACCATGAAACGAAACCTGATTACGGTTACGGTCCGAAGATTGCAGGTTCGAGTCCTGTCACGGTCGCCATGTCGTGTATGTAAAGTACTTTCGATAAAGTACTACTCACGGAGAAGGCTAGTATGCGAATGCTTTATTCTCTCCATATTGGTGGAGCAGCCTGGAAGACCGTTCGCGATCAAGACACAAAGTCCAAATCAACATCGCAACCGCTGACATAGCATAAAAGCGGTTGGCGACCACAGTGCTTTAACCTCGTGGTCCATCGCGAATTCGATATGTTTGTTTCATCGAATTCGCACCGTTGCATTCAGTTAAAGCCAGTGTTGCTAAACATTGGGGAATATACCACAATACGTTACTTCACGCAATGATCTCCACGAAGACACTCCTCAATCGCTCACCTGGCCACGTCCATGCAACCTTTTCTGATAGAGAGGATTTGGTATCTACCTTAAGAAGACACGGGGAACCCACGTAGCCTTCAGTAGATATCAAGGGAAAAGGGAAATTAATATTCGGAGAGAATAGTTGAACAGAATGCCCTTTTTGGTGTATAGAACAAACATTTATTCAAAAATGGTCGTTGGGAGCATCTAGTCTAAGAAGGTAAAGTGATGCTCCATTTCTCTTCCAGCGGTTGGGATGTTAGCATTAACTGTAGTCCTAGCTCCCTATGGCTTATGGTTATAGCGCCATTACCGCTCTCTGAAAAGAGAAGAATGTCTGAAAATATAAGTACGGGTAGTGGAAGAGAACTTGTCAAATTTCTTGGATTGCTGCGACAACATTGCGTTACTTTAATAAACAACTTTATGTATCATTATTTAATAAGTCATCATCACAATTTGTATCAAACACATTTCAAAACAGATCTTAAGCCGAAGCATCATTTTTTTGGTTCATTATCCAAGTATTAATCGAGCATCTGGACCTGGCATAGCATAGCATAACAAGGCATAGCATTTGCCGACCATTCACAATCCTGGGTTGGCTGTTGTAGAGACGATGGAAGCGCCAAAAGAGTTGCCTTGGGTGTGACAGGCTCTTCATCCATCGATCTCTTTGCACAACACCTGGCCAGGTCCTTATGATCAGCATGGGATGGGAGGGAAATGTTGATTAGATGTCCACTTAAGAAGATGCTGAGAACTCATGCAACCTTCATAGACATCTGGAGTTGGCAGTTGGATGGGAATGTGCGGGAGGCTTTCCTTGGCGAGAAGGCATATGTATAAATATTAATATGTATGTAGGTCGTTGGGAGTGACGAAGCTAAGAAAGTCAATGCACTCCTTTGTTCTCCGCTTTTCTGGGCTGGAACACAGGCGTTTCCTACTTGTATCCAGGATTCAAATCCAAAGGTGTAGTGCCTTTCTTGTGTGATAGCTTGTCTGTCGGTTGGGACATGAGCACCAACTCTTGTCGTAGCCTTCTAAAGCTTATGGTTATAGCGCCATTACTCGCTTTCTGAAAGGAGAAAAGGACGCGCCCACACAGAGTTAATCGGTCAAACACATTTTCTTTCTCTCACTCTCTAAGACTCACCACAATTGAACCCAACGGTAACAAAATGTATGTGCGATTAAAGGAATTTCCCCCACTGCACAACATTCGTTAGGAGATAAAACTATTCTGGTATTAAAAATATAAAAAGTACTTAGCTGAATTCCATGTCGACTACCTTCACATATTGATGTGTAGAAATCATGTCACTCAGTCAGTATCAATTTTCAGGATGCCATTATAACGCGCAGCTGTGCCACGTAGTACGTAGCAGTTGGTTCCATGTTCCGTAAGTTAGTATCGCCTTCCATGTTTTTTAATTGAATTCTTTATGGGATTTCCCTTTGAGACAATTCCTCCTAGAGCTAATTTACACATTTTTTCACTTCTTCATCGCCTTAGGCCCGACAAAAATCATGTAGCCATTAGATGCACAGAATTGCGTGGTTGAAAATCTGGCTGGGACGATTGTTCCCAAAACTCCATTGAACCAGTCTGCCGACAGTTCAGGACAGTAACCGCACTTTGACCCCCATGAAAGCGTCACTTCACCGTTCGAATCTAGCTGGTCTGCGATACGAAAAAGTCTTCTTGCATGTCTAATAAATTTTTCATTTACTTTGCCCGCGACTGGAACTGTTTTTTGGATTCGCTGATTTCCATTTTTCAGTCCGAGCTTTGCAACAGGTTTCATTCATATAAGCCACTCAAAACAGTAAAAAAATAATAAACAATAATACTTTATGTTAAACTAGAGTTAAATTCCAAAATTTGACGGGAGAAAAAATATTTGCTTCCATCTTCGACAAAGCACGCTTCGATCCCATTGGCATATAGTTAATTTATTTACTATAAAATCTCATTTATTTATCGGATAAAAACAAATTTGCTGGGTAGATTTATACATATATTAAGCTCAATTTACATATATTGGATCAATTATTGGAGATTGTTTGGTAAAATTCTCGACACTTTCGCTTCACGCTTATGGATGGCTTGTACAGGCGTAACCGGTCCTTTTTCCCAATTTTTTCTCCATTTCCTACGCATGTCATTTGCATACTTTACTTTCTCCTTGGTCTTTCTGAGTTCCCGCTTCAACGTGGCCCAATAAGTTTCGATTGGACGTGGTTCAGGGCAGTTCGGTGGATTCTTTTCCTTCGGGGTTAAAATGCACCGAATCAGTCTCATACCATTCCAGGACGCTTTTCGAATAGTGTCGGCCAAAATAGTAGTTTTTCATTGTGCAAAGACGTTTTTGGATGCATTCAGTCTTGTAAAATTTGCCATTGCTGGTACCTGTTGTGACGAAAATTTAACCTCGCTGCCGCAGCTGCAGATAGCCTGCTGAGGTTGAAATGATAATCCACTTTGAATTTATCAGTGTAAAAATCCTGTCCCGAAATTTGTTGGAGGTCAGTTTTGATGTATGTTTCGTCATCCATCACATGAAGAGCTTCCTAGTACCTCACAGAAAAAAAATCTGAAAATTACATATGATGTAATCTAAAACTTCTATGAAAATATGTTGACATAATTAGTGGTTGAACGCAATTTTCAATTTGAAATATCGTAAATAGCTATAAACACTGCCTCCATTGAAAGTTCTATTATATTCATTGCAATCTTTCAGCTTGAATTCATATTTGAAGCCGATAACATATTATTGTACGACATGCTCTTATTGTTGCGACTTGAGCGTTTGAAATTTACGTGATATCAACACAATTCAGTACCACCGCTCAGTTTATCAAGTTAGAATAAACAAGTGGCCACCGCCATGTTGTGTTTAAAGTGCCATTCGAGAGTGAAACATGAAAAACTGTGAAAAAAATTTCAAAACGTACGAAAAAATGGTGTGTGGCTGTGGGTTCGGAGTGAGTGTAGTAGGACATTTTTTGGATCACACACGATACACCGAAATCGGCATGATTTCCAGTACCCGTTGAAAAATGTGAACTCGTCTCCAGCTATACAGCTCTTGTTAAACCTTTGAAGTAAATGAACGATTTTTTGGCATCATAACGTTCTGCCAAAAAAAATTTAATTTTTAATTCGTCAACCGATCGTAGACTACATATTTACACTTAGTTCTATCTTCTTAAAGATCGCCTAGAAATAAAATAATGTCTTAGGTTACTACGTGACATTGTTAAGTCAATTGATTCACAATGCAGATTATAGAGAGACATCATTCGGTTAATTGGTCCAAATTTCGCATAGTTTGTCCGATTGGTATTTAACGCAAACAAGTTCCGATTCCTCAAATGCCGCGAGGGGGTGTAGAAATTTAGACTACTTAATAAGTTAGGGGAGGAAATGCGATGTGATACAATATCGTTAACAAAAGAGATCATGGCAAATTCTCTTCGTTCTTTAAGAGTTTGAATGTCAATAAGCATACATCGTGCTTCGTAAGACGGAAGTGGAAATGTCCACCCTAATTTACGTAGAGCATACAAGAGAAACTGTTTTTGTACTGATTCCAATCGTTCTTCATGTGTTTTCATAAAAGGAGACCATATGACACTACAATACTCTAGAATAGACCTGACATATGCAACGTACAATGTTTTTATCGTATATGGGTCATGAAAGTTTTGACCAAAACGTTTAATGAAACCTAGCATATTGGTTGCTTTATGGATAATTGTGTTGTAATGGTCGATAAAATTAAGCTTAGAATCTACAATAACACCTAAATCTCTGATTCTCTCACATTTTTCTACAATTTCAGTTCCTAAAGAAACAGTAATTTGTGGTGTATTTCGTTTTCTGCTGAGAGTAATTAAGTTACATTTTGTAACATTTATTTCTAGTAAGCTTTTTTTGCACCATATGTCAAATAATAATATTTCGTTTTTATAAGTTAAATGATCTTGGTCATTCTTAATTTCCATAAATAGTTTCATGTCGTCTGCATAGATGAGAATTCTGACCTGCTTAAGAATGTAAGAAATATCATTGACAAACAAAATAAAAAGTAGAGGTCCTAGATGCGAGCCTTGGGGAACTCCAGATAATACATGAACAGGATGTGACTTTTTCCCATTAAAACTGACTACCTGTTGTCGATTTATCAAATACGAATGTATCCATTTAAGAAATTGATCCTCAAATCCTATTTTTCTTAACTTGTAGAGTAACAGAGGAATGTCAATACGGTCGAAGGCCTTGCTAAAATCAGTGTACAGCGCTTCGACATGGTTGCCGTTGTCCATTGCGTTTAATGAATAGTTCACGAATTCTAACAAGTTTGTGGCAGTTGAGCGTCCTTTGAAAAATCCATGTTGCGAATTTGTTATAACATTTTGTACTTGGCTAAACAGTTTTCTATTGACGATAGCTTCAAAAAGCTTTGGGATGCTAGACATAATAGCAATTCCACGGTAATTGCGAATATCGGATTTTTTCCCTGACTTATAAATAGGTATTAAGTATGAGTTTTTCCAAATTTTAGGAAACTGACCTGAATCAAGTGACAAATTAAAGAGCCAAAATAAAGGAGTAGTTAGTTCAAATGCAAGATTTTTCATAAATGCTGGAGGGATTCCATCAGGTCCCGCACCTTTCGCAGCATCAAGATTCTTCAAACCATCAAGAATGTCTTGAACATGTACCTGACTTACTCTAATGTCATTTGAAGATGCAGGAAAGAATGAAAAATAATCTAGATCGCGATCATCATCTGCAAATGTCGTGTAAATTTCTTGGAAAAACTTTGCAAACAAGTCACAAATCTCACCAGGGTTTCCAGCGTTTTTGTCATCAAGGTGCATTTTTGAAGGGAAGTTGTTTGATTTTGATTTTGTTCTGACATACTTGAAAAAGTGTTTAGGACATGATTTTATTTCGCTCTCTGTTCTGAAATTATACTCTTCCAATTCGGAATTGATTGCTGAATTAAGCTGATCACAGATATTCAGATAATTTTGCAGATTGACACTAGAGTTGTATTTTTTGTAAATTTTGTGAGCCTTTTGCTTCCGATTTTTCAAGTTAATGATATTCCTATTGAACCATATTGGATATTTGGAGTTAGTTCTGCGTCTTTTTCTTTTACGAGGTACGTTCTCATTAATTATTTCAAATAAAAACCTGTAGAAGACGTCAACAGCGCTTTCGATATGTACTTCATTTCGTATGATTGATTGCCAGTTGATTGAATGTAGCTTAATTTTTATGTTCTCGTAATTAGCTTTGTTGTAATCAAAGATTTCCTCATATTCATAGTTGTTGGGCCGTAGATTGCAATGAACAAATAAAGAATATTCAATTGCAGTATGAAATTGTTCGTTTTTCCATAAGGGTGTCAGACATTCATTAACACAAAAATCCTCATGAATGTTTGTCAGCAAAAAATCTAAATAACAATTTTGCTGATTTTTTACATGATTAATTTGGTTTAATCCAAGGCTGGCAATTTTGTCAAAAATTAACTGTAATGTCACATTGTCTCCAACGACTGGAAGCAGAATACCTTCATTTTCAACGTCAGAAATGAAGTCCGCATTGCGTTGATTGAAATCGCCATAAACATGAACTTTGATCTCAGGGGCAAGGTTCGAGAGAATTTCATCAGCATTTTGAAAAAATGCCTCGTATGTGTTCATGTTAGCATGATCAGGTGGGAAATAAACAGATACAAATACATGCATTTCACCAGCAATTTGCGCTTTAACCCACACATGTTCAAACTCCTTAAATTTGGTAGAGGGAACTAGTTCAGAATTAAATTTAGATGAAATCGCAATGAGGACACCACCTCCAGACCTCCTTTGTGCCATTTGATGGTTCCGGTCGTCTCTGAATACACAGAAATCATTCCCAAACATTTCTTCACTTTTAATGCTCTCATTCCAACTAGTTTCTGTACCTAATATGATAGAGAAAGAGGAACTCGTTAAATTTTTATAAATTGTTTTCATCTTGGATGAGCTTTTCATACGATTAAAGTTCTGACAATATATCAGCACTTCAGTTGCATTAGAGTGTGAAAAAAGGTTTAAGAACTTGTCAGTACTATTAGAATTACTTAATTCTAAACAATCTACCTCTTCAGAGTGCGTCAGTTCTGTTGAAAACCCGTGCGTTGGCAAGAACACGATGAAGATTGGTTTGAAAATGATGTCCTAAACACCGGCTGGAAGGTCCAATTTGAGGATGAAGTTGGGCGTTCTTGACGTAAATGCTGTTCAGCTGGGTATGGGTTCATCGTTCCACCACGTAGAAACCTAATACCCTGATGCGCAGGAGCCCCTGAGAATCTGTCTTTAGCTGCTGCTAGGAGGTCCTTGTCCAACGGAAGAGAGCTGCAAACGGCACGCTGAACATTGTTGATATCCAGGATTCCATTGTCATTGTTACCATTGTGATTATTATGGGCGTTGCGGCTGCTATTACATACATCACAGCCAATACCATGGTGTACATTATGGCTGTTCATGCGACGTTTTAGAGTTTTTTTCCGCTTGTTGGCCTTCTCTTTTGCTTTTTGCTGTAGGTCCCGAATATGTAAATGTTGGGATTTCGGGTGAAATTACTCTTAACCTTTCCCTCCGTCTTCCTACATGTTGCTCCCGGTTCCCTTCCTGCTATACAAAGTCAACCGCTCGTTGAACCTTTTAAGTACTCTTGAGTCGGTTGCATTAATGATTTGCAGCATTTTTTTACAATGCACGGTGGGACAGCTTCGGGTGTTCCATGTGAGCATACAAATGGTTTTCACGCATCTCTACTCAACTCACTTTTATCCATCCTACCTCAAAGAGGAACTGTGCAAAATTTGGTCAATTTTTGTCCAGTGGGAAAAAAGTTACTGTCAGTTGTAAGTGTTGCAACAATTTCGTGTTCGCCCTTTATGCCTTTGCATAGCCGATATTTTGAACAAGTCTAATAGGCATCCCAACATTAGGGAGAAATGTGTGACTCCCTGACCATTTTTTGAGTCTTTGATGACCTTTCGAACGGTTCTAACTAATCCGGCTCTAACTCTCCAACGTTTTGAGCATATTTGTACATGGAAGGTTAATCTGAACAAGTCTTGCTGTGTACTAAAAAGTGAAGATTGCTGCTGTAATACTTCGAATGCTGCCTAGTTCAGTGTTCAAAAAGCAAAGGCACTCTTCAAACAATTCGTTCCATTCTGCAGATAGCCTAGCCCAACTATTCGCATCGTCTGTAAATCTCCTCCACCCATTCGTCCGTGCCGAGGCTTCAGCATTTTGCTCGTTCCGCTCCATTTAATTTTCGGACTCAATCGGAAAGAGAGCATCAAAAACCAAACTATCGATCATTCGACAGAAAATAAAGACCTCCGAACAAATCGTTTAGAATTCTCATCATCATCAGCATCATCAAGTCTGGTGGCAACATCACTCTTCCCTCATGCCACCTCTTGGTCCTACATGAACTTGATACTTATCCTATGAGAACCTTTTTCTTCTATCACAATCATAATTTAAAACGCAAAAGTACCCACAGTTATACTTTTGACGAGTCGAAAATGAAGAACACTAATAGAGAACTCGAAATAATGATTCTGCGATGTTCTCCCAGCTTGAATCAAATGATGATGATGATGATGATGATGTCGAGAAGTGGATGATGCTGTTCCGATTGCCAACTCGTAAATGGAATGTCTCTTTTTTTTTTTTTCAAACCGTAGCATTTATTGTGCTGCGGCACTACAAATTGAAGTTGTTTCGTGATGCATACTGGTAGAAAAACTATCAATAAAAACCGCGTTCCTCTACGCCGTCACGTATCGTGCCGGGGCTGAATGTGCACCGGTTTGTCAAGAGTCAAATAGCAATCGATTTGAAAGATGAGTACAATATTGGAAAAATGCGATATCGAAATGTGTGAAGAATGAGGTGACTGAACGTTCGAGTTGAAGCTGAAAGTGGAAACACGGCAGTTGGGAAATTGCTGCTCTACCTTTTTATTGACGTTGCTGTTTTTGTGCGGACGTATACGATCGTACTGGATAGACAACAACCCATACCGCGCCTCCACGCGCGCTGATTGGAGGAAAACATAATGCCATAATATTGACGATGAAGTGAAAGTGCTGCGCGCCATACGGGTAAAATCGATTTGTTTTGTTAACTGTCATTGTGCTGTAGTAGTTGTGTTTTCGGTTGGGAAATCTATCTAGTTCTTGAGTCGGGCAATGAACCATGAATAATGGGAAATTTTGATTGGTTTCCTAGTAATGGTATTTATATCACGGCAACAGCAATTCATTTTCAGAGGGCACTAACCTTATGCACTATTTGGCCAAACGACGATTCTCACGCAATTTTTAGTGTTCAATATTCAAGCATAGACTGATTGTTCGCAAATCTCATCAATGTCCGCTTCTCGTAAAAACCGAGAACATTTCCTCTAAACCTCCGAACAATCACCGGATTTATGCGGAGTGTTCCGGCCTTGTGGGTATTGTCCTTCCACAAAGCATCAATTGCTAGTGTGACACGAAACATCGGTTCGACAAAAGCTCGCCGCAAGTGACGCTTTTCGTCGGTTGGTCGATTGCCTAGCGGGGATTAAAAAAGGACAAGGGGTAAAAACACGTTTTTGTTTTACTATACAATCGGATTGATTAGAAGCAATCGATGGGAACGAACAACGGTTTAGGGTCGAATGAATGCCAGTTCATTGTTGTCATGGGTGAGAAATCCGTTATTCTTCGCTCATTCTACAGTATATAAGGATAAATAAAACGTGTCTGGGTTGCTACTGCTGGCAAGGGTTGCCATGGGGAGCCGGTTTTCAAACTCAGAAGGTTAAATTGACAGATCGATGTTGATGCTTCGAGAAGGAGGAGCTTGTACATTGGCAAATTGTTGTTCAAAATCATCGAGTTTGAGATTTTCCTTGTGTTTTAAATACTACCACGAAAAAACACGTTTAAGCTATAAAATACGACAATGACCTTGGTTCTATTACTAGTATAGACTGTTCGGATAGTTATAAATACACTAATAAATAACCGTAAATTCAAAATGCGTGCAATATTCAACCAACTTTTGTCTGCGTCCTGTTGTTTACATCCAAATTAAACTGATGTTGTCATTTTTTTTTCAATGTTTCGCACGGAAGTTTTAAAATGCGTGGTCTTTCTCCCGAGCAAAGAAAACGGATTGTGCACAAACGGTGCACCGTCAGTGGTCTTTCGATCAGAAAACTAGCTAAGGAAGAAGGTGTGAGCGTCAGAGCAGTTCAAACCACATTACGGAAAAATCCACAGCAGTGCTCTTTCGTAGATTCCGCGAGACGGGGTAGAAAACCCGGTCCCGCTGACCCTATAATCGACAGAAAGGTAAGGGACTATTTCAAGCGTCATTCTTCAGCATCAGTCCGAGATGTGGCGAAAAAACTAAGTACTTCGGCGACTAATGTTATGCGTGCCAAGGAGAGAATGGGCCTGCAGACTCGTCGGAAGCAGAAGCAGCCAAAACGAAGCACCAAACAGGCTGATTTGTGAAACCGAGGGCTCGAAAGCTGTACGACAAACCGTTGCCCAAAAAATCGGGCTGTGTTATCATGGGCGATGAAACCTACATAAAACTCGATTATAAAACCCTGCCGGGATCACAGCTTTATACCTCGCCGAAGGAAAAGGATGTTCCTGGGTCAGTGAAAGCCATTTACACCGTAAAATTCGCCAAGCAGGTAATGGTGTGCCAGGCCATATGGAAAAATGTGGAAAAATATCTCGTCCATTCATTACGACAGACACAATGAATGGTCAAATCTACGTGAAGGAGTGTCTGCAAAAATGGGTTTCTACCCTTGATCAAACAGCATAACAAGCCTACAATCCTTTGGCCTGATCTTGCTTCCTGCCATTACTCTAAATATGCACTAGATTGGTACAAAAGGAACAATGTCGTATTTGTACCAAAAGAGATGAATCCACAAAACTGCCTAGAGATTCGCCCTATCGAAACTTTCTGAGCTTTGACGAAGGCGAAGCTGAGAAAACACATGAAACCAGCGGATAGTGTTGAAAAAATTAAGAAAGATTGGCCAAAAGTGGTGAAAATGGTAGGAGAAAACACTGTGCAGAAGCTTATGAGTAGTTTTGAGGGAAAAGTTAGAGAACTCGCCTACCCTACGAAAAATCTAGCAATTTGAAATGAAGATGGATAAAAAACATTGTCATTTAGTATGTTTGAGAATAAAATAAACAAAAATCATTTGAGAAAGAAAGTGTATTTATATTTTTCGGAACAGTCTACATGGTCTACAATATGTTTTTGTACGGGGAAAATTCTAGACCCTGGGGTTAGAGAATGATTGTACTTGCCACACATTTATACTAATGTAGAATTTCCTGAATATCGCATACTCTAACGCTTGCATTAAAAAAAATAGAGAAAATTCACCGATTTGCCATGCGATTATACTGCCAGCTGGTGGTGGGTCCACCGCACATTGGCACAATTCTGAAAAAAGACGGTCAAAAACATTTTCACCCTTTTGTCATCATTTTATCGACGAGGTGTCTTCAGAAGAGTTGCTCAAAATGTTATTCCGCTTCTTTTGAAAAAACACACCTAACCTTTCCTAAGGGCTTAACTACACTTTCAAATTCTTACTTTTTCCAGCTACGAGATGACGGGTTATTGTCTTCGACAAAGTTGTAGAACAGGTAATTTTAAGAAAAGTTGCTGAAGGCACTACGTTTCCAGAGCCTAACGTTAAAGAGATATAATAGGTTTTCTTTCAGCACTACCTTAAAATCGGTTTTTTAAGATAACTAGTACAAATTTGACGATTTCAATATGTTATAAGAAACTGTAGGAATTATTTGCTGAACACACCAATGATCTCAGGTGACCACATTTATTATGGTTATTCAAGCGTCTGTGTGACGTCATAATCAACCGCCTCAAAAAGGGTGGGTGGGTCCTGGCGGGGTCTAACGTTTGCATTTAAAAAAATTGACAAAAATTGCCGATTTTTCATGGGTTTACCTTCACCCGCACCGACGAAACTACCTATGCAGCATCAATCATAGTAACCCATGAGTCAGCAGGCAACATTTGACAGCTCTATCAGTCGAACAAAAAATGGCAAAAACAGTGAAGCAACTCCGTTCAGAAGTGTGCGCGTTCAAAGAACGGCACCCCGCCGCGTCGATAACGGACATCGTGTGGCACTTTGTGGACACCGGATACGCCCGTTCCCGCATCTACAACATCTTGGCACTATTAGACAACAATCAGAGCATGGTGTGGGGGGGTGGCACCCAAAGAAGGTGAGATTTGAATTTTGAGTGCACGGCAAGAAGAACTCCACCATCAGGTTTCTTGTTGCTATTTTACGACGATCGGTCTAGCTGGTATATACGTGTCGTTGAACAGTTGCTTCAATAATGTGTTGATAATTAACCAGCATTCCGTGAAGGCGTAAACATCTTAGCATGCGGCACTGCATGTCACTCGGCGAGCGAACTGTTGATACCACCTACGTTCTGGTAGTACAGAAGGGCTTTCAATGAGTGGACAGGCAATGATCTAGAAGTGGAGGCAACATCAAGCCGAGCAGCGACATTAGATCAATGACTCTTGCTATGGATGACAGTTTGGAGAGTCCTGTCCCCATCACTAGACCCCGGGACGGGACGACTTTGACCGCTGAAACGAGCAAATAGAACATCACTGAAACTGGCAGTGGGCACAGCTGAGCTAGGAGGGCCCAGGGCTTCCATACTGCTTGGTGACGTGCCTCCCAGAAGGGTTGAAGTGACGGTCGACGAATGTTGATGATAAGCACGGGTGAGATGACAGGTGTATATCGGGCTGGCAGGAGTTGATAACGGTGGCCTACTGGAAGCATCAGCAGGATAAAGAAGGCTAGAATTATAAGATTCATCAGGAAGAGTACGCTCTACAAATTGCGGGTACTTGCCAGAATTCGCAGCTTGGAGAACCTGTTCTTCAGAAACGACAACAGGACCGTGACGAATACGATGAATGATAACAGCAAATGGCGGGACTGTGTGGAACTGAGAAGAGGTCTCAATTGTACTCTCTACTGCGCGTCGCGCAGTTATTCCTCCTCCATGGTGTCATCTCCATGGACAGCGACGTACCCGACGCTCGCCGGTAATGACTGGCAGAGGACCGGCTATTTCACGTCCCCAGGGAGGAAGGAGTGACGTGAAGTACATCTCCCACACGAATTTCCCGAAGAAAGTCCTCTTTTGGCTGACAATGAGTGAGAAGGGAATGTCGAGGCTGTTCTTCTTTTCTTTGGGACTTGCGGTCAACGGGGAGGTGTACAGCACGAAGTACTAACTGGAAGTTGCGACCTTCATTCATGTAGAACCCGAAGGATGATGTGGTGTTCTGACCGGATCTGGTCTCGACATATTACAGTCGCTGGAGGATATGGAGCGTCCAAAGACCGCTAACCTGAAGCGGAAGATCTATTTGAACAATTTCGTGGTGAAAACCAAAAACGAACTGATCAATAAGGCAACCAAAGAGTTGAAGAATATACCAACATCTTTCTTTTGGACGGGTATGGCCAAAGTTCCGGCCAACTACCGTATGGCCGCCCGACAGGGAGTGGAGTCATTTTTGTTTTGGTATCCTTTTTCATTTTTTCCGCATTCATCTGAAAATGGCCTCTCTTTTAATGCAAGCGTAAATGAATAACTCTGGAAGTGCATGCTTCTAGAACACTTGAAATGTAAAAAATGAAAGAGATATCCAATAACCACATCCTACGTCTTGTTTTCAAGGATACATATGTCGAACATAGTTGTTTCCATTCTAAGCCGTTCCGTGTTTTCAATCACAGCTGTTTGCATGCCCTCAGCTCTAAAGCTGAACAACTGACCTTCACATGAATTTAAACATTCGTGCTTTGCCTCGGAAAACCGGAAACTCATTCTCGGTATCAGCAAATTTGCCTTTTAAATTCGAAACGAAAACGCGATTTAAATGTGTCGTTAAAACTGCTCTTTACCTTTCTTCTTCTAAGGCACTACTCCCTTACTGGAACTTCCATCTACAATCTAGTGTTATTGGAGCATTGCCATAGTTGTTAAATAGGTGCTAACAATACCGTTTCTAAACATTCTTAGTTCAAAACTGGAACCCAGCCGCCTGTACGCCTGGACTTGCATTTTAGCCTTGCCTTAAAATGCCATCCACCTACTTCCTAGTTCCATGCTAAATCAACGGAATCTGTAAACCGCCTCCCCAACCCCATCATCTTGGCGGGCACCTAACATAGATGCAACTTAGCACGGTTAGTTCGCGTGAGCCCTAGTACCCTCAATTCATTATGTGCTTCTAGTTTCCTTCTGGTCTTGTGCGCCTTGCGTGGAAGTCGGAAAAATTGGTGTGCCTTAATACATTTTACCTACATTTTGAGCTCATACACCTGAACCAACCATTTGAATCGGGCCCGACTTGCTTCCTCCCCCCTTTTCACCTCGCTCTGTTCCGAGACACATTGGTTCATTTCTTTCGACGAGTCCGCGAGAAAGTAGACTAAGTGTTTTCATATTTTTCGTTATAGTTTTTCCATCCTAGCTGACGATCGATCAATAGATGCGAGGGAGTTGGGAGTAGGAGCACAAGGAGGCTGCCCGCATCGCACCACACTGCCGTTCGTTCCGTGAGTAATGGTCTCGATGAAAGGGAAATGAGTCAATGCTTGAGGTGCTATACAAGCTACCAGCCGGTTGCCCCTAAGGTAACGAGGCGAATGGACGGCCTTGCCTTCTTGCCCGCTCGCTTGCTAGATCGCTGGGCGATTTTCGAGGTTTCATGTTGGCAATCCGAGAGGTGGTCGTCTTTGTTGAGGTGGTTGTTAATTTCACAGCGATTTCTATTATAATGATAGGTGGATGTGATACATGAGTCTGGAAGGGAACGTTTTCGGTGGGATAACATTTCGGCTAGTTTGTTTGTTAATTTGTGAGATTGGAATATTAAAATTGGTATGAACACAAACATCAATTAGCAACAGCTCTCTAAGCTCTTTTTCTTGATGTACACAAAGCTTAAGCACGTGCCCTTTAAGATGAAGGTCGCAAGGACACAAAAATTGCCGTCATCAGAGCTGATGTGCATCGCAACATTGAATATTTAAAGGAACAAATCAAAGAAACTACAAAGATTTCCAACAAGACATCTAATAATGCTGGTTGGCCGTTTGCAATTTTGTTGGATAACATTATTGGCGAACGATGTTTATATAATATCAACATATAAAATTGCTTAAAAAAAGTTTTATTCAAGCACCTTCTTGTTCAACTGCCGATCCGAATTTCCAGAACCAGGTTTACTTTGAACATTCTGGACCATACTCTTTCGATAACGGAACCGGTTAGTAACGATAGAAAAGATATTGTTTTTTTTTTAACTTTTTCGTAATATTTCGAACTAACCACATCAGGGTTTGGACATGGGTGTGCAGGAGCAACTTTATTTTCTCATCGTCCATCTAGCATACATTTTTAATACTTGCAGGTATTAAGACAAAACGTGCCCTTTCCAAATAATTTGCTGTCGAAAATTCCAAATTCGACCGCTACTATAATACACTTTAAGTGTCAAAATTCTAAGTGGACAATCCTTGACAATTCCGCTCAAAATACTGCTAAAAAAACTATTCGAAAGTGCTGAGTGGTATATTCTGATCTTTTTTCTTAAAATCTAATGTCCGTGTCAATGTCCGGATACTTAAGCTCTATTCACAAACGGTTAGCAATAGGGAGTTGGCATTCTCACTCTCCCCATCCAGAGTGCTTCAGTCGGGTGCCCTGATGGTTCCTCCCATTTTCCCATGAAATATTTATATGATAAATACTACAAGCATTCGTATCTATTATAAAATGCAAGAAATGTTGTCAAGTGTTAAAGTGTAGAGTTCTGTGGTCCCGCGCTTAAGCACATTTTCGTTCGTTTTCAGCGATAGCAGCAATTCACCAAAATCTTGATTTGAGGTATCCTGAAAAAGTTTGTTAAATTTATTGAAATTTTACAAAACTAACATTTATACATTTAATTTACTGTTGCCATGGTCACTATTTGCTGCTTGATGCTGATTCTATGACAGCAATCCGCTCTTATTTTTGCTGGCCTAATAGTTATTGCTCCTAAGTTAGGAAAACAGGGAAGCTTTAAATGAAAGGAAGTTGAAGATAATTGTAACATGTACATATGTATGTAAGATAGCCACAATCCCTTCTAAGACCTTGTCATGTATGCATCTCTACTTAATAGCAAGATCAAATGGAGCTACAGGTATGTATTCACAGTATGAAGGGCCAACGATACGATCCAACAAATATAATAACCCAATTCGTAATACTTATTAAGCTTGTTAAGAAGGGCGCGTCACTCTCACTGAAATTGTTGGAGTAGCATTCGCAACATCACCATCCAATCGGTAGGATAAGAAAATGATACTGTTTGTTCCCTCCTAGACGCCGGTTGTCATACCACTCCATTGTCCAATTCCAGTTTGAGTGATACCCTGATGCTTCCTCCCTTCTCAATATATATTCAATGTAATATAGTAAAATATAAAATATAGTGAATGAATATTTTAATGATAAATAATATAGTGAGTGAATATAAGAATGATTGTAACAATTCCATTTGTAAACCTGAAAGTTTAGACAACGTAGCTACGAGAAAAATAATTGACTTACAATTATTTTACAAAACTTGGGATATTCATGGATGATCTGATACTACATAGCATACAGTAAACCTTAAATTTCGAAGTACTATTCTGTTTCCTTGCACCACAATAACTTTCTGTAGTGAGTCTCATAGGTGCTAAAGTGATTTTAATGAAATGAATTTAAATGCAATAATATCACATCATTTAATATCATAACATAAAATAATAAGCTTCGATAGGATTAAGAACTACTAAGATTAGAATTTGTTTTCACAAATATAGTCAAAGAACATAATAAGCGTAGGTATAGTATATATCTGGCATCCACTGGTTTGTTACTGAAATTAAAAATTAGATATGCATTAATATCATAATAGTCTTGCAAAAGCTGAAAACAGCCACCATAAAAAATTGAAACTCGTTTCATTAAAAAACCCGTTCCCGAACAATAAGACTCTGATGAAAATTTATGAATGTTTCTGTTTGATTTTTTTCTGGAAATGCTCATGTACAAAATAGAAACAAGTTGGATGAACGAGTGATAACTATTCTGAAAGCGACCATCGTCGCCTACGACATTCTGATATTTGCGAACTTCTGTGACCCACATCACATATATACACATTTTCATGAACAATAGTAATTATTCTAATTTATTTTCAATTTGTCTCTTTACAGGTACGCTTTTAACTATCTGAACGCTTATGAAACTAGGATGTCGTTACTCAGTTTAGGTAAGAAACCCTTGGGTTGGATTAATAGCAGTGAACTTCAACTCCAGTTGTTTGAGTGATCTACAACTTGTTTGCTAAGAATTTCGTTATCTAGATAAAAGAATCAATGTAAAAGAAACCGAACAGTCACGATCGTCATTTGATCCGTGGAAAATACCGATTGGTGTTCACTGCTGAACCGTTGATTCATTTCCAGGTTCGGGTTTAATAAAAATGTGCAAAGTCACTCATTTTACCCCAAAACTGCGTAGAATTTGACTCAATTTCATCAAAAGTAGATTTGCTCAAATATTAGTAACTTTCGCTGGGATTCACAAGTCGAAAAATCAACAACATCGAGCTGATCAGATGAATGTTTTTAATTTGTCGACCTGTCAATCCCAACAAAATTTACGTGAATTAGAGTAATTCTACTTTTGACGAAATTGAGTTGAAGTAGACTAAGCTTTGAGTTAAGACGAACGGTGAGCTTAAAATAGTTTGCAAAGCGAAGAACCCGAAGCTTCGGGAAACAACGCATGAATACTCAATTCAGATAGTAAAAAGATTGTGGAGTTCAGATATGAAGTCGAACCCCATTTATTCTCATGAATTTGGCCGTTCCTCTGTACATAATTAAGAACACAGCCAACATACGCTATTTCTTTTACCCTAACCCTTATATCTCCAATGATACCGAATTTAGTTGTTAATTGAGTGAATTGAAACGGACTCACCAAACACTAGACATTTACGAACCAGCCAGTGACTGAAAATCTCGATAGTAAGGAGTGTATCGAAAATAAGCTATCCACAAACTTTCTTTCAAATTTTATTGAAAACCGATATTTTATTCATACAAAAAATTGATCCTTTATTGTACGAGGTTAAACTTGAACATAATGAAGACCGGATGAAATTTAAGTTATTCTTTCACGAATTTTCGACCTTTGGATCGATTGCTCTTCATCAAGTTCCGGACAAGTGTTGCATCGCATTTTTTGGACGCTTGAGCCCAAATTTTGTTGAACTCCTGCATGTTCCCAGCTGCCTTACCAGTCTTCTTGAAGACCCTCTTCACGATTGCCCAGTAACGTTCGATGGGTCGAAGCTGAGGGCAATTTGGTGGATTGATATTTTTCTCAACGAAATCTATACCCTTTTCTGCAAGCCAATTGAGAGTGGTTTTGGCATAGTGAGCCGACGCTAAATCCGGCCAAAACAGTGGAGGTGTACTATGCTTCTTATATAAAGGCAACAATCTCTTCTGGAGACACTCAGATCGATAGATTTCCGCATTTATAGTTCCGGTAGTGTACAAAATGGTTGACTTCAAACCACAGGAACATATTGCTTGCCATACCAGTACCTTTGGACCGAAATTCTCCACTTGAATCGACCTGTCCGCATCGCTCACATCCTCCCCAACGACGGCAGTAAAGTATTGTGGACCTGGAAGGGTTTTTGAGTCCTCCTTTACATAGGTCTCATCGTCCATCAAAACGCATGCATCCGGACGCTGCAAAAGACGCGAATACAATTTCCGGGCCCTTGTTGCTGCTCGCTTCTTCTGTTCTGCACTTTGTTTCGAGATTTTCTGCTTCTTGTAGGTCTTCTGGTGGTTTCGCCTCTTGATACGCTGGATCATTCCGACACTCGTTCCTGCTTTTTTGGCCAAATCACGTATTGACATTGATTTGTTCTTCATGATTAGAGATACCACTTTCTGCTCCAGTTTCGGGTTGGAAGAACCGGGTTTTCTGCCTCTTCCTGGTAGCTCATCCAAAGAATAGTGTTCCCCTAACTTATTAATGATGGTTTTAAAACTCGCATGATGAATTCCAAACCGCTTCGCCAATTTTCGCATAGTAATACCCTTCTCACTTAGCCATGTGTCCAGAACCTTAATTTTCACTTCCTTTTCAATACGCGACATTTTGAAAACGCAGAATTTGAACCGCATAAACAAGTAAACAAAAGAAAGCTGACAGTCAAACGCATAGCATGCAGTGTTCAGAGCATAAAAAACCATCACAAATACATGCGTACAACGCAGATGTATGTGGATAGCTTATATTCGATACACTCCTTAAAGAAAAATAAGACGTCATTAGACCACTTAAAAACTAAGATAACTGGTTTTTGAATTAATTAAAGTGACTATGGGATCTTATTGTTATGATTTTTATGCTGACGTAAGAACTACACGACACCAACAAAACGCGACGCGAGACAAGACACAACACCTATCGTTCTTACAATTTAAAATTTGTTTACTTTTTGGTCGACCGGTCTCAGGCGCGATGGTGCCCATCTACGAGACTACAGTACAGTCCCATTAAAAAAATGCGAAAATCCATACCTCAGTTTCAATTTTTTTTCATAAAAAGGGTTAAAAATAGTCATAATTTTCTTTAGGGAATCGTTTATTAAGCCTTTCATGATTACATTACTCAATATGTCCACCATTTTTCCTGATCACCTTCTCCAAACGGAGACGGAATCGAGAGCATACCTTCTCAATGTATGAGTCAGTCATCGAGGTCTATGCCTTGGTAATGGAAGCTTTCAGGACGCCAACACTGGGGTGAGAACGTTCACAGGCCTTAGCCCGAACATATGCCCATATTGAGTAATCCAAAGGATTCAAGTCCGGGCGGCTAGGAGCCTTCAGCCACGCTTGAGTTCTTTTTTAGGTACGACACGGTGCTCCGTCCTGTTGGCAAAAGACGTGTTGATGTGCTCCAAAGTTGGCTTTCATCCATGGCAGAACGTGGTCCTTCAAAATGTTCATTTAAACCTCGGTATTAACTTTTAATCCAGCTTTAATAAATACTGGGGGCCTTCTCAAGCCATTGGACGCAACTGCCCCGAAAACCACGACTCCGGCTGGTTGTAAACTTGAATTTCACGTTCACTGGAATATCCTCAAGCTTCTTCGGCAAAATAAGCTTGTCTGTACGTGTGTGAGATACGGGATCGATGGTGAACATTTTCTCATCAGAGAATACGATGATGTTATGCTTCTTTTTTAATGCTGACACCAAACGTTTCGAGCGCTCCAGCCGTAGTTGTTTGATTCGGTCCGTTACAAGGTGGCGCTTTACTCTTGCCCTGGACGAACATTTGAAGTTATCTTTGACCAACCGTTGCATGGTAGTTTTTGAAATATCGGTTTCCTTAGCCAATTTCCGGATCGATCTGATAGGATTTCGTCTCACTTTGTCTCTCACTGATCTGATGACCTTCGGTGTGCGAGCGTACCGTGGACGGCCACTTCCCGGCTTCCGTGGACATGGTCCATCAAGGAGTGAACGTTGGATACGGTAAACGGTAGCCAGGTGGCATCCCACAATCGTTGCAATCGTTGTTTTACGGGCTTTTGGGCGAGCAGCAAACTAGTCACAACCTCCTTTGCGTAAATTTTTCTCAACTTTGTTACTCGCAAACCACTGTTTTGTTTACATCGTCTCAGAGCATACAGTCAGATGATTACACACACGCATTAAAACAGTAAAAATAATGTTTAAAGCTACCCAAAAATATGTATTGAAAATTTTCGCATTTTTTATGGGACATACTGTACAGTTGCCTTCATTATAGTTTATCCAAACGAGGGTTAGCAGTTTATCCTCAAACGTGTCTTCCTCACTGAACTTCTTGATCGCTGTTCG
The DNA here is from genome assembly GCA_024533555.2 of Aedes koreicus. NCBI lineage: Eukaryota > Metazoa > Arthropoda > Insecta > Diptera > Culicidae > Aedes > Aedes koreicus. Next base: position 298,454 of record JAHHFK020004119.1, read on the forward strand.
CACGGCTTTCACACTTCCTCCTTCCATTGTTGCCAACTTTCTTAGAGACATTCCGGGTTCTGTACACCATTTGTGCCCAATATGTTGACGTTGTTCCGCTGAAAGTCCACGCATTTTGAAACAAACGATTGGAAACGATTAAACCGCTGCACAAGCGCTGTGAGATTAAGGAAAACAACAGGATGCAGCCATTAAAAAGAACTAGTTATCAATTATTGCGCAATGGCAGCGGTGTCTAATTGCGTTCATACTTTCTGGGGCTTCATACTAGCCGAGGTAAGAAACACATACTCTATGTTGATAATTTACTGAGTTTACTTTTCAATTATAAACTTTACTTCGAACTTGATTCGTACCTCATTAAGTTGGAAAAAAATAAACATGTTTAATTACTGACAGTAACTTTAATCGAGCGCACCCTATTAAAATAACGAAACTACTGAAGATAAGTTCCCATCTGACTTGATGCGGTTAAATCAATCAAATGTCCATTTCTCCATCAGAAAACAATTAATCACTACGCTGATGTCTTGCTCGCCTTGTTTTCAGCACCTCATTTTCACGCCAACAATTAAGTTGTTTGTTTTATAAATGGTTGCGTCCACCGGTGGCCGGCCCACCGCAACTGGCAAGCACCTACTAAAACCATCGACAGCTGCCGGCAGAAGTAAAAACCCACATTTAGGTAGTTATTTTTTCTCAACATCAAAGCAGCAACAGCTCAGTTGTAAAAAGCGAAAATTAGCAACAATTATTACATGGCCGCTAATGAAAAGGAATGCAAACTGAACATCGACAACAATAGGGGAAAACAACCTTTAGCTAAGCGGAGGTTTTTTTTCCAAGCACCAACAACTTGAATATCAAAGGAATGAAAAAATGAAACTTCAAAATAAGCTGAAACATATAAACACGGTTGTTGGGCGCCGTCCGGTAGCTTATATCATTTAGATTTTAACAAGACAATTAACTGGCAACCGAAATGTATCAAATTGTAAATTCCTACATCTATTTAACTGAAGCAATTTCGTTTCGTTTTATGTTCAATTGTCTTCGTAGTTACAAGTTGCTACAACTCTACAAAATGGGCTGATGACACCATGAGATTCCAGATCTGAGATTGGATGGCGTCTATACAGCTGAAGACAGTTGCTAATGCTGGGTGCACTATGTAGATGGATGCACTGAATTTTCTCTTGCTACATGGTAGTCTCGTAGCAACGAACGAAGCAGTAGGATAATTGAAGTGTTCATTAGGCAGATTGAAGTTTTGCCATTCATTTGCTTTGATGGGTGGAATGGATTGTATGCAAAGTTGCAAATTTCGGTTGATTCAATTTACGTAGACGGAAATGGTTTCCTGCGGATGGAACAAGTCGAAAAGCTTCCATTTACTGAGAGACAATGGTCGATGTAAATGAATGATCCATTTGATGAGCGTTTTTACCAGAACTTTCGATCATTATCGGTGCTAACCTCGCATTGTTGGCTCCCGGTTGCTGGAAATGGGATCAGCAAACAACAGTCACTACCCGTCGGAGCAAATATCCCAAATTTACCGATTCATTAGAGTAGTGTTGATTTGACTCTTTCACGTCCCATTACTGTTTGCTCGACCGATGGATGGTGCTCTTGATACTTTTCCCAATACTTGGGTGGCAAACAACAGAAAGAAGACATGTAGAAGAGTGTTCCATTTCCCCATCTCATCGTGTGCGGTTTGCTAGTGTGTCATGCAAGCCTTTCGTCTCTCAGTCGGTTCGTGTTGTAACATTAGCACACGGTTCTTCTATACAACTAAGTAATGGAAATTAGACGTAAAATGTGACCAAACACGCCATCCTTAGGGCTTCTCGCGTGTATCTATTCCGGTGGAAGTGACTTCTGTGCACTTCAGTAGCTTTCTCTATCGATTGCTTGACAGGAAAGTTGGTTGGTGGCGTGAGATTTATGGAGGGCTGAGTATTTTTCTGATGGAATTAATCAGTATTATTTAGTCATTAGTTTGTCTGTTTGGAAACATAGACGGAATTATAATGTTTTAGGACATTGTTTGTGTGCGGTTGGATAGTTAGTGAACCATTTAAGTACACAGAGAAACATGAAACTTTGGTATAGTATGGCTTAAAAATCATGCGTCGGAAATAAAAGTTCATATTGCTTTTTCGACAGCTCCGATTTCAGTGAGATTATTTGCATGAATCTCACGGATTTCAAATATCCTATTTGCTGAAAGCATCGATTGTGGATTGAGGATATCTTTTGCGTTGGGCATTTTCCCGATTTCTCTGAGTAAAGTTCTGTCCAGTTAGAATCCGGAATCACTTATTGTGTTGCAGCGGCACGGAAAGTGACCGCTGTAGGAATTCTTTTACTGCGCGATTTGTTTATCTAGGCGCCCACTTTCTGTGGTATAAATTTCACGGTGTTTCGTGCAGTGAGTCAAAAGTTATTCCAGATGGAAGCCGAGAGGAGAGAAATAAAATCTGCACACCCACGTTAATAATCCAACGTGGTCCGCAATAAAAATCGCAAAAACGTTGAAAATCGCCAAATCAAACGTGTATGATGTTCTCAAACGTTTCAGGGAGCGAAAGAGCGTGGATCGAGTGCCTCAAGGTAAGCGTCGTAGTGGAACATATGACCGCAAGCTGAACCAGAAGGTGTTGAGAACCGTCAGAGCAAACCCTGGACTATCAGATAATGAAATCGCACAAAAATACGCGGCTGCTCGCAATACCGTTCGAAGAATTCGATTGCGAGCAGAATATCGTTCTAACCGAGCCAGCAAGCAACCAAACAGAACGTTGATGCAAGGTTTCGTCACCAAAACTCGAGCTCGGAAATTGAACCAGCAGGTTTTGACGAAGTACCAAGAATGCCTGCTCATCGACGATGAAACCTACGTCAAAATGGATTTCGGACAGCTTCCAGGCCAAAAATTTTACATGGCGATGGCACGAGGAGATGTTCCTGCGAAGTTTAAGTTTGCTTTTATGGACAAATTTTCCAAAAAACTGATGATTTGGCAAAGGATATGCAGCTGCGGAGCAAAGACCAAAGTGTTCGTGACGAATAAGACGATGGACTCGAAGCTGTACAAGGAAGAATGCCTCAAAAACCGCGTACTACCTTTCATTAAAGCCCATAAAGGTCCCGTGAAGTTATGGCCAGATTTGGCGAGTTGCCACTACAGCCGGGAAATCATCCAGTGGTACCGCAATAATAACGTAGCTTTCATCGATAAAAACATAAATCCACCCAACTGCCCGCAGTTCCGGCTCGTCGAGAGATTTTGGGCAATAATGAAGCGGAAGCTTAAGAAAAGTGGAAAAACGACTCGGGACGCGACTCAGATGACCAAAATGTGGAACAAATGTGCCAAGGAAGTTGACTCCGGAGGTGTGCAGCGTTTGATGGGAGGAATATAGAAGAAAGTGAGAATTTTTATTAGAAACGAAGAGAAATGATTTGTATTGATATTTTTTCCTTAAGGAAAAGTAAATTACCATTGTTTTGATGTATTTAACTTATTTGTACGTCAATCCATCACCGAGATACAGATGATTTTATTATTCCGGATTCTAAATGGACAAAGCTTTAAGAGTAAACGTGTAAGAGTCCCATTGTGCTTAACATATAATGTTATAATTCTTGCTTTGGTGTTGGCAGGTTGGAAGGGTTGGATGAAGCCGGATTTCACACAAAATTTTCAAATATGCATCAAACATTTGATAGTTGCATAAACTCCTCGAAAATTTAATGATCTTCCCGAAATAAGAACGAACTTCTATAATATTATTAAAATTGAAGTGTCCAACATTTCCAAGTACTTGTTCCACTTGGCCTAACCGTCTTGCTCGGCTACCACTGCTCTGTTCCGCTGGGTCGAAGCAAACATATTTGGGGTGGCACTACTCCAAACTCCCATCCATAGGCGCCCAGTCTACCTAATCATTCGAAGACTCCTAGTGCTAGCAGATCCTCCTCGAGCATTGAATTGAGCAAAATTTGAGGAGCTTGAGTCTATCGAGAAGTGAGGGAAAATAAATTGAACAAAATAAAAATTGTTAGTATAGGACAGCCTTCCGAATGACTTCTTTTCCTTCCAAAGACGAGTTATGTTTATTCTAAAGTGAAAAGAAGAGCAGCTGAAGCAAGAACGGGAGTTGCGTGAGCTAGAGTTTTTGAAGAAGCGGAATGAGATTCGGAAGCAGCTTTAGCAGACTCTACACTACGAAGGAGCAAGGCAGCGTTGTTGGTGAGACGGCACTAACACCGACTCAAAAGGTGACACAGTCGTTGGACGAGCAAGTTGGGAAGATAGTCAGAAAGCCGCCAGTCACAGATTTCCGGGGAGTGTATCCTAAAGGAGGAGATCCCCTCGAAGCGGGAGCAAACTCGAGCAAACTATGCAAGCCGAAGCCGATGAAGAAAGCAGACATGATTGCCGAAACCGATCCGGAGACAAACGACGAGAGCGAAAATAATGAGTCGTTGGAATCTCCGCCGAGAAGTAGCTGTCGCAGCAATGTCCACTGTAGTAGAGTTGGTGACGAGGCGTTAGTAGGATTTTGAGGGATCAGCTTGCCGCTAGGAAAGCAGGTTAGCAATATCTCCCTAAGTTTGGGGTGAATCGCAAAAAGTAGTTCGAGAGTTTATTTGTTCCGAACACGAGGTACACGAACTCCTCTATCACCTCGAACTCATCTCCGTCGATAATCATACTACTGCCTGTGCAAACTCTATCGTGCTCGGTTCCTCCTGCCAGCAGATACTTAATCTTTGACGTATTCACCTTTAACCCAACCTTTTCTGCTTGACGTTTGAGCCTGGTGTAATGCTCAGTAATGGCCTGGAACGTTCTTCCGACAATTTCCCTCGTCAGCGAAGCAAATGCATTGACTGGATTTATTGAATATTCGCATAGAAGGGTTGTTACCTGTAAAAAAAAAAAATGTGTGTGTGTGTGTATGTACAATCCAACGCCCACTGTCCGGCAGTGTTTTTATGGAAGAAAAATGTTTGCACTTGAACGAACAGTTATCGACACGACAAACATTTTTAGCCCGGGAATTGGAAGGTGATAGCTCTGTTGGGATCCAGTGACCCATTTCAGAATGCCTGGTTACTCACGTCCATTCCGAGGTCACTTTCACTAACAACAAGCCCCGCATAAACACAGTGCTAACATCAATTGGATATAGGTACTGTGCATACACTTCCATCATCAAATCATATTGTTTTGAGGATGGCACGTATTTAGAAGTATCGTTCAAATTTAGTTATAATCAGAAAGACCTCACCCGAATTGTTGCTGATATTCAGCCTTCATTTGGAAGGCTTCCCTGTGATGCTTAATGATGTATTTATGTCTCTACAGAACTAGCATTCCGCTATTCGGCAATATTTTCACATCATCCTTTTCGAATAAAACAGCATTACTTCGCGCACAATTACAACAAAATGATAATCACAGGTAAAAAAAAAACATTTTCGTGAAGAGCTTTAACTTGAAAAACCACAATCACTGTGCAACAAAAGGTATACAAAGGTGAGTGCATCTGAAATTATATGCCAGCCACACACGCGCGCATGCGCGTTGGCTTCTTTCGTCACTTCTGTCCAGCAAATGGCCGTTTTCACTGTTGTTCTTCTTTTTTCCGCACCGTCTGCCAATGATTCTAATCCCCCATTATGAGGCGACTCTATATCGATTTCAAAACTGCTAATAATCATCAATTCACTCGCGACAAGGCGGAAATATACTCTAATTTAATAATTTATGTCCAGTGGCTCAACACTAATAGCGTTAACAAACAAAACTCAGCTGATGTAACTCTTCCTCCGGGTGCGGGGGCGAAGCACAATACAGAAAAAATCGGGGAAATACTACCGACCACCACACATTTTGGGAGGAAATCGATTTAATTCACTACGTCTTACACAAAACACGCGGAGATTTTATGATTTCACTGTTAGTTGAAGTTGAATAACGAATTATTTTCTGATATTTTATTCGCGAAAACAACGCAGTAAAAACAAAACACCCTGTAACCTTCGAAGTATATTCCACTATAAATCAATAATTTGGTGAGAGTATTGGTTATTAAATAAGAAAATCATTGATTGTAAATGTAAATATTCATGCCAAAAGATTGTTTGAATTATATAAATTATTCAACGATTCCATCAAAAATTAAAAGCTATAAGACGAACCTATGCACAAAACATATAGAATGTGCTGCCAAGTAAAATGGGTCACGTCTCTTTTGAGCATTGTAGGAGCTAAGTAGGGTCCATCGAGCTTTAGGTAGTGTAGGGAGACTCGGCTGCTCGAATATGAATACCTCCTCGAAGGTGGCCGATGGCGCGCAAATCCAGACGATCCCATGTGGCGTGATGATCGTACGATTATGACGATGATTACCTAGGACATTTAGGCGAGGTTATATAAACCCACTCCACCCCCATGAGAGTTCTCTGGATCCTGGGAAGTGAAGTGATACGGAGTGCTTAAGATAAATTTTCTAATATAGAACAAAAGTTCTAGTGACGAGTTACATTAAATCGAGTGCTAACCGTTAAGGAGTGATATCTCGCACTCTATTATGGTGGTTGGCCAACGGGGGGAGGGGAAGGGTTAAACCGGGGGTTTTTGGGGTTCCAACGACACATGTTGTTTACTGCAATCAACATTAGTCATTGGACCGATTTATTTTGCCACAAGTTCTTAATTCTTGAGTTTGATCACACATTTTTCGTAGTTGTTATTCCGTGATTGACCGTAACCTTGTTTTGCTACTCGCTCTAAATTCTATGGACACACTGAAACCACATGACGCACGTAATTCTAAACTCCTTGCTCGTTGTCGCTAAGCTCACATCAGATCTGATCGTCTAGGTTATCTAAAGATCAAGCTAATAATTATGATTACAGCAGGTCATCCAGAATATCTTTGGATTACTACAAATGTAATCAGCGAACTGCTAACAGTTAATGAATTCGTTTCATATTTCTACAGGTTCGTTGAACCAAGTCTTATTAAATGTTACGTTTGACCCATTTAAAAGGTCACCGTTGGATCAAATAATACGATAATAGTAGATTAGTTTGTTGGTAGTTTATTGAAATGTTAAATTTTCTGAAGGAAGACAGATCTAAGCGAAATAAAATATTAAGATGAACTGATATTTTTCTTCATCCATGAACTCACAAACTCCTGAAGCAATGGTCTCAAGATCTACAAGAGTAAACAGTGACAAACAGTATTGATAATATATTCTTGCGTTAAGGTGAAGGTCTCAGGAATTCAAAAATGCCCGCCATGATGGCTGATTTGGATCGCCACTTTGAATTTTTGAAGGTACAAATCTAAGAAACTACACAGATTTTACATGGCAAATCACTGAATCTTGTATGTTGGAGTAAGGTAAGAATCCTATTACAGTTGGGAATGTGCAAAATTTGTAGTTTTTTTTTCTGATTTGTGGCTGCAACATTTCAGCCTTGATGACGGCCATTTTTGAACTCCAGTAATCTTTTTAAAATTTAACCCTTAAATGCGCAATGTTGCTTAAAAACAACATACCGGAAAACGCTTAAAAATAAATTAATTCTATTCCTTTTGGGGAAATAATCCAGTGAAATTGTTATATAGACTTCGATGAAGCAGTCGTGTGAACTGGGAGCACTGTATCGAAGCATTTTGTTAGTTTAACAGCAGTGAATGTGTTTAAAAAGAAATTTATAATGGAATTTAAATAAAACCATTGTTTAATATCATCCAAGAGATCCCTGTAGTAAGGCTTCTAGACTTGAAACTGTAACCTGTTCAAAGTATGTAAATACGTAACATAAACATCCGTTCTATTCAACACTTCGTATTATTTTACTGTTCCAATAAAACTCCAGAAGTTCATCCTCGATGAATCGTTTGTTACGCTTGGATAACCTAGTACACCAGTTCAATTTAATTTTTTTTAAGTTTAGATGTTTATCTCACCTTAACAGCCAGGCCGAGGCCAGTGGATTCTATGCTGTACTCAAAAGTCGTCCCCAAATTACACGGTCACTTACCACTGATCCATATTGACCATAGCAGGCCTTGATTTTCTTATGACAGTCAGTTAATTTTCAAGAAAAATGTTCACCGAACTGTCGTTCCACATCCTTACGATGTGCCCAGCCCACTAAAGTCAAACTGTGACTTCGGTGTGGACGATATGGGGGATTCTACCATGCAGCTTGTCTACGCCTTCCATTTACCTTCACCGTTGATCGTACCCAGCACCTTACATTCATAGATATCAAGGACTAGTAGAGAACTACTGGTCTAATCAATGTTCTGATGATGGTCAATTTGGTAGCGCGGCGAATTTAGTTTAATGGTAGCGTCCTTCGGAGTCCAGAGTAGGCACTATTTCGAAACATAAAATGCAGATGCAGATTAATTCGAGTACCACCTCGATTTCGTCACCACCTTATGAATGGGTTTAACATTGTCTTTTTGAGACTCTTTGTTATATCTTCGACGCATTAAAGGGTGTTAGGATCAAAATTTAGTCGAACAAGAATGCATATAAATTGACTGATCTTTTGAGCATAAGCATGATCATGATTGACCGCCCGAGGTTGCTACTCCGTTATTGCCAGATCAGCTGATATTACACAAAGAATCAACAGATGATGTTTGGGAATAACATACATCCTCAATGTATAAAACTGGTGTTCTCAAACTAAGGCAATACTAGGTGGGGTGAAAAGTAACCTACTTGGGAATGAAAAAAAAAAATGTTTTTTATGTTTTTTTTTATTTTATTCAATGTAGTCCTCTTTTAGTCCCCGTCCGAAAAGTAATTTTCCGGAAGGTCTGCAAAATAATCCTCCGCGGCAACGATGATTTCCTCGCGTGAGCTTTATTTTTTATTGATAAGCCATCTTTTAAGGTTTGGGAACAGATAATAGGGAGTCAAATCCGGTGGATGCGGAAGCAATTGGAGGCATAAGTCCTTGATTTTGGCCGTGATTGTGATGCTCTTGTGCGCCGGCGCATTGTCTTGCAAAAACAAAATTGTTTTTCTCTTCATGTGAGGCTGTTTTGCAGAGATTTCACTTAAAAATATTTTTTTTAAATATTTTTGGAGAGAACGAAAATCGTTTTTATTTATATTCACCATGATGCCACATACGTCAACAACAATCAGCTGTCAAAATAAAACTAAGGGCAGTATCGCACTGAAATTTAACGTGTATGCCTAAAAATGAACGGACTGCAAGGCACTATAGCCTTTTTTGCAGTAGCATCGCATTTTGGCGGTCAAGGAGGTTACTTTTCACCCCACCTAGTACTGCCGCCGGCCCTACCCCAATGCAGGTCAAATAAGGAAAGGTTTAAGAATGTGTTGACGTGATACTTGCTTTTTGGAATTTTGATAAATGATAAGTAAAATATTTAAATATTAGTTCCGATTTTTTATTTGAACCAATTTGAACGAACAGTAAGGATGCTATTGGGCCACACAAACACAAAGTGTGATGGTACTTTTTCTTTGGAAATCAATGTGATTTTTTATAATTCTGGAAAGCCGATTTGGACCGATTTGAACCAACAGTAAGGATGCTATTGGGGACACTAAGAACGTGTGATGGATTTCATTGGGAAAACAATGTGATTTATATTAACACTTGAAAGGCAATTTGGATTGATGTGTGTTATTGGAGCCACTGTTGTTGGAGCCACTCACAAAATGGGATAGTGGTTTACTCGTTCCAAGATATGGTGATACGGCGAGTATGGCGAACCAATAGCATGGATAATAATAAATTATGATCAGTACTCAACATCCGGTGAACCACCACATCTAATCGGGAAACACCTTTGTTGTTTTTCTTTCTGTGCTCCACCGGACACTAGGTAACCGAAACAATAGACAACGCGACAATACCCGATAACAAAATGGTGCTCAACAAATCTATGCTTATCTGTTTAATGTTACGATTGAAGGATTTCGTGAAACTAGAGTTCCTAGAAGCATTTCGTGCCTTCTGGCAACTTTATTGGTTCTATTGATTTCTGAGCTCATCGGTTTTGTACCAACCCGGGGAGACTTGGCCCTCTACCCAATGATTTCATTATCTTCAATCTGCTCAACGCAATGTTTTGTGATATAGTGGACGGATTATTATAATATGAGATAACTCAATGCAGACGTCTTCCAAATTCGGCAGATCGAGAGGCAATAGGTGGATAATCACCTGGTACCACATGACAACATGCCTAGAGGCGAACCGGAAGATTTGATGATCTACCACCCTTGCATGTAAACTGACTGATAAATAAAAAATAATTTATTTTTCTTTATGAAGTTGCATTGTTGGCACACTTAGTATAGAATACAGAAAAAAAAATCAGCTACGCTTTTGGTTGACCGAATCCGAATTGCCGGACCTTGGTAACCTCGTGCCATCAGATTATGTACAGCCTCCTCGTGCACTTTGTTCCAACAGTTTTTTGGGTCTTATTCAGGTTCCGCTCGATGTGGCCCCCTATTTTTCAATTGGGCGTGTTAAATGCTTTGTTGTCCTTGGACATCACCTGCACGTTGTTGGTGGCATATTACTATATGGTCTGGTTCCCGTAATAGCACGAAAGTATCGTGTTGCTTCAGGAAGGGCAGCAGTTTTTTAAGACACTTGTGCACGAAAATGTCTTGGCTTACGGTCCCGGTTGCTATGAAAATGTCACTCTCCAAGCCACAGATACAGTTGGCCTACCGAACCGGATAATTCCCACGTAATGTTTGATCGATTCTCTTCATCAACTGGAGAGGTGGGAGATGCGATTAAAACCACCGGTTACTTTTTCGAATTCTTCCCGATCAATGCTCCAACCTACAAAAAAAGAGTCGAATTTCATCAAAAAGCCGCATCTAGGGTAAGTTCACATTTGCCTCCATCAGGAGATTTAGCGGCTGCTTTTGTTCAGAGTGCAGCTTTATACCATTTTTGCGGGGTTGTTGTCAGGCATTCTTACATGTCCCACCCATATTTGCCATATAGTTGCGCCAGCTTATGGTTTATTCCTAAGCTCACGTTGTTCGAAGACTCCAAGAAAAGCTTGTAGGTCCTTTTAGAGCATTGTCCACATCTAATGCCAGTTGACCGGTTTTATCAGCACAATTTATATGGTAAACTTTGTACTGAAGTGATGTTTTCCAGATCTCAGGGTCTTATGGAGGCAATAGTAAGCATGAAGTTCAGCAATAACCCGACTGGATTTCTTTGCTTCATCTGTAATCCACCGTCACAAGTTATCCAAGGTACACATACTCATCCATTATCTCGAAACAACTTCGTAGATTATTAGGATTAACCGGTTTGTTGTATAATCTACTTGCATATAACAACAGCTGTGCAAATGATGTGAAAAAAAAGGAACTTTTTACAAGCCCTAGTTTGCTGTTATTTCTGTTTGCATTTTATGCTTATTCACAAGATAAGTTTCTATATAAAGCTTAAAATGCTAGCCTGAAAGTTTGGCTTCCCTGGGATTCAATTATAATCATGCTTTCGACACAAAAATAGTTCATTATGTCCTTAATCCGTTCCTCGAGTCCATAGATATTACTCCGTTTGTGCGTCAGCCAGACTGAACCTTGGAAAATATTATGGTTTACTTTTTCAATCACAATGCACACATTGTATCGATATTAGTACCAGGCAGAAAATGCAGAAATGTTCTGTTCCATGCCTTGTTGAAACCGCGTATGCCATACATCTGGCGGCCTCCAGCGAAAAGAGGAAACTTTTTCAATAAATTTTCCTCATTTTCCGACGTCCTTTATCGCATCCGATATGCGGTTCTTGGCAGTATCAGTTCCATATGTTTTCACGCTCTCCAGATGACGGGGAGGAGGACGAAAAACTATTACTCGAACGAAAAGTTCTTCTACATCAGATTATAAATGAACATCACATCGTAACCCGGGGAGGTTTCGTACGTGACCTCGGAATTCTGGAAAAGGATCACGTGTTCGTTCTTTAAAACTGCTTGAAACATATAATATCTGTTGTCACTTCCAACCTCGCCGGATCGTAAAAAAAGGAACAAATCTTCACCGGTCGTTTTCGAAAGTGGATTGCAACTCTCTGCTGTGGCAATCTGGATGTTCTTTAAAACGGTCGCAGCTAGTTGACTTGCTAGGCGGCCCCCGCAAACAAACCAGTGTTGATTTAGAGCGGCGATAAAATTATACGACGAGTATTTTTTTTTTTTCTCGAGCTGCCTTCTCTAAATTGCACAGTTCATCTTCGTCAATTCAAAAGTGTGCCGTTGGATTTCGTGCTTGAGGGTAGAAAAACGTTTTCGGTATACGACATATCGTAGGCATAGAATTGGACTCCATTGAAATCCTTGGAAGCGGAATGCACTTGGAAATGATTAGATTAGGCTTCTTTAAAAACAAAGGATCATGCATGAAGGAAACGTTTTGTATGGCCTTATTGATAACGTTTATATGTTAATCTCTATAGAATTCGTTAATGGAATTTTTTGGAATATTTTCAAATAAGCAATCTCAAATAACTTTCAAAGCAATACACATTTCATAGCCAATTGTTTGAACACATAAGCTGGCGACCGCTTTCCTGCTGGTTTGTGGTGTGGCGCAACAATTTTCATCAACAATCTAATACCGCTAGTCATCGGGAGAGAATCCCCGTAGCTTTCAATTGAAGGGCAATTCATCTTCTCGGACGGTGCAAGATACTCCCGTCGATGCAATCATCATCATCATCATTATGAATCCCAACCGTGGCCGTGTGGTACTGTTTTTAGGTTACGGTGCTTGTTTGAGTTGGCGAGTGTTTGAGTACGGCACCGGCCGGGGTGACAATCTGGATCAATGCCAAGTGTTGAAAAATTGTGCGACTAGCAGCAAAGATTATGTTGCCCAATTTCTCGACAGCCGGCCGTTCAGTCGATTATTTTTAACCTCGGCGAATTCTCCGTCAATGTTGTGCGAGCCGATTTTCAGAAAGGGTTAAGACAAATTATGCTATCATGACGGCTGTGGGGAACGGTTTTTCTGTTTTGATCATGAATTTTTTAGAACACCCAACCACGGAGTGAAGATCTATTTCACAGTGTTTTTCGTAAATGAAATGGGGCGAACAAGTTGATGGATGTACAACATCAAAACGCTCTAGCTAGGTGGATGAATATGGAATTTATATGCCATCTCCGAACGACCCCAAATAAATCTACCGCTGCTACCACCCACTTGGAAAGGTCATAAGGGACAGGTTGTATTAAAAATGTATTTTCTGGTTGGAGTTATTGTTATTGTTGGCCGTATGTCAATCAAGCCATGGAACGTGCCCGTTGCAAGCGGGAAATCCAAAAGCACTTTAGCAGACCGAACAAACTGCGGTGGATTAGAAAATTTTCATTTGTCTAGCTTCGACGATCATCCAGAAGAGTGGAAGTACATATTTGAGTTCATATGACGTATAGCTCGCGCGTTCATTTATCAGAACGTCTATGTCTTTGACAGGCTCGTGTCGTTTGCCAATGCACCCTTCTAGCTGTCGGCTCATAGAAAAATCGAGACGAGCCGTCAGGAAAATCGATATTCCAATTTTCACCAACGACGGGTGACTACATTCTCGCAAATAGCGTCGTGGAGGTCTCATATGTATTGTCACGCTATGCATGTGGAGGTGTACATATGCATAGAAAAACAACTGACTTGCCTGTCAATGGGATTAAAAATTCATGTTTTTTGCCTGCCGGCGACAGTTTTTGTGCATTCTTTTGTTTTAGCTTTTTTCCGTCCCGTGTGAGCTCGAAATCAGACCTATAAACGACGACATCGCCGTCGCGGTGTAAACGTCTATTGCTTTTGAACACGCGAGAAATCGGGAAAAATAGGACACGTGGCTGGGCGGCATTCTATAATGTACGATGTACGATGTACGATTAAATTTTCTGTTTGCAGAAGATGATGGCTCAATATGTTCTTACCTTTTCAAACAATCAGAACTCAGGTTCTGTTAGGTTTCATGTCTAACAAAAGTGTGTTATATTTGAGTTCATTTAATTGTTCAAGTGAAAGCTTTGAAAACTTTTGTAAGTTATAGCAACTCATAAAAAAATGTGTTTCTCACTTATCCGGGAAAACTGGAATCCAAAGGGCAGAGATGGCATTTCGCACTAATGTTACGCCTGCGCGTGAGATTTGTACCTTCACAGAGGATACAACCATAACTCACCGCAGATAATGCAAAGTGCTCTTTTATTCGGTGGTAAATAGACAGAGTGAAAGTGTGCGCCAGTGAGGGGATGGCTTGGAGTGAGTGAATCACTCTCTCTTTAAAAAAACCGCTCTCACGCGCTCTTATCTGTCTTCACCAACGTGCTCTCGCCTGCGATCGCTGCCGCGTACACTTGGGTGAGAACGCCCCAGTGCTCTCTCTGTGATTCGCTGGTGCGGTTGATAGTGAAAACTTCGTCAGATTTGTAAAAAATGTCCGAAAAAAAAGAAAGCGGGAATAAACATTTTTCTTTCTTTCTTTGTTATGTAGCGCCAAAGCGAATTTGCAATCACTGCTGTATATTAGCAGAAGAGCCCACGCCAGTGAGCGCACTGGGGCGCACGCGTCAGCGAATTTATCAGCATTCACTTCTGTGATTTTGAGAGCTCTTCTTCTCACTCTAGAGCGATCGAGTGTTGTGTGAATAAAAACCATTTTTTTACACTCACATGCGCTACCCGCAAGCAAACACGGGGGTGAATATACACAAGAGAGAAGAGCTCTCGTTGAGGTAGGAAGAGTGTGTGGAAAATTTTTATTCTCTCTTTACCACACTGAGGATATGGACATCACTGCCAAAGGGTCGGGTGAATTTTCTCGCGAAAAAGGGAGTAGCTACTTGCAACTTAAATATGTGTATTTTGATATAAAGAATATTCTTCCAACAACAAGATTGAACAATTTTCATGATTGAAGCGAGCTATCTAACATGAGGATGTCCCAAAGGGCGGGAATAAGAGTATGAATAGAGGATACTGATAGCAATGGGGAGTTGGTATTACCACTCTTCCCATCCAAAGTGCTTCAATGATCCCTCTCATTTCTCAGTATTAGCATTAATTGTTTATATAATTATGTATATGTTTATATAAGAGAAAAGTACTATTTCATGCGTATCTATTATATATTTTCTAGACTTGGTTGATCCTGATATGACAGAATTTTTGTATTTTGCTTCCTAAATAGTCCTGGTGTAGCCTGAAAAGTCTGGTACATCATTTCTATACTTGTAGAAATCTTTTTTTCAGACATAGCACAATTAATTTATTTAGATACTTAGTTCTACTATAGGAAAACCGACATATCATCTTGATCATACAAACACTACCACCATCTGTTGAGAAGAATTAGACGGCTGATAAACTAAACAGATTTCGCATCTGCATAAACACTACCACCATCTATTGAGAAGAATTTGACGGCTGATAAACTGAACAGATCTCGTATCTGCATATCTGGAAACTTAAAGCCTGTCCACGTTATATTTCGGACACTCTTCATTCAGTGTAGAGTTTGAATTATTTCACGAAAACGAAACGTTTCACTTATATGACAACTGAAACACTCCACTTTGTTTCGTGGTACAACATGTTTACATTCTTGTTAAATTCAGTAAAATGGCGTCGAATCAAGTGGAAGTGCGCAAACGCATTTTGTACGAACGGCAGCAAAATCCGAATGTATCGGTACGCGATCTTGCCAAGAAACTAAAACTACAGAAAAGTACCGTGTTTGTGTTTGCATCGTGCTTGACTGTAGATCGGAAGGTTGGAAGTAGAACAAATCGAAAAGTATGCTCCCGACAAATGGACAAGAAGGTGGTGCCATTATTGAGAAAAATCCCAATCTTTCTGTGCGGAATGTGGCTCGCAAAGTTGGAAAGTCAAAATCATACGTACAAAAAGTGAAGCAGAGGCAATGACTGAAGGCGTACAAAGTGGAAAAGGTGCCCAACCGTGATGACAAGCGAAATTTCTCTGCAAAAAGTCGTGCTAAGGAGCCTTACGCCAATTTTTTGCAAACATTTTCTTGTGTCATAATGGACGACGAAACATACGTACCCGAAGACTTTAAACAGCTTCCGGGATCTGGCGTTTTATACCGCAATGCAAAGGAACGCCGTTGCCGAGCATTTTCGGACAAAGAAGGTGTTCAAAATCCCGAAGAAGAATTTGTTTTGGCAGGCCATATGTAGTTGTGGTCGAAAATCTAAAAGTTTCGTCTCTACCGGCACTATCAATAAGGATGTGTACTAGAAAGAATGTCTGCAAAAGCGTTTGCTACCGTTTATCAGAAGTCACGACTCTCCAGCTCTGTTTTGGCCTGATTTGGCCTCTTGTCACTATGCGAAATCCGTCCTGGAATGGTATAAGGTACAAGAGGTCAAATACGTGCCAAAAACAGCCAATCCACCAAACTGTCCAGAACTTCGCCCAATAGAGAAGTACTGGGCTCTAGTTAAGCGGAAACTCTTCGAAACTAAGAAGAAAGCAAATTGTACCGATGATTTCAAGAGAAGATGGAGAATCGTCACGGCGGGCGTATCTAAGGATACGGTACGGAACCTGATGGCGGGTGTACCACAGAAAGTTCGAGAATTTTACAGAAAGACATCTTTATCAACTGTTTCTGATGTAGATATAACTCTATTATTGTGAAATAAACAATCGATTTTGTTGAATTATGTGTAAAGTTTTGTTGGACCAAAACATATGTTGATATAATAAAAGAAAATTTATCACCTAGCAAAATGGCAAAGAAAATTGAAGCTAACAATAAGGCAAAATAAATTTCATACGAGTAGCTACTTGTAACTTCAAAGGCACAAATTAAATTGAATAGGAGATTTTTAATTGCAATTTTTTAATACCAATGACTTGATGAAAAGAAGCATCGCTGATCTGCAAGCGTGATTAAATCAACGTGCTCAAATTTATGCTTGAATGCTTTACTAGCATAATGCAAAGTGTTATTGCTAAGCATGTTCCCCTACGTAGACAAAGTCCCAAACCACTTTGGGGCTATTGAAAGCTGCATTTGATCGTGTTGATCATGGAATCTTGCTTGAACGTTTTGAAAGACTCGGCGTTTCTAAGAACTTGACCTGCTGGTTTAGATCTTATCTTACGGACCGGAAGCTTATGGTAAATATTGAACGTGAATCTTCTGAACCATTCACCAACCTATCAGGCGTGCCACAAGGAAGCAACTTAGGGCCTCTGCTGTTTTCCATATTCATCAATGAGCTGTCGGACACAATGCCCCCAGGATGCCGTTTATTTTATGCTGATAATGTCAAAATCTACATGGAGGGGAAATGTATCGAAAACTGCCTCGAATTACAAGTGTTAATTGATCGTTTTTCTGACTAGTGTACCAGAAATATGCTTACTTTGAGAATTCACAAATGCCACATCATTTCTTTCCACAGAAAATGAAGACCTATAATACATGACTATAATATTGCTGATCAACCTCTTGAACGTGTCCAGAAATTACGTGATTTAGAAGCCATCCTTGACCCAGCACTGACCTACCGATCGCATTACAACGACATAATCTGCCTTCGGTCTCCTTACTGCGCTCTGGTGCGGTCTATCATAGAATCCAATGCTGTGGTTTGGTGCCCGTACCAGTCATCTTGGATTGATAGGATCGAAACAATACAACGAAAATTTATAAGACACGCCCTCCGTTCTCTGCCAGAAGGAATACCCTCTCAATCTACCACCATACGAAGATCGATGTAGGCTACTGGGCATAGAGACTTTGGAGAAACGAAAAAATTCCGCGCAAGCAGTTTTTGTAGCTAAAGTCCTTTTGGGAGATACAGATTCGTCGGAAATCCTCGCACAGTTAAACATCTACGCACCAGAACGAATCCTTCGCAAACGAGATTTTCTGCATCTGGAGTCTCGTCATGCTATTATGTATGGTCAGCATGATCCAATACGCTTCATGTCAGCTAGCTTCAATCAACGCTTCTGCTGCTACATTAAAGCGTAAGCTTTCCGAAAGGCGCTGAGATGGAATTAGGATGTTTTCTGGTGCTTCCTAACATCATTATGGGGAGAGTTAATTCATGGTTTTACTTACTGCTTACGCAAATGATAAGTGTTTAATTTTAATCTATGTTCATACTATGTGTTTTGTTTAGGTTTGTAGTTGTAGTTGATAATTTAGAAAAGATATGTATATGATATGGGTTTTTTTGATACGGTATCTGCATGCGGCCGAATAATTCAGGCTTTTAACCATCAAAACTTCATTAAGACTGCTAGTCAGATAAAAAAAGTGAAACAAATATAAATAAATAAATTAATTTAAGCCAGATAACGCCTGAATCTAGTCTAGATTGCAAGCTATTACGTCGTTTACGCTTACTTTCGCTTTCAAATGAACGAAGGAAATTTTACGCTTCTATTAAAATTCATATTTTTTTCTGTGTACTTTGTGGTAATTTTTAAGTACATTCTAAGCCTTTGTAGCTACGACATAAATGGTAGTGTGACTTTGGCATTTAATGTAGCCTCTAAACCAGTGGTTCCGAACCTTTTTGGGCTCGCGACCCCCTTTTTGAATCATCCTTTGCTCATTTTTCATCCTGTATCTCATCTGGAAGGCTAGCCACATCAAATGAAGATGAAAACGGGTTGCGTACTAAAGCAGCTACTTCTTGCTTCAACTCGGGGAAATACTTCTCAAATTGCTGCTCCAGTGAATCCAAATGTGCAATAATTTCTGCTTGGAGAGCCGAAGTCAGCTCGCTTGCTCCTTTATCGGTCATATTGCACAGACGATCAAACATGGCAACATTTCCCATCTTAACTTTTCGGCGCCATTTTTTTAATTTTTCCGCGAATGTATGAAGATGATCTTGGAAGTGAACAAGATTGGATGGTTTGCCCTGAAGTTTCAAATTTAGCAAATTCAGATGCTCAAAAAAATCAGCTAAGTAATCGAGACGCTTCTGAAAGTCTCCTTCATTAAAATGTGCAAGGAAATCATTTTTCCCTTGAGCTTTCAAAAACGTTTGGATCTCATTCTTCACCTCGAAAACATGGTTGAGTACATTACCCTTCGACAACCAGCGTACGGAAGTGTAAAAAAGAAAAACCTCATGATCTGAGTTCATTTCCCTGCAGAGTTCCTTGAATAAACATGTATTCAGGGCTCCAGACTTAAAATAGTTAACAATCTTTATGACCAATTCCAGTACTTTCAATAACCCTTCTGGCAACGTCTTGCTGGCAAGAGCATATCGATAGATCATGCAATGGACACCTGCGGCATGTGCGGCAAGCTCCTTGACCTTCTTCTGAAATCCAGATTTCTTGCCAAGCATTGCAGGAGCTCCATCGGTGCAAACCCCACAAAGTTTTTTCACTTGCAAGTAACAATTATTTTTTGGTTTTTTGTGGGTTTTTTTTTCCCAAGTAACAATTTCAGTTCTATTCCAGCCGTATAGCACTCCTCCCGGCTTTATTGATGAAACTACATTCAAAACTGTTTTGTCCACCAACACCTCCTCTATGCATCTTTAAAGCCGAAATGTGTACAAAGTGGCCCACTCTATAGACGGTTGTGAAAACAAATTCATAAAACCTTTCTAAGACCATACAGATTTTGAAAATGTTCTAGTGAAAGATGTTATGACCACTTGAGAACCATCATAAAACGTATTGGCCGCCATCAAAACCAGCATAGGGCTGAATGGCCACAGCTGTCAAACTTCACGGCGATATCGTTGTTGGCTTTTGTTGTTCCGCTTTGTTCGATTCTCTGCTCTTCTCATTCATTCAACAGTAAATAATGGCTGAGAAAAAAGTTCTAGTGTTGCGGGAAATTATTTTTGATAGCAAAATATATAAAACAAATTGAGTTTTTTTTTATAGCGCATCATGCTCCAAATCATATACGCATTTAATTTTTGGTGAATATTGGCACGATAAGAGCTGAAAATTAATGCGCCTCGGAAATTAGGCGAGTTTACAACAAAAAAAAAAACAAAATTGAAAGAAATATATTGGGTAAATTAATCATGAAACTCCCGAAAATTGATGGAATTCAATAAGGTTATCTAAACGAATACCAAAGTTTGTCTCAGATCTACAGTTCAATTGTATTACATTCAAAATGTGGTGAATTTATTTTTCCATATTTCAATTATTGCATATATTCCAATATGGCGATTGCAAGAAATCACAGTTTTGCCAAAAAGCCAATTTATCTTAGCAATGGCTACTATAAAACTATCTGGTCGCTTGGTAGCTTTCCTCAATGCCAATTAGCCGTTTAATGCATTTATTGGAGGCAAAATGGTTTTAAAATGCTTTTTCAACTGACCATAATAAGGTAATACGAATGAGTCCTAAAACGGCATTTTAAAACAGCATTTTATGAGTTTATAAAGTCAAAATAAAACCTTTGATAGGAGTAAAAGGAATTTTAGAAGTCAAGGTTTTAATATCGTTGTAAAGAAGCTGTGTAGGTTTTTATAAACCTGATTAAAATTGGCATCTCTTGCTGCCATAATAAAACCGACTTGATTTCTATTGGCTTTCATAAAACTTTAATAAAACTTGATAAAGCTGGATGGTTTTGGCAATGTTACTTGGGCAGTGTTGTTTGATAATGATAATTTTTTTTTTCACTTGCTTCCCCAAGAACCAAATTCACCATTTTCAGCATGCTAGGTTTGATCAGAGTTTCGCCATTCGTATGAGGTTTTTTTTTTTAGCGATTTCTAGTGCTGTCTCATATGGCGCCTGCACTACTGCTGTATTTTGTTGTTGAATGCTGCCAGTGCCAGTGGCATCGAATCTCTGCCGTTTCAAGCCAGCTTCATGACGCCGAAAAAAGTCCACAACCTTAGTACTACGCTCGGCATGCTTGGTATCCAAATGCCGTTTCAATTTTGATGGCTTCATTGATTCAACACTCAACACAACGCCACAAAGCACGCACTGTGGCTTATCGACGCCATTAGCGATTATAGTTGTGAAACCGAATTTCATATTCGGAATACTTGCGTTCCTTTTCCATGGTGAGGCCGTCTATAAAGTACAACATAATCTTGTTCCTTTCTGTAACTATTTTAAATTTATTGAATACTTTACCTATTCAAGTTGACAATATTTAGTTTGCAGCGGTAAACCAAAATCTCAGCAAAATTTTAAATGTGGAAGCAACAAATTGGTCGGTTGATTGATTCGGAACTCGACGCGTGAATGGACAGTTCAGTTGTAAAAGAAGACAAAACAAATGAGCCAACTACTATTGCGCATTCATTGAGTTTTTCTTCACGTTTAACGACGCACCAGGACGCACACTAATATATCAACTCACATCTCAGTAAGAAGGAAAAAGCAAGTAAAAAATGAATCCTTTCAATCGCGTGTGCTAGCAAGAAAAAGACAATGGAAGAAGCAACTGTCCTTCGTTGCCTTCCGTTCACCACTACTCTGCTCTACTCGAACGAATTATCAGACGCACGAAGACCAAAATATACTCGTTTATTCTTTAAATTCATGCACTTTATAAGTAGGTTGCATTTTATTTTATGGATCAGTTATTTTTTTTATTCTGTATGCATAAAAATTGTCACGCTGGTCAGACGCCCGCGACCCCCCTAGAAGGCCCTGCGCATCACAAACTTGTTTGCCATCCCATCCTACCCTAAGCCTCTGGTCCAAATTTCAGCCAAATCAGTCAACGTTAACCCATTTACAAAGTGGGTTGAAGTTTGTATCGAAAAGTTCATCAAAATACACACAGACCACAGTTCAGATTTTTTTGTAGCGTTGTAACTGTTCCAGTACCGTCAAGTCTTCAAATGTGATAGGAAATTCTATAATAAACAACTTTGTCCAAAGACTTCATCTGCGCGAAAAAAAAAACTTTATGAGAATCTCAGACTAGACCGTTTGTGAATACATATATGGTGGCTTTGGATATGAGTAAATTTTGACCGATTTGGTTCTTATTTCAGGGCTGGTAGCAGGTCACTTTTTAGTGACTTGGTCACTATTTTGAGGCTAGTCACTAAAAAGTCACTATTTGCATCCAAAAGTCACTGAAGTCACTATTTTTCAGAAAATGGTCACTAAAGTCACTATTTTTGCACCGCCGATTGTAAAAAGTCAAAAAAAAAATCACTTGTATCTATTGTACAATAGATCTAGCTACACTATATAAAAGTCGAGAAATATACAATAAAAAAGTGTATTTATCATCCCACGTGTAAATCTGATTGACAGCAGAATTAAGTTAATAGTCGTGGTACTATTATCTTGAAATCAGTTCCGTATCAATATTTTCTTCCGCAAAGATAGGTTTGGTATAATTTTCTTGAATTCGTTTACCATGATGCGGTCACAAGTTTTACTAACGGCTGTCGCACAATAGCGCGTCCCGCGTCGCTTCGGCGTCGCTTCGGCGTCAGTCATTTATTTCACTTTAAATATTCATGCGATAGTGAGTTTTTTCAACTTTGCATTATATTATTTATTTGTATTGATTTAATTAATTTTATTTCAAACTTGATTCCTCTTTTTTCGCGGAGCGCGTCAGGTTTGATTTTTTTTTTTTTCATAAACAAAATCCGACGCAAAGAGAACGCTAGGGCTTTAGAAGTGGCCGCCTCGGTTGAGAACGATTTCTGGTAGGGAGCAAGCGATTTGATTTTGGTGTAGGCCGTTTGACAGAGAGGTGATCAAATCTTATCGATTAGCTGTCAAACGATCTAAGCCAAAAGTCAAATCGTTTGCTTCCTACCAGAAATGTCCAAAAAAGAAACTACATCAAAATATCAAGTCATTTTTGATTTACACTCACTTTTTTTTCAAATATATTTTGTTAGATTCAGTTTTTTCTAAAGCGGACTCCCCTTTGGTATCCAAATAGTCGAGAAAAGTGGGAATGAATTGTAAATCAGATAAAGAACTTATTTTCGGTGCATCGCTTAGTAATTCTGAATCAAGATTTGATTGTTCGTATCCCGAAAGTCAAGCGAACTCAATTCTGTCATAAGTATAATCGAGATACACTGCAATTCGATCGGTTAGTAAAAGCGTAATGATTTCAAAGTTTCATTAAAACTCGTACATTTTAATTTTATATTTTTTCTGGGAAATATCTGAAACAAATATACTTAATTTATTATGCAGAAGATTTTATAAATTCATAATTCATCAATTATTTAAGTTTATTCTGACTTTGCTTGACTGCTGTTAAACCGAATTTTTTTTTCTGGCAATGTTGCAAAACTTGTTAAGTAAGCTCGTAAGCACGTGATCAAAAAGTCTGGTTTGCAAAATTCGTTTTTAAAATATTAATGCCTCAACCCACCAGCCGTTGCATCCATTGAAAGTTCCAAGTATATTGTGAAAAGCTTCAAGTTACTCCGATTCAGATCACATATGCTCTTCTTCTTGATGAATGCAACTTGTTAAAATGCGAAGTGTTGACCTCGAGTACAGAGTACAGAATTAAGGAGTATTGGAACCAGTTGTTTACTAAGAAAACGGCTGTAGGTGAGCCTCAATACCCTCAGGTGACTAAGGTAGTGAAAACAGATTTAACTGCATGACATAGGAACTGCTCAAAAAAGGAATTGAGAAGCAAGATATGTCAGAAGTAATTCTAGCACAGGCCATGCTAGAAGGCGTTTAGACCGTGCGTAAAGAACAGGCTTCGCAAAAATGAGCTGCGGATCAAGTGCGGGAGGTCGAGGAGAAAAAAAGTCGCTTGATTACAGACTTCTTAACAAAAAAAATCAAAAAGTGACACTGCGCCGCAGTATTCCTCATTTTTGCAAACAGGGTGTTCACTTAATTCATTTCTACTGTAATTATACAACAAATGTATAAAAGATTAAAAATTACTAAAATTTGGATATCACTTTTGAGTTACTATTTGGTCACTATTTGGTCACTGTTTGGTCACTATTTTTATTATTTTAGTCACTAAAGTCACTATTATTTATCCAGATATCCGCTACCAGCCCTGTTATTTGGACCAAAGGCATTAGAAACAAGTGGTTCTATGAGGCGGGGAACGAGGGTACCCTGAAATATTTTTTTTTTTTTATGTGGGGTAATTGGGGGGGGGAGAGGATGTGATGTTGTATATTTTTTTTTGTTCTCAAACAAGGGGGGAGGGAAAAAGGGAGGAATGAAGTAATTTTATTTTTTGCCTTTGTCTTTACTTAATAAGGGCGGGCGGGGTTTTTGGGGTTTTTTATTTTTTGTTGTGGTGTGTGTTGTTCTCGGTTTGTTGTATATTGTGGTGAAGAAAAAAGTGGGGGGGAGGGGGTTTTTTAGGGAGGGTTTGGTGGGAGGGGGGGGTTTTGGGGGGGGGGAAAATTGTTGTTAATAATTATAATATTTTTAATATTTTATTTTTTTTATTTTTTGAGGGGGGGGTGGGGGGATGGGGGTGTTGTTTGGGGTTTGGGTGTGGGTAGGTAGACGACCTTTTGCAGAAATCGCTCCCCAAACCATGACCGAAGTATAATTTTGGAAGCGTTGAACTGCACGAATTGAAGAAAGGATATCCTGAATACTCGCTGCATAGACCCTGTCATTTTGAGCGTTGAAACTTTGCTGCAATACGATTTTTTTTCTCATCCGAAAACACAATCATGGCATCACCGTGCCGACGAAGTAATTCGTGACAACGAATGACTCTTTTATTCTTGTTGGCTTCCGAAAGTCCATGAATTTTTCTTTTCTTGTACGGCACCAATCTCAAATCCTCTTTGAGAACTGATCTGATAGTTTTCCTGGAGGCGTCCATATCCTGAGCCAGTTCATATAAAGAACGACAAGAATTCCGGCGAATTCGCTCACCGCATGTCTACTACATCTATTATATCTACATCTACATATTATATCTACATTAGAAACAATTGAATAAGATGTTAATTCTTCTTTCTGTAAAATTCTCGAACTTTCTGTGGTACACCCGCCATCCTCAGATACGCCCGCCGTGACGATTCTCCATCTTCTCTTGAAATCATCGGTACAATTTGCTTTCTTCTTAGTTTCGAAGAGTTTCCGCTTAACTAGAGCCCAGTACTTCTCTATTGGGCGAAGTTCTGGACAGTTTGGTGGATTGGCTGGTTTTGGCACGTATTTGACCTCTTACCTTATGTCATTCCAGGACCAATTTCGCATAGTGACAAGAGGCCAAATCAAGCCAAAACAGAGCTGGAGAGTCGTGGCTTCTGATAAACGGTAGCAACCGCTTTTGCAGATATTTTCTCGTACATATCCTTATTGATAGTGCCGGTAGAGACGAAACTTCTAGATTTTCGACCACAACTATATATGGCTTGCCAAATCAAATACTTCTTCGGGAATTTGGACCCCTTCTTTGTCATTTGTACACCTTCGAGTACGTATGTTTCGTCGTCCATTATGACACAAGAAATGTTTACAAACATTTTGTGTAAGGCTCCTTCGCACGGCTTTTTGCAGTGAAATTTTGCTTGTCATCACGGTTGGGCATTTTTTCCACTTTGTGCACCTTCAGTCATTGCCTCTGCTTAACTTTTTGTACGTATGATTTTGACTTTCCAACTTTGATTGGACTTTGACTATTGGCTGCAGTGAGAAATTCTTTGAGGAAAACAACCTATCTTATGTTTATACTCACCACCAGGTGGCGATTATCATTTGTTCATATGGAGCTAGTTGTGAACTATTTTGTCTCTTAATATTCCATTTGATTTCTATTGTATGTTCTACCTTTGCTCCTTTGCTTTGTTTAACGTAAAAGTATCAATCAAATTAACACTATGGAATTATGAATCACCCGTCTAAGGATTGTGTTCCTTGAAATTATATTATATATTTTCCAATTTTCCTTAAACTAATTAGCTCAGCGTGCTCTCTAGAATTATGGCTGCTTACAAAAACTATGTCACAGGAGGAAAGAGCAACCGGAGAAAAATAAGAGTCTCATTTCAGCAATAATTTTTATTTCTTTTATTTTCAGCATTGCATAATGAGTATTCACATATTTTATTCGTATTTGTAGTAACATAAAATTTGAACATTTGGGATGCCACGATATCAGCGTGGAATGACCGAAGTCTAAGTATAAATTAGATTGACAAAACAATATATTCCTAGTCATTAAATTTTTACTGTATACAACAAATGCGATTCATGTATTTGCAGGTTTCTGTTATGTTCAATTTCAGGTAACTGGGGTCATACAAATATGTAAAGTTTCTATTATATTCGACTTGATATGACTTGGAGCGTGTGGTACGATGTGTCCGCGCATCCTTCCTGCCCTGTAGTGCCTTCTGGTTCAGGTCTATTTGTTTGAATCCAGGTCGTTTTACAGATTCTTCTTTGCGGTTGATGTAACGCAGTGGGCCTGGCCACTTGGACGCTTGTATTATGTCATTGACGTGCAGCAAGCACCAATATTGGAAGAAAAAATTATTCGAAGTCATCTAGTACTGGCTGCGTTTGTATTGGATTAGATTAGATTAGATCAGTGATCAACCAGTGGATGTCATCAATCGAACCTACTAGATCCACTACAATTGAGTATAGCGATGCAAGAAAACGGAACAGTACATCGATATTTTAGATACACTATTCTTTATATATCATTTCAGGTCATCCATGGCGTTGCCAAGTTTTGTAAAATTTTAATATTTTTTTTTAAGAGGCTATGATACGCAAATACTTCTACAATTGCAGCAGGACAACAATCTGCAGACATCTATGATTGTTTTCATCATTTTACATTATAAATCCCATCACTATATTTTAGATACTATTTTATATGACATTCTATGTTGATTTTATATTTTTATTATGATCATAACCATTTTCATCATTACTCGGATTGTCATGATTAATTCAAATATTATTTTATTATTTTTAGCTCGGAGCGTATGGTACGGTATGTCCACGCATCCTTCCTCCCCTGTAGATTCAAAAAATGCATTGTAGTTCAAATCTATTCATTTGAATCCAACTCATTTTAAAGAATTATCTTTTGCGGTTAATGCAACGCAGTAGGCCTGGCCGCTTTGACGCTTGTATCATGTCTTTGATATGCTGCAAGCATCAATATTGACAAAAAAAAAAAAAATTGGGCGTCATCTAACCCAATTATTTCCAGGATGCTTTCTCGTACTGGCTGCGTTTGTATTAGATTAGATTAGATTAGATAAGTATGATTTTGACTTTTCTAATTTGGGGGCACTATTCCGACAAAAAAATTGGGGTTTTTTTCTAATATTGGTTCCTTTTTTTTTTTCGTTTGGGGGGGGAAGTTTTTTGTTTTGTTCTGTTCCCACGTCGAGTGAAACACGGGTCAAAGATGATTATAAAAAATAGGATAGTGTTGTTTTGTGGGGTGTGTGGGGTTGAAAGGTGGTTGTGGTTTTTTTGGTGGTGGTGGGGGGATGTTGTGCTTTTTTGATGATTATGAAGGAAAAAAAAAGATGAAAAAAGAAGTGGTGGTAAAGTTGAAGTGATGTTGTTTGATATTGAAGATTGTATATGTGAAAAATAATGTGATATGAGTAAAGTGTGTAGCTATGTTGGTTTTAATTGTTGAATAATTTACTTGACTGGTAAACCAACATCCAGTCAAATCACAATTTTAAATTGACTTGATTTTGAATCATTATCTTCTAGATTCAATCAACCAATCGACTAGATCCATGGGACGATACATTGAACGACAAGAACGATTGGAAAAACCATCGACTTTGGATGCAACAGAAGCAGCGCCTTAGCAAGCGGCCTTGAACTAAATGCCTCATTTACAATTCTAACGTCACATTCCTCTGTATAGCCGTTTAAGTTATGTACCTGTCATTGAGAACCTACAGCCGACATTTGCTGGAGTTATGCTCATCACGTTTCGCGATGTGCCCTAATCCGCGCTGTTTTACGTGATTTGTCGTCGCGGCGGTCCGTGCAATTGTCTTGTACAGATCCGCAGAATGGGATAACAAACCGAGACGACAATCACCGCGAATAACCACTGTAGATTTGTTACACAATTTTGATCATTTTATTAATTTGCACAATCCATGCGGAATGCACATATTATCATTGCTGTTCAAAAAGTAATGAAGTAAAAAAATTCCCACATCAGACATATCATTGCACTTCAGGAGCAAACAAAGTTCATAGCCGAAATCCTATCAAAATGAAACCATTTCAAACCGCGAATCGCTTACTGTCATGAAAAGGAGAACAATGATAGAAATAAAAGTAAAAATCACTACGCCAAAACCAACCAACGACGGATGGGAGAATCTCATGTCGGCTTTTAGACAGCGCCGTTGTCGGCATTTTGGCAATGCAACGCTATCTGAGTGTTCTCACAAGACAGCTGCTGTGCACATTTCGGTCCGACCGTAATGGTGCAGTTTTGTATTCAATTTACTAGCAAATGATCTCGTGCCGTGCCACTATGTAGTATTTATGTGTCAATTATTTTGTTTGATTTAATTCCTCAGACATTTACAAGGGGCGGAAAATTAAAAAAAAAAAGTTTTTCTCACTACACCCTTTTCGTGCAGCTGCAATTAATAGCGTTTGATTCGATTAGCCCCGACGGCGTAGGATTCGGTAGATTGCAACCGAATAACATTAACCTTAGGCCGAGTGCATTGTTTTCAAATCGAAGTCGGTTATAGCTATGACACAACAGAGTGAATTGCCGACGGCGATGTCATCGTCACCTATAATTGCATTTCGGACGGTTTATCTGGTAGCTCTGCCCACGTTTGTCGAAGAAGATGCGATTTTAGTGCAATTTTCTTTGAAATTCACGTGTTTTCACTTTCCTTCAGTCGGTGAGGTTATGACATGGCGTGGGTCAGCGGCGTGTTGCTTTACTCTCCGTCCGACGTATATTTGGAGCAGTAACTTTGCAAACATTAAATAAATTATTTTCTTGCGCGCATTGTGTGCCTTGGGCGCGACTGATTGACGAAAGAGCGAGAGTACAGTTGTTGTTTAATGCTTTGCCATAAACCTTCTTTTATGAGTGCAATTATTCCTTTCACTAGGGGTGATGGGAAAACTGGTGATAAGCTTATATCATCAGAGAAGTGTATGCACTTTTTTTACTGCTGGCATTAATTAAAATATCTTACAAAAATGTAACATTTTAGATTTTTGATCATCGCTCAGTGCATTGCATTAAAAACAAATGTTTGAAAAGAAGAGTCTTTTTTTTATTTTGACACTAGATTGCGTATCAGAATCTATTTTCCTGAAGACCAGATCTCAACCCCAGCTAATGCCGGAAATTTTAGTAACTGAACGAGATTTACTCTTCCTGACTCAGACAAACAGAATTAGGCTGATGGTCCATTTAATCTTACTTGCATTCTTAGTCTTTCAACGCTTGGTTCATGGTTTGCACCCCTTCGGCTAGTAGGAACAAGAATTCCAGATGGTCCCGATATGCTGCTTTGATGAGGTTGATACAACATCAAGTAGCCGTTTTTTGTAGTAGCCTGCTGTCGTCCAACTTTATTCTTCTCTTTGTGGCTTGATTGATAGGCTTTCGTTTATTTTCCTAAAAGACATCCTACACACCCACATAGCACATATGAGACACTTCTTCTTCGTCGGAATGTTTGATTTGAATTAACAATAACAACTTAAGTTCACTACTGTTGTTTTCCTTTACATATTTAATTTTATATACGTTCTTAAACCGTATCCTAAAAGCCATACCCACCACAAAACCGTATCCAAAACCATACCTAAAGATTGGACTCGGAAAAAATGCGACTCTTTGTTTTGGGTGTAACTTTTTATTGCGTGGGTAAAAATTAATGAAATTTTGAGTAATACTAGTTTAGAGTGTTATGTTTATGTGTGCAAAATTTTCGCGAGTAGTCAAGTAGTTTTCAAGATGCATTCGAAACAAGAAGAGCTACGCCAGCAAATCTTGGGCGCGGTGATCGTTAATCCTGGTCAGTCGCACAGATGGATCGCCAAAAGGCTTGGAATCCACCATTCCACCGTGTCCCGCGTTGTGAAGATGTTCCAGGAGACGAAGACCATCGAGCGGCGCGCTGGAAGCGGCCGAAAACCGAAAACGGAATACCCAGAGAAGGCGCGGAAGATAAGGCAGTACTTTAAGAATAACCCGAGACGTGGCCAAAAAGGTCAATTCGTCGAAGTGGTTCGTCCAGCAGACCATGAAGCGGGCTGGGCTACGTGTTTTTAAGGTCAGGAAGGCGCCAAACCGGACTGACAAGCAAAGCACGGTGGCCAAATTGCGTGCGCGGAAGCTGTACCGTGAGTGGCTGGTCAAGCCAGGCTGTCTCGTCATGGGCGACGAGACATATCCGGAGCACTTAGCGATTTGGGCGTAATTGCATTTGTAAACAAACCCTTCAATCGCTGGTTCCTCGTGAGTATAAGCTCAATCTAGAAAACTAGCATTACAATCAAGTAGATAACATATACCTCTATGATTTGGTAGATTTTGTTTGAAGGATTGAGCTTATACTCGCGTGGAATCGGTGGATGAAGTGTTTGTTTATAAATGCAATTACGCCTAAATCGCAAAGTGCTCCGGATATATCAAGGCGAACACCAAACAAATTCCCGGCCTCAAGTTTTTTGTCGGTACGTTCCACATGGAGGTTCCGGAAAAGTTCCGGAAGAGAAAGATGGACAAATTCGCGAAGAAGTACCTGTTGTGGCAGGCGATCTGCGAGTGCGGACGGTACAGCAAGCCGTTCGTTACAACCGGCACCATAAACGGGCAGATTTATCGAGAGGAATGCTTGCAGAAGCGCTTGCTGCCCTTCCTCCGCTCTCACCGTGGTCCCACGTTGTTCTGGCCGGATCTCGCTTCGTGCCATTACGCCAAGCCTGTAATGGATTGGTACGAAGCGAAGGGCGTTAATGTGGTCCCGAAGGAGGCGAACCCGCCAAATACACCAGAGCTTCGTCCGATCGAAAAGTTTTGGGCGATAATGAAGAAGAAGTTGAAGAAAGGAGAAAAACATTCAAAACCGATGAAGCTTTCAAGAAAAACTGGGAGAAATTGTGTAAGGAAGATGGACAAAGCCTCGCCCAAGATCTCATGATCAGTGTTAAGAGAAATGGATGAGCATTCAGCTTGGGGAAAGGAATTCAATAAATAAATTAAACCAAAACATAGCTAATATATAGTTATTTAATCCCTGAAAATTTGCGAAGTATCCGATTTAAAATGAATTTTTGGTGATCATTTTTGTGTGTCTCATTCTTTCCGAGTCCAGTCTTTAGTTAATTATAATTCTGCAAAACCAAATGTGCAGGTACCATTTCAGGCCGTACTGCAATCGCAGAACGCGTTAAATAGTTTGTGGAATTCTTCAACAGCATGTTAGGTATAATTCTGCTGTCACTAATCTCTGAATTGGGTGAATCCCAAATATGAGAACACGTGGCTTATGAACCATTCCTCAGCTTTAAAAAAGCTAAATGAACTTATAAAAATCACTTAAATTGATGGGAGCGCATGGTTGGCAAATTTCTTTGGATAATGAAAACGCGTGGTAGGATAGTCAGCAAAAACTAAAAACATAGCATTTTTTTAACTAATCACCAATTTTTTGATATTTACATAACTTCTAAACTTTCAAGAAAAAACATAAAAACGAAGTGGTACTCTGGTTCCGAGACCATGAAAACCACAAAAAAATATCGCAATTAAGGTGTATTTTTAAATATAAAAAAAAATATGTTCATTTGATTACTTTTCATTTAAAATTAGATTGAAAAATCAGACCAGGGGTTATGATTTACAAAAAATGAACAATTTTTTAGACCACCCTCTCAAAGAATTGGTCACTCATTGACGAAATAAAAAAATACGGGTCAAACATGTTTCTATAAGGAACAAAACTACCAATTACTATGAAATGTCGAGAGTTCGTGTATGATTTTTTCTATGGAATTACTGTTTGTGTTTGGTAGAAATATTGATATTAAAGGCTGGAGCTACGATGAGGAATAATTCGTTGAAGACATTGCATGTCACCATGAAACGGATCCAGTAACTGATACGTTTCTTCACGCAATAATCTATATGAAGACACTCCTCGATCGCTCACCTAGCCACATTCATCTTATCTACCTTAAGAAGACACGGGGAACCCACGTAGTCTTCAGTAGATATCAAAGGAAAAAGGAAATGAATAGTCGGAGAGAATAGTTAAACAGAATGCACAGAACAAGAATTCATTTACAATGGTCGTTGGACGCATCTAGTCTAAGAAGGTTAAATGATGCTCCATTTTCTCTTCCAAAGGTAGGAACTTAAGCATTAACTCAAGTCCTAGAAACAGAGAAGAAAGTCTGGAAGTAGAGGAACGGGTGCTGAAAGAAGACGTATTTGATTTGTTGGATTGCAGTAACAACATCTGCGTCAACAGTCTAAGAAGGTAAAGTGATGCTCCATTTCTCTTCAAATAGTTGGGACTTTCTCATTAACTCGCTCACTGAAAGCAGGAAAATAGGAGCATATTTGAGAATATAGAAACATACAACATACAACTTTATTTGTGAATACTTGTTACTTCTACTTTCTTTTTCTATTGCTAGCCATTCCCATTTTGCAAAGCTTATATTTTCAAATTTGTTCGTGTTTTGTTGTATAATGTCTACTCATGTAAAGATTGGTCGTCCTCTTTTACTTTTGTTTTTCTTGAAGTAAGCTGCTAGTTTTAGTAGGTGTGTATCATACATTCTTAAGATGTGAGTCCAATTGAAGGGCTCTTATTTTTTTTGTGATTGTTTTACCTCCTAAAAATTCTTTATGACTCACTCGTACAACTAGATCTAAGCTCATTCACAATCTGGCTTTCATATTTCCTTAGTGAAATTCTTGATTTTCTTTTAGAATTGATTAAAGGCTGATTAAAAGTAAATTGGTACGCACAAAAAGACCTGTAATTCGTGATTAAATAAGTTTAAACAGTCCATTAATGATTGCTTTACAGTACGTTTATTAAAACTTCAAAGTTACAGCATTAGATGGTTATATTTCTCCAGTTCGAACGAAATCTCGAACCTTCCTTTTGATGAACCTATCAACTCCCACACAGTGGAAACGTACACGGAATCAGCGCATTTATTCCATTTTGCCCGCACATGCTGGATGTCCTTGACTACCCCGCCGCATCGTCGTAGTCGGTGCTTTGAAATTGCCTAGTATTTTTCGATTGGTCGAAATTCCGAGTAATTTGGAAGATTCATTACCTTGAGGATAAAATCGTTCTTGTTGGAAGCATACCACTCCAGAACCACCTTGGAGTAGTGGCAGCTGGCCAAATCGGGGCAAAAGATGGCTTGCGGATGAACGGCAATACACGCTTTTTCAGGCATTCTTCGATGTAAACTTAGGTTGTCATCGTCGAGGATGTGACGAATGGTTCCGTTTTCAGGCCACAAATGCAAATCGCTTGCCAAATCATGGCCTTTTTCACGAATTTGTCGGCAAACACGAACTTGAATCTTCCGGGCACATCCCCACGTCCAGCCGCGATGTAAACCTTTTGACCGGGAAGCTGCTTAAAATCGAGTTTGACGTATGACATCGATCAAAGTGTAGCCCTTGTGTTTCGCCAAAACGCGATCGTACAAAAGCCTTGCACGCTTTTTGGCCACGGAATTCTGCTTCATGTGCCGGTTCGGATGTTTACTGGCTTTGTACGACTTGTATCCTTCCCTGGATGTTCCGCACCGTTTGAAAGTTGGCATTGTACCTTCTGGCCACATCTCGGATCGAAAGACCGGGGTTGGCTTTAACGCACCTCAACACCTTGCTGCGCAGCTGACGATTCCTGGTTCCAGTTTTTTCGTAGGTTCGCTGATTCCTTTCCACAATCAGGGTTTCCTTGTTGGTTTTGAGCACTCGACAATCTATTGTTTTCGGCATTTTCATCACTTTAGCTTGGAACCGGACCATTTCTAAACGCGATCGACTACTTTGATCAAACTTGCACCAGTTGTTCTCTGAGGAAGTGTAAACAAACCACTGTCATTTTTCGATTTTGATTCTCAACAAAAGAGGCGTACCAATTTACTTTTAGTCAGCCTTTTCTAGGGGGCAGGTAGCTCATCAAATCTTCCGGTCCGCCTCTAAGCATCCTGCTATGAGGTACCAGGTGGGTCTCCACCGATACCCTGTCGATCTGCCAAATTTGGAAAACGTCTGCATTGAGTTATTTCAAATTATAATAATCCGTCCTCTATATCACAAAACATTGCGATTTGTTGAGCGGATTGGAGATGATGAAATCATTGGGTATGGGACCAAGTCTCCCCCGATTGGTGCTAAACCGATGAGCTTGGACATCAAGTTGTCAAAAGGCACGAAATGCAGCTACCGACCAGGTCCTCCAATCGTGGCTTTGATTGGATTGTTCTTCTGAACGTTCTACTTGATTGATGCGGATATTAGTTGCAGTAGCAACTGCGGTTGTAAAAATTGAAAATTTACGAAAAAAGAGTTTGCTTCGAGCATCGGCTGTGAACGGTTGTGTCGATGCTTTATTGCGCACTATTTTGCTATCGGGCATGGCGCGTTTCGTATTGTTTCGGTTATCTATTGTCCGGCGGCGCGAGGTTACTATCGATTATGAATCGTAAGTATGATCACATCACTTATGAATCCTGATCAATCGAGCTCTACCCTACTAGCATAAAAAAAACCTCCTTCCTGTAGCCTTTGTGGGGATGCAAAGGTAAACACGGTCCCTAATCAACATAGGTCACACTATCATTCCTTCTCTATTTCCACCTGATTGCAAGGACGAGGCCGGCGCCGTTTTTGATTATTCAAGAATTTGAATCACTGAAACGTGTACAGTGAGAATGGTCGGTTCCTGCCAGCCCCATTCAGTTGATTCATTGTGCAATTTCATTGATTATGATCAATCACGGGGTAGCAACCATCGAAACGTGCAGTCAGTCAAGCTAAGCTAAAGCTAAGGTAGAAATATTGATATTAATTGTGCTTTGCTTTTAGATAAAACGGGTATAATTCATGAATTTTAAATCAAAAATAAATTGTTGGTTCATCCTTTGACCATAATATTCAATAACAATTTCCAACTGCAAATATTGCTCGTGTCGCTTCTGTCAGATCTCAATACCGTTACAATATAAACGCATAGATTTGCCTTGGTTCTGCAGTACTTCAGGATAACAGATTCTTTTCAAAACATGCAACACTAAATTCTCAAATTTAAATTGTTCGTCAAACACTACCACCCGCCCTTTCTGAAGGTTCCAACAACCGTTTCAAATTAATTTGAAGTACATGTAAAAAATATTCATTCCTATGTCATTCCCAACGTTACGTTTAATCACAGACTAATGGATGACTTATGTCGGTATTAATCCATGCGTGAAAATCATTCTCATTTTTGCTCTTCGTTGAAATTTCCTCCAAAACACCAGTTGAATCACTCCTATTTGTCTGTGATAGACCTGCAATCATCTGAATGGAGGCAAACAGGGACAAACTACATGGTTCCTGGTGCACATTTTTCGCCCGAGGTACGCCTTGCCGTCGATTAAGAGTGGCGTCTACTCGCGTACCAGTTCTGGTACTTTTATTCTGGCTTCGCGGCGGCAATGCATACGAGAGTGCGAGGATTTTAAATATAGAAACAAAAAGTTTCTGCAAGTGGAAAGACGACGACAACCACCTGCGATTAATTCACCTTATATCCCCCCATCCACGAGTATCGTGCTGGTTCAATTTACGTGGTGGGGTGATGTTTTTTTCTGGAACAAAAAAAAAGGAAACCGTTTACACATTGTTACCACCCTTCGCGAGTGTTCCTCTCGAGTGGATTGAGAACAGCAAAATGAGCAGAGGCGCTAATTGCTACCGAGCAGACAATATCAATGCGCGCTGAATTGCGCGTTTCCTCTGCTCGCTGGAAAATATTAGATGACATGTGTAAACTTGGTGATTTAAAGAAGGTTAGTTGTTTGATCTAAGGTTCGGTGCACACATTGTGACATTTTAGGATTGTGTTCCCCTTACGGATTTGTCACCTTCAAGACTATGTAGGCAAAGTAGCGTGTAATAACGTGGAATCAAGTCTGATGCATTGTGTCGTGCGAAATTGAAGTTGAAATGTTTGAGTTTTGCACACCATCATAACTATTACAGTTACAACGGTTGCTACGGTAAAGTTAGCACGGTATACAATAGAGAAAATTGAAGGTTTTCAAAATTCAATCGTCATACACTGATGACATCTATCCATTTTAAACAACGTATACAATTCCAGTTCAAGTGCAGAGCTTCGAGAATACCCAAAAGATGCAAGTTCTAATAAACCTATGCTTACATTTTGCAACCGTTCCATTCGACTTAATAATGACAAATCCGGATTTTGAAAACACAAGATGGAGTATGTCGATAATACACTACAGTTAGGCGATTACGAAATCATAAAAATAGTTCTAAGATTTGAATCTTGGCAGAACATTGAAGTATAAAGAAGTATAAAGAAAGTCGCAAGAATTACCCAATCACAACAGAAACAAATGCCAAACAAATCTTTCGCGTATCATTGTGCGTCAGACTACGAGCATGGCGCTTTAACTTCAATTCCTTGACCATTACTAATTATTCCGAAATAACCCCTGATGGGGTAATCATTCGTTATCTTCCACCACATTCGTAATCAGCTCTG
The DNA here is from genome assembly GCA_024533555.2 of Aedes koreicus. Taxonomy (NCBI): domain Eukaryota; kingdom Metazoa; phylum Arthropoda; class Insecta; order Diptera; family Culicidae; genus Aedes; species Aedes koreicus. The sequence continues at coordinate 335,272 of JAHHFK020004119.1, forward strand.
TACTTTCCACTTTTCAGCTTATGCAACGGACTAACTTTTATATATTCATTTTTGCATTTTGAGGCTGGCAACGTCAATCCGACAAAATTTGAAAACTCTAATTGATGAACTTCCTAAACTTTTCTCTTTCTCTCCTCTCCGCTTTCAGGTAATCTTCCTTCATGGCTCATAAACTGCGTTCGGACGATTAGTACTACAGCTGGTGCCCTCTCGGTATGATGTCCAGTAAAACATAACGACGGACGGACACTTTGGATTGCACCACTGGCCTTTGGACGTAAACATACTGTTTGTTGGAGCAATTAAAACTGTAAACTTTATCTTCGTTCGGGCTTTGGATGCTTCCTAACCTAAGTTCGATTTTGAGTAGAAACAAGCAGGCATAACTTTTTCTATGACATATTATTTACTCAGTTGAGAGGCAAGGGAGATCGACTCCTCTTTAATATTGATTGATTGCCACTCAGTTACTCACAAGAACAGTTTTTCTTTTCTTTTGTCGACGCGGGATTGGCATTATCCTTTTATTTATTACGTTTAATCACATGTCCAAAATAGTGCCCGTGCTGGAATTGGGATCAATTTTTTTAGGTATTTCAAGTCCTAGTTTTAGTGGCACTTAATTTGCTAACGTTATTATATTCTTTTATATATTAAGGAAGAATTTCAAGTGTTGTTGTTTGTTCTGGTTTCGGAAGTAACATTGTTTGCCGAATTTTTTGATTTTTATTCCACCTTCATCCGTATTATGGACCTGTTTAGCTAGGCTAAAAGCTTATACAATTATTGTAAGACGCCGTTGCTAAATACGAAACATAAATAGATGATAATCGCACCATGATTTCATGACCAGATCGTCAGTATACTTTCTTCTTCTCCTTCATATGCTGCAATAATTATTTAGGAGCTTTTCAGTCAGTAGCCGGTATGTCTTCGACTTTACTTAGTTTCGTGGGCTATACTTCAATGAATAATATTTGTTCATTACCAGGATTCCAGTGAATTTGGCCCCTTCTCAAAGACAGATCCTCATGCCAATGGATACTGCTCATGGACTTCGATTTCCTCAATTAGAAACTTGTGGATCAATAACGAATGCCACTTCAAAGAGTCTTTCCAAATGTGCGAAAGAACTTTGTTTCCCTTCATCTTTTGCTAGCAAAACCAAGTTCTGTTTTTGAAGTGATGTCCATTATTTCATATTGCATGCAAGTCACATTCCGACATGAAACTGTTTGAATAATAACTGATCTATAAAAGAGAAATTATGTTTAATTTGCTCAGTAACGAATAGTTATTTGATATAACAATAAAGAACAAAATTAAGCTCACATATGGCAAACTCAATAAGGACTGATATCAAAACTGGTGCCAGCACACATAGTTTTAAAATGATTACTAGCATAACTTAACATCGGATTCACATTCAAAGATATGAAAAAACTTTTATATTTCATCTAAAATACTGCAGATAACGGATTTCGAAAAGAGGAAATTTCGTACTCGTATCCACATATTTGCTTGTTATCATATATAAATAGCATATTCTTTTGCGAAAAATTCCTAGTCCAGACCGGGAATCCAACCAAGTCAGGGCGGTGCTGCTTAAAAGATGTGAATTTAACGACTATAAATTGTACTCGAAAAAAATGTAACACTTTCTTTTTTGTATAACTTTTTACTGCACGAGTAAAAATTGATGAAATTTTGGACAAAACTAGTGTAGAGTGTAATATTTACAATGTTTGCAAATTTTGTCACAATCTGTCAAGTGGTTATCGAGATGGCTTTCAAGCAAGAAGTGCTTCGACAAAAACTTATGGGCACGGTCGTGGAGTTGGGAATCGACAATTCGACCGTGTGGTAAAATTGTTCAAGGAGACCTAGACGACCCAGCGGCGAGCTTTCAAGGGAAGGGAAGACGAGGGATTACTTCAAGCGCAATCCGAACCATTCGATTCGGGATGTGGCCAAGAAGGTCAATTCTTCCGTCCGGTCTTCATTTCTTCAAGGTAAGGAAGGCGCCTATCCGAGCCGATAAACAGAATACGGTAGCCAAATCCCGCGCCAGGAAGCTGTACCGCGAGTGTTTGGGGCAGCCGAAATGCATCGTAATGGACGACGAGACGTACCTTAATGCGGACGCCTAGCAGATCTCCGGCCTGGAGTTTTTCGCCGGCAAGTCCCGCCTTGGTTCTTCCGGAGAAGTTCTGGAAGAAGATGGTTGGAAAATTTGCCAAAAAGTACTTGGTGTGGCAGGCGATCTGTGAGTGCCGAAAATTTAGCAAGCCGTGCATAACGACCGGCTCTATCAACGGCCAAACATATAGAGAAGTAGCCTCCAAAAGCGCTTGCTGCCCTTTCTCCGGTCCCACGCAGGTGACACTCTGTTTTGGCCGGATCTGGCATCGTGCTATTACGCGAAACCGGTGATGGAGTAGTACGAAGCCAACGATGTTGTTTATGTGCTGAAGGAGGCAAATCCACCAAATTTTGCCAGAATTTCGGCCAATAGAAAAATTCTGGGCGTTTATGAAGGGCATGCTCCGGAAAACAGGAAAGGTCTTCAAAAACGATAAGGTTTTGAAAAAAGAATGGATTATAGTGTTTAAGAAAGATGGTGCAAGTGTTGCACAGGATTTGAAGGGGTAGCGTTAAGCCCAAGGTGCGGGCATTAAGCCTAAGAGAGGAGGTTGAATAAACAAACTTGGCAAAAACATAGATTAAGTTTGTGTTTATTTATTCTTTTTTATTTTTATTTATTTATGAGAATTTCAAAAGTATTCGACTTAAAATGAATTATTGGTGATCGTTTTTGTCTGTTGCATTTTTTAGAGTTCAATCTTTATGCTAAGGGAGGATTGGATTCGGTCATTTTGATCATTTTAACAGAACAAGGGCATTCTTTCATGCCATTTCGGTTCCAGGAGAAGTCCTGCTTGCCGTTTAAAACCCAATTGAAGATCAAGATCTAACTGTAATCAACGTTAAAAAGTTGCAGGTGAGCCTAAAGTTGCAATTTAGTTTGCTTTACGTAGTTGTAATTTGTAGAACTCCTAATTCCACCGGCGAGTTATATATTTCTCAAGCAAGTGTAGTACAACTTGTTGCAGGTCGCCATAGGTATATCGGTGTCTGATGTAGTCTTGTCAATCGTTAACGTTAATCTTCCTAATATGCGATGGCAGTTTGACGACTGTTTAGCTTTGATGACACCCGAATACATCTCGATTGGGTGAAACTCCGGGCAGTTTGGGGGTTCATCCCTTTCATAGTGGTATCTGTTCCATTAAGCTATGTCGATTTTCAAAATTAAAATCGAATTTTCGAATTTGCGTAGTAAATTAGGGCTGGAAATGTTTCAAGAACCATCCCTGAAATGTTTCAGATTATTGACGTAGAACTACGAATTTGTTTTTTATACTGAGGTACAATTTAAAAATTTCCTATTGCGACCGTCACGAAAAGCCGTTAGGTCTTAGTCCTTTCTCAAAACATTTTCAAAATGTTTGCCCCAATCGTTCGGAAATATTTCTACGTGTCGATTCCAATATCGAAAACTATTGATTTTAATCATTAAATTATTGAAAGTAACGCAAATATAAGGTGAAGTCTTATAATTTCGTTTGGGAGAGTAAATTTACTAAATGCCAAGTATTTTCCTATCACAGACTTCAAATATAAGTAAGTGAGATCTCGTGTGCAGCAGTAAACAATATAAAGGGGGTTTATCTTCGCAAAATGCTTCATTTGCTCGGCAGCCTTCGAGCTGTTCAGAGCGGCAATGAGCCAGTAACGGATTGACAGCTGGCGGTGACAAGTACTATGGAGGTTGCTCTGTCGAGGAACCATTGGAAATATACCTGACGGCTTTATCGCCTTTGGCTAGGCAACCGTTGCTGGGCAGCCATTGGTTATGCAGTCGGTTAACCAAGCACAATTAAGAGCGAAATAAGTGTGATCTGGCTGCCAACTCATGTTTAGGTAGGGTGGTTGAGTGGTATGAACGGTATAAACCAGCCACCACCATCATTGCTAATGTGTGTAGTAAATGCATTAACTAGCAACATTAGCATGACCAGTTACTAGTGATTAGCAGATAATTGATTTCAATTATCTGCTAAAAATTGTTGCAAATATGACGCTAGTACTGCTAGCTAATTCATTATCACACAATATTAGTAAAGATGTAAATTGGCGGTACGACAGGTCCAAAGAAGATCGCTCAAACTTGGAAAGTTTAAAATCCGTCCTTTTTAGGACGACTGATTTGATTTTCCCAGCTAAAGAGTTTGTTTGGATCGGAATATATCTAATATACCGTTCCAAATTCTTGTCAATTGGAAGCTAGCGCTGGCTAAAAAAGTATCAGCTTTCCCTGCGCCGCATATCTAAATCTTTTGTAAAATTTCAAATACAGCTCAGAAATTTAAACGGTTTCTATATCATTCCGAAGCGCAAATAGAGCAGCATGCCAAATAGATATTTTACAAATCGCGACCGTCACGAAATAATGAAACAAATGATTATCACATTCATTACACATTGCTACGTAGTCCTACGTCACCTTTGCGTACAACGTCATCGGGCTGTCCCTTTTAGTTTTTTTAAATCGTTTAGCCGTCAACTATTGACTTGAAGTTTCGTATGGGATTTTAACGTTTTCAGAACGAGGAAGGAAGTATTTTCAGTTTTTATTCAACAAAGCTACTTTAAAGATGAGCTTGAGTCGTTTGTTACTCTTTCATGAGCATTTGAAACAAAGTATGCTTTATTTGAGTTTAAAATAAGAAACTTATTCAATTTTGAAGTGCTGATCAATTTTGTAGAATGATTTCACATTTTCCAAAGTACAAGGTGGCCACAGACTCGGGGAAATGCGGGAATCCAAAATCATCGGGAAACATGCGGGAAAAAGTCGGGAACTTTTAGCATAGGGCAGGAATCATTCTCACACCTTTTTCAAATTGATGATTGGAGTAGAATCTATGTACATTTCCGTAAAACTTGAGTGAATATGTTCAATGTGTTAGCTCTCATAACACTGTGGTATTTTTGATTAATTTTGCTCTACTAACCTTTTGTTCAGAGCCCGACGGTCAGGCCGACGAGCCTGGCATTTTCTCAGTGGGAATCCGCCCTTTCACGCGCGAATTGATACGCACACTGTCAAACAGAAATAGATGTATTGCTTTCTCTTTCATTGTCGAGTCGCAGTAGCTAATGAAAGAGAAAGCAACAGTCTATCCTACGCATTTACTGAACCTTGAACCATTGAGTCAAATCATCATTCAGTTTCTGCCATTGATGTCATTCAGTTGAATAGAAAACAAAATCTATTAACTTTTGGTAATGGCAAGTGCGCGATCGACAACTTATTCTACAAACATAGATACGAAGTGTAGCATCCATGGTCTACCGCAGATCCAACGGACTCTGGATCGGTACGTTGCAAGTGGTTCAATAGTAGTTTCAAAATTAATTCTATGGGCCGAATTGCCTTCGCCAGGCACGAGAAAGGAAAGGATAATCAGCGGGAAATCTGTGTCATACGTGATTTGAATATCTCACCTAGTATAGTCAACAAAATTTTGTACTGAAAAACCTCGAATGCTTTACTTTTTTCGTCGATGTATTTGCTTCTAGAAACTTGAAATGATCAATGACTTATATAGAGTGATTTTTGTTCTCGTTTGCAAAATTCGAGACCAAATCAGCTTACCCAATACGCAAGAAGCCCGATTTGCAGCTGCTATCCATCATTTTCCCTAAATGAAACAAGTTTGAAGCATTCCAGATTGAACGATTTCCTCATAAACTTCAAACATAACAAACTATTACATCCATCTTATATTTACTCAATTTCCCAGTTGGTAAAATTAGGCAAAAATTCGGAAATATGCGGGAAATGCGGGAATGTTTAAAATTAAGTTTGTGTGGCCACCCTGAAAGTGGCACTACTGTCTGAAAGTGGATGGTGGCTTCCTATCTCAGAAAAAATGGGAATAGCTGTCAAAAACCCTTCAAAATGGATATATTTGGATCGGGGACGGCGTATAAAAGCGGAAAATCGATGTTTGACGCCATTTTGCAATCCAAGATGGCGGCTTCTGATATCGGAAAAATGGGTAAATAGTAGAAAATACTGTCGAAAAGCCTGCAATATAGATACATTTGGATCAAACCGATTTTTGACACCATTTTGTAATCTAAAATGTCGGCTTATGTTTCAGGAAAACTGGTAAATACTGTCAAATATCCTGCAATATCGATGCTTTTGGATCAGGAACGGCGTATTGAAACGATCATGAAGATAATTAATGGTGCAAACTAAGGAAATACAAACGAAAGGCTACACAAGGTGCCGGAAAACAAAATTGACGCTACAACTTTCATAGGCCTGATTGACTGCCGACGAACCTTTTCCATAATGGCAAGATGCCAGGTCAGGACAAAACAGCATTGAACCGGTATGTTTCCGAATGAATGGCAATGGTAAATTTGTCCATTTATGGTGCCAGTCGTGATGAAAATGTTGCTTCTGAGACCGCATCCACATATTGCCTGCCATACGAGAACTATTTTTGGAAACATTGACAGTTTTTTTTTACTTAAAATGTTCAGCAACATTTCCTCTTTGAACCGATGTAGAAAACTCTAGTCCCGGAATATGCATTGAATCAGCTTTGCAATATGTTTCGTCGTCGATTATCAAGTAGTCGCATTCCTTCAATATTGTATCATATAATTTTCGCGCACGCGATTTGTCGCTCTTGTTATGCGTATCGTTACGATTTGAAGCAACACGTACTTTGAAGGACTTCAGACCCGCACTTTTCTTCACTTTCTGGACGAACGATGGAGACATTTTCACTTTTTGGACACATCTCGGACTGAGATATTCGGTTGTTTCTTAAATTCTTTTTCCACTGCCTTCCTCTCCGCGACAAATCGAGAATCATAGTTTCCTCCGGAACCGACCTTTCTCTTTAACGATAAGCGCTGCTGAAAGTTTTTCAGCACTTTAGTAACCGTCGATTTTGCGATATTCAACGACTTTGCAACACCGCCGTGCGACATATCCGGATTTTCCACCTTTCTGTGCAATATTAGTTCGCGCCATTTTACAGAACAAAAGTGACTGTGGCAAAACGAGTTATTTATCATTGTAAACTTAAATTAATATTCATATAGTGGTGTTCGTATTAGCTAATGCGTACACGGAAAAGACTGTATTATGGCATTTTTGGTGACTTTTTGCTGTGTACATTCTTTAGAAGCAGCGGCTGAAGTCAATGATCAAGGACATTTTCTCGGTGAAGTGGGATGTGCGGGTGTTGATGGACGGTGAGACATAACTGAACCTAGACGGCAATGACATGCAGGGGACTTGATATTTGACGTCCACAACTAAGGAGGTGATCAGTGAGGTTAAGTATATCTCCCACACTAGGTTCCCGAAGAAGGTTCTCATGGGGCTGGCCATCAGTGTGAAAGGGATGCCGGAAGTAGACGCCTTCATTCGGAAGCACCATGCAGGAGAGGACGTGTTTTTTTGGCCAGACCTGGCATCGGCCCACCACGCCTCCGAATTTTCCTCAGCTGCAGTTAATTAAGAATTTCAGGCCAACCTCAAACGCAGGATTTATTCAAACAATTTTATGGCAAAATCCGAGGAGCAGCTGATCAGTAAAACGAAGAAAGAGCTGAAGAATATTCCGACGTCTTTTTTTATATGACTATGACCAAGGTCCTGACTAACTGTCGTAAAGCCCGCTCGTGAGGGTGTGGAAGCATTTTCGGAAATTGGTCAATAAATGTAAGATTTAAAGAAACATTTGTTTCATCGATGTTCCATTTTCTATTTTTTTTTAATGCAGACGTTACGCTATGAAGCCCCTTCTCCAAGATATCTTAAACAGTTTGCATGTGCAGTCATCTTTGTTGAAGTTGTAGTGTACTATTTATAAGTCTGTGCCCCGATGAAATTTCAAATATTTGAGAAATTAATGTCTAGAAAATGAGAAATTAATGGAACTTTATTACTTAAAAAGAACGGTTTACATAAACCTCTAAAAAGTAGTCAATCAATGCAGTTACGTCTGCATGATAATAAGCACGAAAATATATACATTAAAAGGCGTACGTACAGGACTTCCATATCAACATGCGGCTTTAAAAGTGGAACTTTGTTCATTAATGAAAAAAATGAAGAGATATGCTTGATAGTTTGATTAGGACAATAGTTATTAAAATTCAAAACAGGGCTATTTCAATGGTTGTACAAATTAAACTAAGCTCGTATTTATCCATGCAGGAAAGACAAAGATAAATGTACGTGCTTTTCTTCACGGTCCATAAAATATAAAGAAGGTCTTGACTCCCTTCGATCCGCCATTAAATTGACCATTGACTTTACTTTAAATTGATCAATTCCGAATGGATACATCATTATCGAAAAAAGCCAATACTTCTCAATTTGCAAACACAAAGTATCATTTTCGCTATTCCGCCACCCGGGGTGTCCGGATAATAACCCCCTTTTACGCCTTTACTACATAAGGGCCCGGAAAAATCTCGAAACCACCACGAGACGAATGTGTTGCTGCAACGTTTGTCTTCACGTTGTTGCCCCGGGCGGCTCGCGTGCGTGGCGATAGTGTTTGATGTTTATTGCCTAACGTCGTCGGTTTCCATTTCCCTCGCATTTCCCGCATCGTCTCCGCCGGATGTAATCGCTTTTTGTTTCCTCCACTTCATATCCTCACCTGTTATGGGAGGAACAGGCGCCAACAAGACAGCACATTTGGCATGGCGGGCGCTAAACAGTTTGTTGGGTTTCTTATGTTACGTAAGTGAGTTCGGCGACCATCACCGGAGGAGGGGCCCAGGAGGTCGTTTGGGAAGGCGATGACTTTTCTTCTGCTGAGGGCTTTTCCGCAGAAGATTCGCTCGAGTGAGAAGCCATCAGCGGCAATCGTCTTTCGCGCTCGGTTGCTCTAGACCACGGGGGCCGAAATGAACTTTTGCTGAATTGATTGAGTTCGGAGGGTTTTCGGGATGGGATGTCGACTGTTTGAATGGAAGTATGATTGGATGAGGCTTCTATATATTTATTTTAGAAACTAGTGTACTGCTTACTTGGAAATGGATGGAGAATGTTTGCGATGGTCTCGAAAACCTTATGCAGTATGTGGCTGATGATGCCCCATTGTCGTTAGGCTTCTGGAATCCGCTATCGCAAAGCTGTTGCATGAATTGAAGATCCGCTGAAAAATCCGGTCTAACCAGCACGAAGATTCATTAAACTGTCTCTTGGATTGGCCACAGTTGATTACTTGTAAAGTATTTCCGTAGAATACACATTAACAGTGGATCCCCGAATATCTTAGAAAGAAAATCCGGAAAGAGGGCGGATACTTTTTGCGTTGTGTTTTTTTTTCTTCAATGTTATGATGGTTCTATGAATTTGTCTGGAAGGCCGTTCCCCAGAATAAGCCATTTTCCGAAAAAAGGGACAAATTCCAGAAAATGAGTAATTTTGGAAATTCTTGTGAAATCTCATTGAACTGCTATGAAGCCTAATCGTAATCGTATGTCGAAACATTGGACCTTTGATTGATTTCAATCTAAACAAAATACAATCAGATGCATTCATCATGCATATTCTTCATAAATAAAACATTTCAATAATTTCTCCTATAGTACGGTGGGTGATATAACCAATCCAACCCGATTTATTGGCTTTCCTTGCATCGAATTGAGCTGTTTTTTTTGTGTAGTTAGGGTCTATGATATACGTGTTACCTATCGAAGCGTAATTGGTTTCACGACAGCTGAGAAATTAGGGTGAGTTGATGGTACCTCCCTCCGCAATATGAGAACTGACACTAAAACTTTTTTGCTGTTGCTGTTTTTTTTTGTAATGATAACTTTCCTTCTCCGATAAATACTAAAACTGCCTACCTAGAGCGTGAAGCGTGTTCTGTGTTGTGGAAGATGAACCAACCCAAAATATGTATTCTGTGTTGTATTGTAAAACTTTAACACAATCCTCAGGCGTTGAACTAAGCTCTTATCCTCCGGGTAAAAGACACACAAAAATCTTACTTGGATACTTGGGTACTTGGATCACATATGTATGTATGATTTCGAAAATGAAGGAAGTGTATTGAACATTGCCCTCGAAGGTACCATTAAAATGCAAAGTTGTATCACATTTCAGGCTTAAAGTATGATTTATAATGAACATTTCCCACTTGCTAGTCGGCTTTCACACATGCGGCCAAATCCAATCGGGATGAGACAAATTGCTCAAATCTGCCGATTACGATCAATAACCGGCTTTCGAAAACGATTTGCTTTGAATTATGAGTCGGCACTTGTATACAAAGTAAACGGACGAGTCTGTTTTGCGAGGCGACGTTCGATTTCGAGTCACTGAAGCGAAGTGGTAAAATGATATCGTAAATTGTTTCAGGACCGAGGAGAACCGAACCGAAGAGCCTCATTCCAATGTGATACCGATATAAAACTTATTGCTTCGTTCCTACTGGGGTGGAATAGAAGCTTCCTGGGAAATTCACTTCATAAATTTGAGTCCCTCTCGACATTAAACGGTTGCTGAAATCTTTCCTCCCACTTGTCACAAACACATACAGCACAACTCCACCGATTGCTCAGTTTGGAGGATTGATGCGCACCCGGAGATATTACGATAGCTCACCGACCCAGAAATACGAAACGTGTTACATAACCTTTTATTCCTTTTTTCGCCACCTTCACTCCCGACGTCGTCATCGTCGTCGTTGTTGTCGTCGTTGTTGTCATGATAGCTACACAAAAGTACACTTGCCCTGTTTGCTGCCGTATTTCTTTTCTTTTTTTTTTCGTTGCTTCGACTCATGATGCGATATTTATTGTACAGCAGTTTATCCTTAGCTCACCATAAAGAAAAAGGCTGCCGACGACAGCGGCGAAGAAAAACCTCTCTCACAAGCAACGAAAATAGAGCAACGAAAAATGATTCACATTACGGTGCAGTTTGGCGGTGCATGCCACTGCCGCCGGGTGTGCATTGCCTGAGACACCCAAGGTTGGTCCATCAGTTTGGATGATAGATGCAGAAGAAGTGCAGCGTAATGCTGAGTGCCGAAAGGAAAACTGGTAATGGCAAAAAGATGAATCACCCCCGTCATGCTTAGAGGCGTCCGATGAGTAAATGCGAATGCGCAATTATACAATATAGAGCTCGGATCGGTTTCGCCGTTTAGCAGCGCAGGAATTGTTCCATCGCATTTTTTGTTTAAATGTGACCTTCGTATTTTTGAAGTCTATGCTTAACTGGGGAGCAATTGCGAAAACCAAAAACCAGTCGCGATACGGAAAGATGTCAAATTTTGAACGCTTGTAACTCTGTCCGTTATGAATCGATTTTCATTTTAATAATATCAATCGACGGGAAAGCCAGTTTTACCCCAAATCTTGTTATTTTGATAGAGTTACACTACTGGTAATTAAAATAGGTGTAGGAAAAATAAATGCGAAATTTCAAGTTATTTTTATTCAATTTTATTTAATTCAACTTCAAAGTAAGACATGTGGTAGTTTATTAAATATTAATTAATTGCACAAGAAAATTCAAAGTTCAAACAATCAATGACTTACTCATAACAATCAAATATAAAATATGCCTGGTCGGTGAAATAGGTATGTTCCATAAAACTATATTATAGAAAGCTTCAAACTTCTCGATTTTTTTTATTACATTAATGGCTCTTGGTAGCCGCTGTACCCTCCATTAATTAGAAGAACCTTGTTCATTCTCCTTGGCATTGACTCAACCAAGCGCTGGCAAGTTTCCGTTGGTATAGCACACCACTTTCTTTGAACTGTGGTCCATAGTTGATCTTTATTTGATAATACTTGACCAGATTACTTCCTTTTGAGTTCGTTCCATAAATTTTCTATGGGGTTTATGTCAGGAGATTGACAAGGCCATGAAATAACCGACACTTTGTTTGTACGAAACCATTCCTTCGCATATTTAAAAGTGTGTTTCGGATCGTTGTCCTGCTGCAAAGCAAATTCCTTTCGTGCCTGCAGGTTCTTTTTCCTTAATAAAGGGTGTCCACGATGAAATTGCCACACTATGAAATTGCTCTAACATTTTAACCGTTGGGTAGAATTTAATGAAAATTTGGGTGGATTTAGTTCATAGTGCATTATTTACATCTTGCAAGTCCTAAAAGTCCTGTGATCAAAACTCGCGGAAATGGAGTCGAAAGAACAGCTCGTGCGTGATAAAATCTTGCGCATTCATCACGAGAACAAGGATCTTTCGCATCGTTCCATCGCTAAAACGTTGGGAATCGCGAATTCCACGGTGTCGCGAGTGATTAAGCGGTTTGAGGAACGGTTGACCACCAATCGGAAGCCCAGAAGTGAAGGAAAAAGTATTCCGTACAACACCAAAAATCCCAACCGCGTAGTTGGGGCCTTCAACCGAAATCCGAACGCCTCCGTTCGGGATGTGGCTAAGAAGCTGCACCTAAGCCGAAGTTTTGTCCAGAAGGTCAAAACTAAGGCTGGGCTTCGAACGTTCAAGGTACAAAAGGCCCCTAATCGCGACGAGAAGCAGAACAAGTCCGCCAAAACATGCTGACGAAAGTTGAATGCTGCATCATGGACGACGAAACATATGTGAAGGCCGACTTCAAACAGATCCCCGGCAACCTGTTTTTCACGGCCAAGGATAAGTTCAGCGTTCCGGAGCATGCCCGCACTCAGAAGATGTCCAAATTTGCGAAGAAATTCCTGGTTTGGCAAGCCATCTGCACGTGCGGGAAGCGGAGTGCACCTTTCGTGACCCAGGCCACGATGAACGGACAGGTGTACATAAAAGAGTGCCTCCAGAAGCGGCTGCTTCCTCTCCTGAAGGCTCACAACGTCCCAACAATCTTCTGGCCGGATTTGGCCTCATGCCACTACTCCAAGGACGTGCTGAAGTGGTATGCGGACAATAAGGTCAATTTCGTGCCGAAAATGTTCAACCCTCCCAACACTCCGGAGCTCCGCCCCATCGAGAAGTACTGGGCGATTATGAAGCAGCACCTTCTTAAACGACCTAAGGTAGACAGTCGAGGAACTGAAGAAAGTATGGGTTTACATGCAAAAAACGGTTGATTCACAGGTTGTGCAGAATCTTATGGCCGGGTTTAAGGCCAAGGTGCGGGCATTTGCGTATGGACTGTAAATAAAATACGAGTAAAATGGTAAAATGAAGTTTAATAGTTATTTCTCAATCCCTGAAAATTTGATGGCAATCGGATGAAAACTCGAATTTTGCGAATCAATTTTGTGTGTGGCAATTTCATCGTGGACACCCTTTAATGTAGTCTCCGACGAACTGTCCGTGAACTTATGACATTGTCAATTTTCGCTGAAATCCGTCTGGATGACGCGAAAGGATCAGACTTGGTCAATAATATAATGCGATTATCAGTTATATTTGATTGATGTTTTTCTTGGTTTTCCACGAGTTTCTTTCATTTTTAATGGTTTGAGGGCATTAATTACGAAATTTTCAAATCTTCCTAGAGTATTTGCGATGAACTTATACGTTTTACCTTATTTGCGCAAATTCTGAACCAGAAATCTTTCGTGTGGTGTACAATGGCGCGATTGACCCATTCTAAAAGGAAAACTGTTTTATTAAACATCTGAGTTATTTGTGACTAGCAACTGCATGCAAACCTTTCACAATATTACTCGTATACACAAATATTTGAGTTAAAATCAAGTGATATTTTCAACACACCTATTATATTGGCCAACTAAAACATCAGAAGTTGCCTTGTTTACACTCCAACTGACAAAAACAAACAGAGAAAGATGTCACAGATACAGCAATGTTTATGAGATAAGATGCTGTAATGAATGGAAAGGTATGGTAACGCTATAAATGCAATAGTGTGCGTTGTTCATGCAAATCGATAACTTGTAGTCGCACACATATAATAATGACCAGCAGTGTGTAATAAAGAAATCTAGTGGTGGAGATTTTCTTGCCGTGCACTCATTCAAATCGTACCTTTTGTAGCCTCCCGAAGACTCCACGGTTGCACATCTTTGGGTGGCGATTACCACTAAAACCGGGACTCTGTTAATCTGTGTCTATAACCCCCCCCCCCCCCCCCCACACACACACACACACACACACACACACACACACACACACACACACACACACACACACACACACACCGTGTTAGCGACAGCAGCCTTATCGAGAAAAGCACACTCTTTTTTTGTATTGGATCGTATCACAAATGGGCCCCAGGGACAACATTGTCGTCGTGGGAGATTCTAACCTCAGCCCGATTTCTTGACATATCGATACTAACGGCTTCCGCTATCCCGACAAATCCTGTTCGTAATTCAGACCGGCGTCGCTCTCCTTGCTTGATGCTTATTCTACTGCCCCAGACTTCGGCAAGTTAATGGCATTCCGAGCGCGAATAACCGTTTGCTGGATCTATGTTTCTTTAGCGAAGAATTGGTTCAAAGATGTTCTGTCCTTCAAGCTCCAACAACGCTTGTCAAAAGATGCTGAAATTATTCCCCTTTGCTATTCAAACTGGAGTTTAATCTCGATTATAGCTTCCATATCAACATCGAAAACGTTTATTATGACTTCACCCATGCTGAGTTCGATGGAATGAACAACTTTCTCGCCGGCGTGAATTGGAACACGACCCTTGCATACGAGGATGCGAGTTCTGCTGCTTCGATTATGTGTGGTATTTTGCTGTACGCTGTGATCAATTCGTGCCTAAGAAACTCAACCGTAAGCCTCCCAAACCTGCTTGGTCTAATTCCGACCTCAAACATTTGAAACGAGTTAAATGGGCTGCTCTGAAGAAACACAGCAGATCGCATTCGCACCGATTCTACGAGGCAAACTATGCATGCGCCAACGTCGTTTACAAACACCTCAATAAAAGCTTGAACAACGCTCATCAGTCTCAATTCCAGAGTCGTCTCAAAACGAAACCGAAGAGGTTCGCGAATGAACAACGGAGGGAAACCGATTTACCCTCCTCTATGGCTGACGGCACTCATGAAGCAGACTATGTCGAGGATATCGCCAACTTGTTCCGTACACAGTTCAGCAGTAGTGGCTTCTGCGACGAAATTCTGGATGCCAAGGGCCTCGTAGCGGCTACTAGCAATGTTCCCCGCTTGTCTATATTTGGTTCTGCACTCTCTATCCATAGTGATATGGTGATTTCACTTGGAAGCAGATGAAAATTTCAACTGGTTGCGGCCCTGATGGCTTTCTTTCAATTGTCCTGAAGCGTTGCCTTAACACACTTGCTGCGCCCCTGGCTACGGTCTTCAATATGTCATTAACTTCCGGTGTGTTTCCTGAATGCTGGAAAGAGCCGTTTGTTTTCCCAATACACAAAAAGGGATGCAAATGGTCCGTCATCAACTATCGAGGGATTGCTGCACTAAGTGCTGTATCCAAGCTAATTGTTCTCCAAAGGCTGGTCTATGACTATTCACAGACTATTTCTCCTGACCAACACGGTTTTATGCCCAAGCGCTCGACGGTGACCAACCTTACCGTATTTACATCGTTAATCATCCGCGAAATGGAACGCGGCCATCAAGTAGACGCACATAGTACACAGATCTCTCTGTGGCCTTCGATAAAATGAACTATCAGATTGCAATTTCCAAATACTACTATGTCTTTGAAGATTACAGATTATGGCTCGTCCAGCTTTTCAGTAACATTCGGCGTTCCTCAAGACAGCTACCTTGGTCCATTCCGGTAATAAAGGGTGTTCCGATCAAAATTTGGTCAAACAGTAATGTGTGTGAGTCGATCAATGTTTTCATTAATAAGTCACATTCTTTTTCTTTTTCAAGTTCAGTTAATACAGAATACAGGAGAAATATTCAGCTAAGCTTCCTTTTAACCGAATGCGAACTGCCGGATCTTTCGTTTAACACCTGCCATAAGATTTTGTACAGTCTCCTTGTCCACTTTATTCGCCGCAGAACGCCAGTTTGCCTTGAACTGTTTCTCGCTCACAACAGCTTTTTGAGTCTTCTTAAGGTTCCGCTTGACGATGGCCCAATATTGTTCGATTGGGCGGAGCTCTGGCGTGTTGGGAGGGTTCTTGTCCTTGGGCACCACTTGAACGTTGTTGGCAGCATACCACTCCATGGCCTTTTTCCGTAATGGCAAGATGCCAAATCCGGCCAAAATAGAACGGAACAATTGTGTCGCTTCAGGAAAGGCAGTAGACGTTTTTGTAGGCACTCGCTCAGATAAATTTCCTGATTGACGGTTCCGGTCGCAATGTAAACGTTGCTCTTCAAGCCACAGGTACAGATGGCCTGCCACTTAAGATATTTCTTCGCGAACTTTGACAGTTTAATGTGCTTGAAAATATCTGCCACCTTTCCCCGTCCGGTTGCCGTATAAAATTCCTGTCCAGGAAGCTGTTTAAAGTCTGCCTTGACGTAAGTTTCATCGTCCTGTACCACGCAATCAAACTACGTCAGCATCGTCGTGTACAACTTTTGCGACCGTGCTTTGACCGACGTGTTTTTGTTTATCGTTGCAATTTGGAGTCACCACTTTCTTGTAAGTCGACTTGTAAGCTTTTAGCTCTATCCAAGATTGAAGGCGCCACTCCCAGCTTCTTTGCGACGTCTCTGGCGAAGAGTTTAGGGTTCCGCTCGAAACAGCGGGCAACTCTTTTTGTCGTCGCTGTGGCCTCCGGCTTTCGATTTCCCCCCGATCCAGCTTTCCTGGCTGTCGACAAACGTTCACCGAGCACTTTTAATACGTTGGTCGCAGTTGATTTAGCCACATTCAACAGTTTCGCCAACTTGGCGTGAGAGTAGTTTGTATTTTCGCCATGCATGTGCAAAATTTTGATGCGATGCTTCTCATCCTTCGACGACATTTTGATAACTGCAGTGCTAATCTCAAAATCAAAATAGAGGCATGATGCTACACGCACACATCTTCAAAATGAGGTGTGTGCAACATGAAAGAAAATGCGTCAAGTTTAAGTCGATCAAATTTTGATCGAAACACCCTTTATATGACGATTGTGTTCCTCCATTCGTCCCAAACCCCAATTTCCACTCAAAGCCTGATGCGGTAAATTTCCGAGCAGATCATAAACATTTCAACAAAATCATTTTTCGCAGTATGTTTCCTTTTTGGTGACGGTGGCATCCTTCCCAACCGGTCAACCAAACAAACCATCTTTGTGTGCCACATTTACCGGCAATTATGAGCTACATACAAAGCGTTGAATATTTCAAAGCTTAAACAACCGCCGCCGGTTACCCGCCCGGCAGTTCCATCCTCTCCCGAAGCGAACCGACCACAAGAAAGCAAGAGACGTCCTCGAAAAGGCGTCAAAGTGCTTCCAGTTGCTACAACTAGGTCTTTTTTTACCCCGTGGAAAGCTTTCGGTTCCGGAGAACAAACGGACGACCACCCGTGCCGATTGTTGGATGAGAAAAATTCGACGCATGCGCATGTGCCATTCGAGGGAGAAGCGCTTCTAATCCCCCCACTTGCTTCTCTGCTCGCTGGTTCTGCCTCTGGGGACGTATTTGGAAGCATCATGAATGAAATGCTCTAGAAACCGATTTGCGACCCACTTGGATGTCCCAGTATGGAAGGATAAACGTTTCTAACGGATTGAATATTTTTCCGGAGTGATTTGAATCAACATTTTTGGAAAGGACTAGAATAACTATATTTACAAACAATGACGTTGGATTAAATTGATTTAACACTAGTAAGAATATTAAATTTTTTACCTTATAAATGATGTAGACAAAGAGTTAATCTCGAATTTATATGTATCTTCAGCTACCGCTTTAGAGCTCTTGATGATGATGACAACCGAACAAACAGAGCTGACGAATGTTTGTCCTTAGTTAACGTGTGGAGTTGTATGTGTTTATCTTTTGGGGCTCATGTTGATTTGGTTTCACGGATTTGGGGTTTGGCTCGCCCACTGACTGAAGGTAGACGTGTTTGCTGATATGCGGTAAAACTGATGTTCTAGCCGTCCGCTAGTTAACGAAAGCAATGTAGAACTTCCATCAGCAGCTTGCTTTCAATAATAAATCATCGCGAAATCACCTGCTCTTCTCAATGAACGGTTTCCCAAGCATACCATTTCAGAATGAATAATGATTTTCAAAGTTAGACAATGCGGCGTGAGTTAAAGTTCCAATCTTTGCTTTAGCCGTTCTTCTGGATCCTCTACGGGGAAAACTTTTAATTTTAGAATTAAAAGTTTGTTTCTGCGATTTCCCCCTTTCCGGTGGTGGTCGCGGTGGTCACTTTGCAGAACAACGAATCGGGGTGAAGCCATAGAGTTAAAATCACCCGTGAACGTCGAAAAGTTTATTTGGGGTTCTGGAAAAGATTAGTACGCCTTATTTGGGGGTGGGTTGTGGGGGGGAAATTTGTTTGATGGGGGGGGGTGTTTTCTCGTTGTGGTTGCTTTTTATTGTGAAATTAATTTGGGGTTTGTTTTTCTAAAAATATAAAAGTTGCTTTTACACTGAAAATTTATTTTCGTAAAATAGCTTTCACTCGCTTCGTAATCATGGATTTTGTACATAGAACAAATGTCTCGTATATTGTATGAAACATTCATATTGTTTTTTATCTAGTGAAATGCTATCATTACACCTTATTGTATAATGCACGAAATGGATTTCGTGAAGACCAGCCAATCGCTGCTTCGCTGATGTTGCTGCTGGGATGGGCGGGAATAATTTATTTATCCCAAAATACAAATTGAAGCTCTGTCGAGAGTTATAACATCATACTTATTATTCAATTATCACCTCATGAGTCTCCATGGCATAGTGAGATCAACCGAGGTTGCAGTATCAGCTCTTTCCAAAAATATAGGATCGAATCCCATGTCAGAAACATTAAAAAAATACGCTGGACAACTCCACGTGGTTGTGTTTTTTTGTCAATTACATTTCGAGTCGATAAAGTAGAGCTCTCAGTCATGCAGTCAACTATCAGAGAGACGTTTCTTTTAAATTGGTAACAACATATTCGTAGCTCTTTGTATTGTTTTTGTACAATGCACGAATGTTGTTTCTGTGTCAACAAATGCTTCGTGCTTTTGACAGTTGCGCGTGTGGCATTAATTACGAATGTATCTTCTTAAAAAGAACAAATCAGTTTCGTTGCTGAAAACAACGAACAGATTCGTTAGTTCTACCTTCGATTTCGTAATATAAACTAAAATTAACTTTCAGTGTATAAGCGTGACCATCGACGTCCTGCAGGAGAACAATAGAGTTGAATTTTCCAACTCAGGTGGGAGCTAACTATGCATTCAGTCTAGCTGTGGGGTGCGGTGGTGAACTCTCACGTTTTGACTTTTTCAAAAAATTTTAACAACATTTTAAAATAATTAAAATGTTGTTTTTTTTTTTATTTTTTTTATTTTATTTTGTTAAATATTTTATCAATTATTTTTTTTATTTTTCTTTTTTCCTTCTTCTATTTTAATATTTTATTATTATCGATGCATCTTATTTTTTTTCGAGGACGACGAATGAGGTTCTGCTCCGTTGTTCCTCCCACCACTTTTTTCTCTTTTTTTCTATTTTTTTTTTAATTTTTGGTGGGGTTCGGTGTTTTTTATTATTTCCGCTGTTTCTTTGGTCAAAGCACAGAAAGTCTCGATTGGCCGTGCCTCCTGGTAATTTGGCGGATTCATGACTTTCAGTACGAAACCGACATTTTGGCTTTTGTAGCACCCTAGTGAGTCCTTCGCGTAATGACACGATGCCAAATCAGGCCAAAATATGACTGGACCATCATGCTGCTTGATCATCGGCAATAAACGCTTCTGGAAGCATTCCTTGATGTACTTCTGGGTGTTCATTGTCTCCGATGTTACGTACGGGCTAGATATTTTGCCGCATTCGCATATTGCCTGCCACACCATCACCTTCTTGTCAAATTTTGCGGTGAAAATGGCCTTCTCCGTTTTGGGGATATCCCTATCTTGTGTACAGTGAAGTATTGTGGTCCGGGAAGGGTTTTATAATCCAATTCTACAATCGTCGTTTCATCGTCCATGATTATACACCCAGAGTTTCTACACAAAATTGAATCATATAGTTTCCGGGCTCTCAGTTTCACAAACGCGGACTAATTTGAGTTCTCTTTGGGTTTCTTCTGCTTCCGGTATGTCTTGAGTCCAAGTCGCTCTTTTGCACACATCCCACATCTCGAACGGAAGTCGATGATTTCTGCTTATAGGCATCCCTGATCTTCTTGTCAATCGCAGGTCTCCGGAGGCCCTCCCTTAGCTCAGTCGGTAAAGGCGCAGCTACAACGCAACATCATGCTGAAGGTGGCTGGGTTCGATTCCCGGTCTGGTCTAGGATTTTTTCTTAAAAGAAAATTACTCGACTCCCTGGGCATAGCGTATGATTGTACAGGCCACATAATGATACTAATGCAAAAATGGTACTTGGCATCGAAAGCTCTTAATTAATAACTGTGGAAGTGCATTTAGAACACTAAGTTGTGAGCAAGCAATAAGCTAATTGTGAAGGCAATAAGCTTGAAATGCTAAAGAAGGATTTCCGACCACTCCTCGGTGCAGCTTCAAAAGTACATTGTTCTCCAAATTTTCCAACTGCAGTTCGACGCTCCGACGCTCACACCCTCTTTATTGGCGAATTTTCTTAAAGAGATTCCACTCACTGTACCAATTGTGCACGATACTTTTTTTCTGTTCCGGAGTACGACCACGCATTTTGAAAGTCAACCAGAAATTAATTTTTTTTTATGCTATGACGTACAGAAATGTGTAAACAAAAGGATGCAGCCAAAATAATCTGAAAAATTTCATTCAATTTAAAATGACCGTTAACATTAGGTGTGCTTATAATTTCTGGAACAGTCTATAATCCGATATCATATCTCCCCACCGCATTGATATGGAACGACGAAAGGGCTGCTTTTGCTGTCCCTCAGTGCACCAGTTGCAAACATCGCTAGAAATTCGTCGCTTTTGTCGAAAAACCTCGCCGGCAAGCGCACAATAGTTGCCCAATTTGGTAGAATGCAAATCACGCTTTGCTTGGATTTGCAGTCTGCGAAAATGTATGCAGCCCGTGATGATTTTCAACGTATCTACGTTGGAATTGCAATAGGGTTATATTACTGGGAAAATTACTGAAATGAAAACTGACGACGTAAAACTGAACAAATGAGGATTAACATGGACTGTCGGCATTGCCGGCGGGATGGCGGCCATTGTGTGCCAATTGAATAGCGGTGGTAGGTTTCGCAGCGTCCAGAACTTGGTCTAGTGAAATGGTTGAAGTCATTTAAGTTTCAGTCTCACATGCCAACGAGTAGTTTTTAGCTTTCCGTCTGGAAGGAAATTGATATTTTCAATTTCCTCTGAAAAGGAACATTAAATAGTGCTGTATCTACCATCAGAGAAGAATAATATTTCTTTTCGATTTTGTCCTTCCCCATTGCCTTTACAGGTCATCATTCCGAATCATAGCCATTGGAAGATTGGATCGAGTAAGCGACAGCAACAGACTGGCTGTTGATATCGTGGTGTGGATGTTGTATAAATCCTCGAATTAAACGTGACTTATCAGGACGATCTAAATGAAAGCTTTCTATTGTACGTGTTTATTGCAGCGAGGGAACATTCTAAAGGGGTTGGAGTGGTTTTCTTATGTTAGGAACTACTATATAGCAGGTCGACAAATTTTCTACCCTCTTGAGTTCACTAGCCGATTAGGAAACCGAATCCACCGGTTAGAATTTGGTGTTGTTTTGAAACCATACCTTCTACGGCAGGCCCGATTCACATTTCAATATTTGCAAATCGATTATATCACTCTCCCTTACGGTAATATCCCAATGAAATTCATCCCGGTACGATAACAATTAAGGGGTTATACCAAATTGGTTTCGAAATCAACGCCAACGTTGTAGGAGTAAATCATATTCCCATATTGTTTGCGGATTAAATCAATTAGTCTAATTGATGGCCATGCTATTAGAGCAAATTAAGTGCAACCGAGAGCCATAAATAGCTTTAAGCTTTAACAGGTTCATGCAAGCAGAATCATAATAAAAATTACTTCACACACGACCAAACATATTCCGAATGAACCGAAGCGCTGTTGCTCGGAAAGCTGTTCTTGGCGCATTTTGTAAAAAAAAAAAATCGATTCACTACATTCTAATGTTCCATAGGCGAGTGAGGAGATTTCGAGGGGCTTGAGTGCTTAGAGTGAAGTGAAGATTGATTAGGCTATAATTGTTGATATCAGTTGTATTGGCAATCTTGAAGAGAAACTTGTTGAAACTATATCCAACTATGTCCATAATCCTTTTTAAGCTTTATGTCCTAAAGTTATAAAATATGCGGTTTTCTTAAAATGATCATCCTCAAAAAATAAAAAGAAATAAACAAAAAAGATCTACTCTAAATCGACTAACTGATGTAAGAAGATGCTAATATCTTACGTGGGATTATTGATTTGTTTATTTACAGTATTATTTTATTTCTAACAAAAATCGTCTTCGTTTCGAGTTTCGAGCATTTAAAGCTTATTTCTTTCACTTGATTGCCCTCAGTTTAGTTTTTCGATTACACTTCCACAATGATGAATTGTTAGTTTCGATGCCAGTTACCATCTTTCCATTTTATGGGGCAAGTGCAACTATACCCCATGTTACGGTATTTGAGAAATTTTCTATCACTAAAAATTCCTGGACCAGGTTGGGAATCAAACCCATCCACCTCAAGCATGCTGTTGCTTTGAAGCTGCTTTGAAGCTGATTTTTCACCCGCTGAGCTCTGGGTCCTGTCTTATCTTCTCCAAATTTGTATATAGATAGAGAGAACATACTAGAATTAACATTTTCTAATTAAAAGTATACTCATTCAAATGCAAAATAAGTATGTTTGGCAACACCGGTATTCATAAATGGAGATATTTACGAGTTTCTCATAAAATTTCCTCCAAGAAGCATCCAATATTTGACGAAAACTTGAAGTTTAATTCTTTAAATACAAAAACCGCATGTTTGGTAACACTGCTGCCCATTAATTTTCCTGAATTCCTGTACAATGTAAACAATGTAAATTAAGAAGCATCCAGTATATTGTTTCTAACATAATAGTTCCAAAGACAATAAAAGAAAATATTGGTTTTTGACAAAAGATAAAATGATAAACAAAGAATTATTTGCTTCAAGTATTGTATCCTGGAAACGATTCAAAACGCCTTAAAAATGTCGTGTCTTAAAAATAAAATCAAATTATACTGTTTAAACTACTTCATATGCTTCGGCAACAGTTACTCATTTGTAGAAAAATGCAATTGTATTATTAAGTGGCGAGAATAGTATTTTTGGCAACACTGCTATGATTAAAAATATCAAATTTCTTTAAAAAATATCCTTCCGTTTTTGTTTCGGACATATTAGTTTCGGAGATATTCGCAACAGTCGAAAAAAGAGGTGGTCTTATTACACGTAGGGATGATCCAATCAGTCCAAAAATTTCAATTTTTCTGGTCTATTATATTGAGGGACTTCATAGCAAAGTCGGTTTTCTGATCCAGAGGTCAAGTTTGTTTGGGTGATAAATTCGTTAGACTAGCATTAGCGTATTATTGTGGTTGACACACACGACATGATTGAATACCTTGGAATGGCAAAGACAGCCTTCAATTCAGAAGAATACAATTTTGAACGACGCGGAGAGTTCCAATGGGTGTAAAAGCCATGAAGAGATTAGTTCAAAGTATTTGTAGATCAAATTAAAAAACGCATTATGGTGTGAGTTGATAATTATTGCTACACTTTAGGTTTATTGATAAATCGGCTAAAGTTATCGGATTGATACCAAATTTTTTTCATTTGCTCAGTGTATTCATTTCAGCTTACAAACGTCGGTTAAATTTTAGGATGACTTTGAGTAATATGCTCGACATTTGCAGTTTGACGCCCTCCACTAGAGCCTGTTTCCGGTACATTTTTCTCAGTTTTTTTTTTGACTTCTTCATCATTTCCTTTTCGTCTTTTGCCTCTTCATTGATCTTCCGAAGTTCGCATTTCATCATGGTCCAATACGTTTCGATCGGCCTGAGTTCAACACGGTTGGGTGGGTTCATGTTTTCGGTACAACATCCACAGAGTTCGTCGAATTCGCCTCCTGCACGGTTTTGGAGTAGTGGCATGAAGTCAAATCGAGCCAAAACTATAGTTTTTGATCGTGCAGTCTCAAAAATGGTAAAATCCTTTACCTCGTTTTCCAAAAGTGCACAGATCAGGTACTTTAATATTTTGTATGTTTTCGATCCGCTTTGTTCTTGACCCTCTGGACGAAACTTTGCAAGCATCAAGCTTTTTGGCTAAGTCCCGCGTCGGAAAGTTCGGATTCCTTTTGAAATGAGCAATCAGCGCTCTTTCGTTTTTTTACGCGTTGTTCTCATTTTTCATCCAGATTTCACCCTTCCCTGGAACCTGTGGAGGACTATTGAGACGGTCGAATGATGTATATTATTCAGTTTTTCAAGGCGTGATGCGACAACCCGGAGTTTTGCAGTGGTTGTACAAAATCTGCCTTCCTTCTCGACCAGAATCTCACTGACAACTGAGCGGATATGAACAATACACTCTGAAGAGAAACGGCACATTTTGATTAATTTCGGTCAAGTATGAAAACAGTTACGCAAGTTCGAATGTGTCTCAATAACTATCGATATACCCTTTAATCTGAAAACACAGTAGGGATCTATTTTTTTTAATTTTTTGTAGTAGGGATGATTTTTTTCTGATACGGAAGAGTACAAAATTTATTAACCTTTCTATGCAATTCAAATGTGTAGTGACACATTGTTGAGATTTTGTTAAAAGTTCAACACCCTTTCTTATTTGCACACTTGGCTCAATGATTATCAGGCCGAAAACTATCGAAGTAATGGAAATTTGGAATTCGGCAGGAGCGCATTTCAAACGGTAAGAGGTAAACATTCATGAATTTTAGATTTTAAGATCATATTGTAGGTCTTGTACTGAAGTACCGTTTACCAATGTTAAGAAAACTGATAACGTTGATATCACAGATAGATCATCACGATGGGCCAACAACAAGGCGATAAGTCTTAAGTATTTCACTACCCTAGCCGTACAGGTCATGTGTGGTTTTGTTTCTTCATTAGTTTTGTAAGCTTGACATTTTTAAAAGGTCCGAGTCAAATCATTATTTAAATACTAATATTAGTATAATCTTTAAATCGATTTCATGAAAACCATAGGAACATTTATCCGATTTATAAAATGGTACATTTTGTGTTTAAGTAATCAACCCGAAAAGCTCGGAAAAGAACTTCTTGTGATTGTTCCCAGATGAAAGTTTGACAGCTAAGGGTGTCCAAAGTTCAATTGCATCACTTTGAACTACTCACCAAAAATAAGCGCCTGAACCAATTGTCATGGAACAATAAGGGAATGAAAAACAATATATAAACTTGATTTACGTGTCTTTATTTCACGCTACTTTTGTTGTAAACCCAACTGCTCCAACTTTGTCTTAATTCCCCACTTAACATTTTGTTCAGCGATTGAATCTACGCTTTTCTTTGCTTTCAACCTTGATTCCAATATTTCTTGTTCAGAAAAAAAAAACAACCTTAAAATGCTTACGAAGTTTGTGTTAGAGCCCAGTATCTCCCAATCGAGTGCAACTCCGGTGTGTTTTGAGAACCTCCCGCACGGCATTAACTCCATTTGTTTTATACCACTCTAAAACGTTATCATAGTAGTGACAGTGATCACGGCAGTCATGAGACAATGAAAAAACTGCCCATCTCTCTATCACGAGAAGAAATGACTATCATGAACTTTTTTCATTCTTCAACCATCATGTACTCATTAGTTTTTTTCTCATAGAATTTTGACTTCTAACTTTCTTACTAGTCTATATAAAAGCAGCCAAACAATTATACGTAATCGATAGAGTTAAAACTGCATTTCAAGCTTTGCGTCGAAAGTAACAATAATATTAATAAACGTGCTTGTAAAAGCGATGACCAAAACACAGTCGCGTTCTATCATGACGAAAAAGTCAATGACATTTTAAAGAAATCTCAATCATCGTTGCATCACCCGATTAGATAATCAGGTGTATTTTGATAAACTTCGCATGAGATTTTTCTTTGAAAATGACATTTGCCAGTCCTGGACAAGAGGCTGGATCCGGCCAAAACATCGTTGGACCGTTGTTTGATTTGAGGATCGGAAGCCGTCATTTCTTCAGGCAAGCATTTGTCCCGAAAGAACAAATCGCCTGTCAAATAATGTAGTTTTTGGGGAGCTTCGACGTATGCTGTTTCTTGCTGGAACATCGAACTTGTCTTTGCAGTCACATACTGGTTTCACGAAATTAATTTTCAATAAATCTCAACATACCAACTATAATAGCTCCCAATAGAACATGCTCTGGAATGGGAAAACTAGGCAAATTTAAATTAACACTTCAGTTGATCACAATTATAAAAATTAAAAATGTAAGATTTTCAAACTATCTCTAGTAAACGCGAGCAAATTTAAATTGCATTAAAAGAAGCTTACCTAGAAGAAGCTTCTGACAGATAGGTCTTTTTTGTCTGTAACTTACAGACTTCTTCAGTGTCGAGTGCTCTGGAAGTTAGCACACATTTCCCAAAAGAGAATATCAACAAACCGAGTAATAGAGGCCTATGCTGACTTGCTTGAAACTATGTAACATGATATGTTTTTTGAAAAAAATGGAAACGAAGAATACTACGAAAATAGTTTATCTGTCAAAGAGCTGGGTTCTCTCTCTCAGATTTTGGATAGAATTTTGATAGGAACCTGATAAAAAAAGAAAACATGTTTCTTCAAATCCTCAAAAGATCTCAATTTCAAATATTTTCTATGTAGAAATGTTGGCTTTTTATTCTGCTATGGCCAGAAATGCTACAGCTGAGCATTTCAGAACGAAGAAGGCATCGATATTTCCCAAAAAATACCTTGTGTGGCAAGCAATTTGCACGTGTGGCAAAAAGAGTTAATCTTTCGTCACTACAGGCACAATCAACAAGGAGATCTATCAGAAAGAGTGTCTGCAGAAACGATTGCTACCCTTCATCAAAAGTCACAAAGAAAAACCTTTGTTCTGGCCCAATTTGGCATCATGCCACTATGCTAAAACTGTGATGGAGTGGTACCAAGCAAATCAAGTGAACATTGTACCAAAAACCTCCAACCCGCCAAATTGCCCAGAGCTACGACCAATCGAGAGATATTGGGCTCTGATGAAGCGGAAGCTTTCTGGAAAGAAGCAAGGAATCAAAGACATCAAACACTTCCAGCAAATTTGGACAAAGACGGCTTCTACGATTTCTGAAGAGTCTGTGCAAATCCTAATGTACGGAGTTAAGCGCAAAGTTCGAAAATTTTATGCAAATACCGAATAACTATGTTTTGTCTTCACGAATTGTTAAAACACATCCCATGAATCTGAAATAAACAACTACGACGGAAATATAATGCGAAATTTATGTTTTATTCATGTTTTGAGGTGCCCGGATTATTGCGGATACAGACCTTATAAGTTGATCTTTTTACTGACATTTCTCCAACTTGGAGTTTCCACCAGAACTTATGTTTCAACTAAACTGTTCGAAAAAGTAAAGGAAATTAAAAGACAATATTTGTAGGTTTTAATAAATCTGTGGTTCTTTTTTTTTTTTTTTAATCTTTATTTTACGTCGGCCTATTTCCTCACATGGTGACAATCACCGACGCCAGGAAGACGACTCCACCACCTGGACCCTACCTAACGACTCATGAATATGAACCGGGACCAACGGCTTAACTTCCCTTCCGAAGGAAGACGTGACCAGTTTTTTCGCCTCAGAAAAACCACCGACGTCGACTGGGATTGAACCCA
The DNA here is from genome assembly GCA_024533555.2 of Aedes koreicus. Lineage (NCBI taxonomy): Eukaryota > Metazoa > Arthropoda > Insecta > Diptera > Culicidae > Aedes > Aedes koreicus. Next base: position 363,327 of record JAHHFK020004119.1, read on the forward strand.
GACCCACTGGGGTGCCAAGTAGCAGTCACGCTTACCACTACACCACCGACGCCGGCGTGGTTCTTTTAATGAAATGAAATATTCTTACCTTGGTGCAAATTTTTTTACAATCTTAACGAGTAGGGCTAAAACTTGTTTTTATTCAATTTTTCCATCATACCAAAAGATTTCGAGCAACAATTTTGTAATTTATATCTATGTTTAAATGCATACACCCTTTTCAAAATTAATCTTGTGTCAAATTATTACTCAGTCTCCAAAGTATGGGAAAAGTTCCATTTAAATTCCAAAAGTTTCCAAAAGTATGGGAAAAGTTCCATTTAAATAAAAAATAGTCTACAAAAATTTCACATAACTTAAGTTTATTGTGGTTAGCAATGCTCATGGCTGAAAAACAGTATTTCACACCTTGTGACTAATTCAAAATTATTGCACCTTAATGACTGAGCTCTGTGATATTTCACTTTGTTCATGATCGATGATGATGCCAGCTTGCCAGCTTAGATACACTTTATCATGGATCACTGTACTGTCTAATTATGATCTTAAGCAAATACAGGTCGAACTACAAAGGAGTGTACACACTGAAAATTAATTTTTGTTTATATTACAAAATCGAAGGTAGAACTAACAAATCTATTTTCTGCAACGAAACTGATTTGTACTATTTATTAAGCTACCTTCGTAATATATGGCACACGCGCAACTGTCATTAGCACCAAGCATTTGTTGAAACAGATTGAATACTCGTGCATTGTACGAACATAATAAAAAAAGCTACGAATATTTTGTTACAAATTAAAAAGAAACCTCTCTCTGGTAGTTGCATGAATGACAGATAGATCTACTATATCCACTCGAAATGTAATTGAAAAAAAGGGCAATCACGTGGAGTTGTTCAGTGTTTTTTTTTTAATGTTTGTGGCATGGGATTCGATACTGCAATTTTGGAAAGCACTAATACTGAATCCGTGGTTGATCCCACTATGCCATGGTGACTCGTTAGGAGACAGTTGATTAGTGAGTATGAAGTTATAACTCTCGACAGCGCTCTAATTTTTAGTTTGGAATAAATAAATTCTTCCCGCCCATCCCAGCCGCAGCACCATCATGCAGGAGTACAATTAAAGAGAAGCGGCGATTGGCTGGTCTTCACGAAATTCATGTCGTGCATTATACAAAAAGGTGTAATGATAGCATTTCACCAGATTAAAAGCAATGTGAATGTTTCATACAATACACGAGACATTTGTTCTATGTACAAAATCCATGTTTACAAAACGAGTGAAATCTATTCAACGAAAATAAATTTTCAGTGCATTTAATACTTTTTGAGCACTCCCAACGAACTACGGACTTAATCAGTAGACTTGTTATACATTTGTTAAAAAAAAAAAATCAACGCTACGCAGTAGGCCACTTTAGTGATTGATTCATATTCTTGATGTGCAACAAACATTGATAATGACAAGAAAAATGATAGAATAATACGATATGATTCATACTCAAAAAAAAAAAAAAGGATAAAATTCTAGAAACTTGCCAAACCAAGCCAAATCTTCACACATTTCCTGAGGCATTCTTCCATGTAAAATTTTCAGTCATGTTTGTAAAGAAAATCTTGAGCTTGGTTCCACAGGTACAAACACCTTATTATATCTTGTCCGAGCAAATTTATCCATGTCCGCGAACATAATCCTCCTGAGAACATCTCCTCGTGCTGTGGCTAGGTATGTTTTTTGACCAGAAATACATCCTCACGTAAGTTTCATTGTTAAGGAGCAGGCATTCCTGGTACCTCACCTGAACCTAGTCAAAAATCTCCGAGCGCGACTTTTGATCACTAGACTCTGCTTCAACGTCCTGTTTGGTTGTGCTACGAGCAGTACCCTATTTTATTGCGACGTCATTATCAGATATTTTAGAGTTTGCTTTGATGCTTCTCAACACTCGCCAATCCAGCTGAGAATGATGAGTTCCGTAAGTTGATTGAATTGTTGTTGCATTCCAAATTACATATAATTGCCGATTTCATTTATATACAACCCCCTCCGGACACCTATGGGCTATAGCATAAACAAACTCAAATACGGCACGAACGGGGCAGGTAGTAGTGGAGCATGTAGTTTGCATAATTTGAATATTGAATAATACAATGTCTGGTCTGAACCACCATTTCTCCCATTAGCTTCTGTCGTATACCGATGTTCATTTCACATTAACAAACAGTTCAACAACGCATAAATATCATCTGCGTCGTACGAAATATACACGCCATACATTGGCAGCGGGTATTTGTTCAAACCCATCAGCGATCGTGGTTAGCAATATCTAGATTTATTGGGCGTTCGATGATTTGCAGCCTCCTGATGCAACGGAAGCAGCAACAGTATCAAATGCTATGGTTTCTGACAGGACTGGAAACCACACATTATTGATATTGTTTTTACCTCCTACCACTAGGAGGATTTTGGGTTGTCTCTGAAGCCAAGTGAAGCCGTGTCGGTTTGTTGGTCATATAATGAAAGCGCGTGTACGACGTGAGTTAATTAGAGTACTTCAAAAGCAATATCCTCGCGCTAATCCAATGACTTTTCCAATTCTTGATGGATGGAAGTGACGAAAAAATCATCCCTAAAGGTTAGCGAGACTTCACTAGATAACTGCAGTTTGTACAAGTTGGAGCACATGTTGGTGGTCATTTATGAGTATGTAGGTAATAAATGTGGAAATTTAAGAATAGATAAGAAAGAGCAATAGAGTAATTGTTTTCAAACACAACCTAAATATTTTAACTGTTGTTCATCCGAATGATAGTTATAGCTAAATTTAGTTGGCGGTAAAAAGTTTATCAATTTTTTTTGATAATATGATATGAATATGAATATGATAATCTACTGCAAATAATTCAATACAATTTATTTTGACCCAATCCTACGAACTAAAGGCTAATATTAGGTCCTCTTATCCCATAGAAAATTCAGTTGCAGATTGAATAACGGTATCTTCTTTCGAAGCTTAATGCTGCTACACAAACCTAATTGGAAGCTGATTTCGGAAAGATCAAACATCACAACATCATCGTTCAAACTTTGGGTAATAACGTTGATTACACGTTTGTTGCGGAGGTACATGCTGCGAAACAAGTCGTAAAATGCTTAAATTTCATCTGGTAAACAATACGTGTCCCGCATGGTGATAACGTTGATCTAAAAGATAATGATTCGTGAGCTTGAGGCTAATTATGAACATTCATTTCATACAGCACTGTTTCAATGGTAGGATGTTCTGCCCGATAGACTCATATGTGGGCTAAATGGAACATACACAATCTCTCTGGGTCAAAAATGATCAATATTGTTCATTGGCGGTTTGTTCTTCAAAAGTGCTGACAATTTCCGAAATACCCAATATCTTATATGCTGTACAATATGATCCACGCCGGAGCATGTTGGATAACATGCTGATACTGACCGAGACTGGCTGGCAGGCAGGTGTCTTGCAAGACTTCGGTCGGCTTGCTGCGATGTGATTACATCCGATGTGATGCGATGATGGATGGTGGCTCCGAGTTTAATTAGCGGCAATCGCGAAGTGAAAGAAAAGTTTAATTTGGAGCGTACCAATCGCATCGGATTGGTTGTCTTCCGTGGCTTGCTCCATGTGTCGTCGTTCGGTTAAGTACGATGTAACGATGAGTGATGGATTATGTGTTTATTACGGTCTCGATTATGCCAGGGCATGATGGACTTTTTGTTGTTCTTTGGATGTTTTGTTTGTTATTGTACTCAGTCATGCTGCCATTTTTTCGTAGGTATGTTTGCAATTACGTTTTGAATTTATGTGATGCGCCTTTCCGAATTTATATTTCACCTGATAGCTCAGATTGTATTTTGTACATACACAGAAAAAAATAATGAATTATAAAAGGCGCGTAAAATTTCCCCTCGTTTAATTCCAAGCGAAAGGAAGCGTAAACAACGAAATTGTTTGCAATCTGTCATGCGCCATACAACAATGTTTGCAATGTTTCATACAACATGCTAGATTCAAGCGTTATCTGGCTTAAATTTACATGAAATTTCCCATTATTTTCTGCCACATCTAGCATTCCCTTTATGTGCATTAGATAACGCAGAAACTTCAATGTTTCGTTTTATCTGTGTAATGTTGAGAAATATTTTATTAATTTTGTAAAACTGTTTGTAATTTTTCTGATTCTGAATCCCTCGGATTTCAATTTTCGTTTGCATTATATTTTTCAAATTTTGATCAATTTGCTTTCAATATTCTTACATTGGAGATAATGCAAAACTAAGATGCAGAATTAAGATACTATAACATTGAAAAATTGATCGAATTCTCTGTCCATAGAAGAACAACATGTGAAAAGGCCACAGAAACTTTTTTCAATAAACCTTTTTAAGACAAAGACCGAAAGAAGCTTACACAAACGAATACCATTATAACAAAGGTGTAAGCTTCCTACATTTCAGTTTTTTTTAACAATTTTATTTAAAAAAAAACTTTTACGAATAAGGCTTGCTTCATTTAGAATTGGAACAAACTTTTGCTCATATTGTGGCGCTCCTGGTGGACGGATTTGGAAGTTCTTGGCGCCCACGTGTCAGCTTCACGTATGTATTTTTGACATTCCGCAAATCAACTGTACTTTGTAAACAATCAACATGGAAGCCGCAAGAAGGGAAAAAATTGTGCACAGTTATTTGGAAAATCCATTGTGGTCTGCATCTAGGCTAGCTAAACAGCTGAAATTGCCCAGAAATACCGTATGGCGCGTTATCAAACGGTATAAGGAAACATTGACGACGATTCGGAAGCCTCAAGCCTCGGAGTGGAACTGTCGACCGGAAACTGCGTGGTAAGATTTTGAAGACGATTAAGAGGAATCCCAATCTGTCGGACCGTGATTTGGCCAGAAAATTCGGTGCTGCCCATAGTACCGTGAGGAGGACTCGACTCCGGGAAGGAATCAAGTCGTATCGAGCTAGCAAATAGCCAAATCGGACCATAAAACAGAATAGTGTGGCCAAAATCCATGCTCGGAAGCTATACGACCAGGTGCTGACCAAGTTCGACGGGTGTCTTCTGATGGACGATGAAACCTATGTCAAGGCTGACTTCGGGCAAATCCCAGGTCAAAAATTTTATGTTCCAGCCAAATTTAAATTTGTTTTTGCCGACAAATTTGCACGAAAATTCATGATTTGGCAGGGCATTTGCAGCTGTGGCAAAAAAACGAAAGTTTTCGTTACAAACAAGACAATGACGTCGGGACTATACCAAAAAGAGCGTCTCCAAAAACGAATTTTGCCGTTCATTCGATCCCACGACCATCCCGTAATGTTTTGGCCAGATTTGGCAAGCTGTCGTTACAGCAAAGTCGTTCAAGAATGGTATGCAGAGAGAGGGGTCCAGGTTTTTCCGAAAAACCTTAACCCACCCAACTGCCCCAGTTCCGCCCTATTGAGAAATACTGGGCAATCATGAAGAGGAGACTCAAGGCAAAGGGAAAGGTTGTCAAAGACATCAATCAGATGAAGACCTGGTGGAATAAGATAGCTAAAACGATGGACGAAGAAGGTGTGCGCCGCCTAATGAGCCGTGTTACAGGAAAAATTCGAGAATTCCTTCGAAACCGTGACGAATAATTTTATCCGTATCTTAAAAGTATGAAGAAAACGCTGCATTTGTATAAAAAAAGATCTTGAATCCAACAATAAATAACTGAAATACAGGCAATTGTTTTTGTTCCAATTCTATCTGAAGCAAGCTTTATTCGACACTGACGGAGTCTGTTCAACTGCCAGGTCCCAGGGCTGGTCTGGTTCTTTACCATTTTGGAAAGAAGCACATTATTTTTGCCAGATCAGTAGTAGTGCAGCCCAAAAATACTTCTGAAAATCCTCGGGTAGTTTTTATCGATGAATATTATAATGCTGAGATGGTGATCGATGGCCAAGTACAGTATTTGTGAAAAGTTTAAATGTTGCATTTGATCATATAAACACAGTTGAAAAAGCTGAAGTAGTTAATTATCACAAATCAGCACACCTTTGAAAAGCATTACTACATAGGGCAACTGTTCCATTATTTATCTCATGATCCTTTATTTATACTAATCGGAAATGTGGGTTGTTTTATGAACCGATTGTTTCTTTTTGTTATTAAGTTTGCCTACTTTGAACAACAAATGAAAATATAATAAATAAATATGAAACAAGAAATCACACAGTTTGAAAACAATAATGAATTCTAACCAATGAATTAACGATATCTGGCCTAAATTTACATGAAAGATCCCATTAACTTAAGCCAAATCTAGCATTTCTTTTATGTGCATTAGATAACGCAGAAAATTAAATGTTTCTTGCAAACTGTGTACAATGGCACGATGAGGACAATCAGTGATTATTAAAACCTGATCAAGTCAAACAGAGAGGAGAGCCTGTTGCTGTGGGACTTAGTTTCAGTGCTACAATGGGTGGTAGTACATATCATATAATCGTATAATCATATCAAAAAGAAAAAATATAGGTATTTGTATTTCTAAAACATTCAGTATATTCAAAGCTATTTGAATTCAGCTAGACCTAGGGCTTTGCAAGTTTCCTTGATAAAGGCTCTGTTATTTGTATGCCAAATATCCATTCTGCAGTCAATCACCAATACCTTAAACTATTTTTTATTTTCGTTCTATTTACATACTCAGGGCTGGTAGCGGGTCACTTTTTAGTGACTTGGTCACTATTTTGAGCCTAGTCACTAAAAAGTCACTATTTGCATCCAAAAGTCACTAAAGTCACTATTTTTGGGAAAATGGTCACTAAAGTCACTATTTTCGCCTCGCCGATTGTAATTTTTTTTTAAATCCCTTGTACAATAGCCAACCAAATGAAGCGATCCGGCAAGACTATATAAAAGTCGAGAAATTACACCAAAAAACTAGATGCCCTGGCGAACGCTGGCTCTACCTCAATTGAACTTGTCAAATACAGAGCGCTTTTCGGTCACAGCACTCTAGATTAGCTTGAATGCGAATGCACGTGGTCCCATATTACATCATTATTTTTACAATTTTCACACTATTCAATCAATATTGTCAAATATATATTGTCCCTTTACACACTCCAAACAGCTTATGTTCTGATCTCAAGGACAGTTTTGATGACCAAGAACATCACAAAGTTATGAAATAATGATTGTTGACCTTCCAAAAGGTTTATTCAATATGTTTGAAACATATCGTAACCTTATAAAGCCCTAAAAGCTACTGTTATAACTGTAGATTTGAGGTTCTGAACTCAAGTACATTTTGGATGACCAAGGACATCTCCGAAAGATACAAAAATATTAAACGCATTAAATGCATGTGTACAATATTCTAAAACAACGCTTTACACTATTAATAAGGCATTTAGTATTTCTTTCTGAACTTCTTCATATTCAGGATGTTCTAGGTCGTCAATTAGGCCTTAAACTCATATGTTTTTTATATTTTTCAGATAGAAGAATTGATGGAAAACAAATTTGCAGAAGACAGTGTACACTTTTATTCAGTCTGTGTGATTTTATACAGCCATTATCCTTTTGGGGTCATATATGACCCCTTAGGCCTAAAAGAGTTAATATACTTTTTAAGGCAAGGCTTAACATTTATGAATTTGCAATACTATGTGGCCCGAAATCAGCAATGTTCTCTTCTAAAATTGGCGCATAGAAATACTTCCGATCGATTGGTGTAACAATTTTGATAATCTTTTGAGAAATGACTGAGATATTAATGCTCAAAACATTTGATTTTTTTTTAATTGTGCAGAAGTATAGAAAACAAAGACGTAGCCCTACGTCAAAAGTCTGGTTTGCAGAATTCGTTTATAAAATATTGCCAATGCCTCAACCCACCAGCTGTTGCATCCAGTGAAAGCTCCAAGTATGTTGTGAAAATCGCCAAGTTACTTCCGATTCAGGTCAACGAATGGAACTTGTTAAAATGCTAGGTGCTGACCTTGAGTACAGAGTACAGAATTGAAGAGTATTGGAACTAGTTTTTTTTTACTTAGAAAGCGGCTGTAGGTGAGCCTTAATACCCTCAGGTGATTAAGGTAGTGAAAACAGCTTCACATGACAGCTTCTCAAACAATGAATTGAGAAGCAAGATACATCAGAAGTAATTATAGCACAGGAAAAACCGGAAAAACTGACGAGTGATGTGTGTCGTCCGAGTATCAGGGACACTTCCGAGTCCCTTCGAATCTCGGAGAGGGTTACGGCAAGGTGATGGATTGTCGTGTTTGTTGTTTAACATTGCATTGGAGGGTGTGATTCGAAGAGCTGGGATAGATACGAGTGGCACGATCCTCAGGAAGTCTGTCCAACTATTTTGTTTCGCCGACGACGTTGATATCGTAGCACGTAACTTTGAGACGATAGCAGAAACGTACATCAGACTTAAGGCTGAAGCTGGTAGGATTGGGTAGGATGTGATTAATGCGTTGAAAACAAAATACATGAAAGGAAGAGGCTCACGAGAAGACTATGTTAGCCTCCTACCACGAGTTCAGATCGACGGTGATGAAATCGAGGTAATAGACGAATTCGTGTATCTGGGCTCATTGGTGACCGCCGATAACGAAACCAGCAGAGAAATACAAAGGTACATTATGGCTGGCAATCGTCCCTACTTTGGACTGCGAAGGACGCTAAGATCGAACAAAGTTCGCCGAACTACAAAGTTGACCATCTACAAGACATTAATTAGACCGGTAGTTCTCTACGGCCACGAAACTTGGACATCGCTAGTGGAGGACCAACGCGCGCTTGGTGTCTTTGAACGCAAGGTGCTGCGTACGATCTACGGTGGAATGCAGATGGAAGACGGAACGTGGAGGAGGCGAATGAACCACGAATTGCACCAGTTGCTGGGAGAACCTCCCATCGTACACATCGCAAAAATCGGTCGACTACGATGGGCTGGGTATGTCGTAAAGATGTCGGACGACAGCCCTGTTAAAATGGTTCTCGAAAACGAACCGACGGGTACAAGAACCAAAAAGTGACATTGCGCCGCATTATTATTCATTTTTGCAAACGGGGGTGATCACTTAGTTTATTTTTACTGTACTTATACAACAAATGTATAAAAGTTTAAAAAGAATACTTTAATTTGATAATCACTTTTTAGTCACTATTTGGTCACTATTTGTATTATTTTAGTCACTATTTGGTCACTATTTGTATTATTTTAGTCACTAAAGTCACTATTATTTATCCATAAATCCGCTACCAGCCCTGCATACTCATTTTCACATTCAGCTCGATTTATTTTATTTAAATTTGCGGGTTTAATCGGGGTAGATATAAAATATGTGTAGTGTGTGTTTCAATTTGGGTGTCTTTTTTTTTGGTTTTTGTTTTTTTTGTGGGTTTTTTTTTTGGGGGGGGTTTTTTTTTCCCGTTTTTGTGTTTTTTTTTTGGTGGGTTTTGGGGGGGGAAAAAAAAAAAATTCATTTGTTTTTATTTTTTTGCTTCGTGGGGGCCATACGGGGGCAAGTTTTAAAATTTATTTTTTAAAAGGTTAGGGGGCGTCAGATATTTAATAGCTTTAAGGGGGGGGGGGGGAGTGTTTGTTTTTTTTTTTTTTTTTTTTTTTGGGGGGGGGGGTGTTTTCCCAAAAAAATAATTATGTGGAACAAACAAAAAAAATGTACACTGTCTTGGGCAAATTTGTTTTACATTAATTTTTCTATCTGGTAAAAAAAAAGTTTAAGGCCGAATTGACGATCTAAAATCCTGAACATGAAGAAGTTCAGAAAAAAAATAAATGCCTTATTAATAGTGTTAAGCGTTGTTTTAGAATATGGTACAGGGTGCGGCAGAAAATAATGCGAAAATTTGTTCTATTTCTGTCAAATCCCATTTTCAACTAATTCAAGCAATAATATCAACATTTTCGAGTGCAGTTATCTTTATAAAGTCCTTTTAAACAAATTTATTCAATGTGGCCTCCATTTTTGTTACTAACATCCTCGAGCCGACGCCGGAAGCCAGAGCATGCCTTTCGGACGAAGTCCTCCGACATTGACTGCCATGTGCGTGTTATGGTTGACTTCAGGGTTTTCACACTAGGGTGTGATGTTTTGCAGGCTCGTGCTTCAACATATGCCCAAATCGAATAATCCAACGGATTAAGATCTAGACTGCTAGGGGGCCACAAATCCTTCGGCCAAAACTTCATGTTATCGTTCAACCATTGTTGGGCTCGATTGGACGTGTGACACGGTGCTCCATCCTGCTGTAGGACAACGTTTTGGTCCTCGGAGAAGTTGGCCTTCACCCAGGGAAGCACTTGGTCCTTCAAAATACCGACATACACTTCGGTATTGATTTTAACTCCAGCATGAACGAAAACAGGCAGCATTTTCAAACCGTTGGACGCCACCAAGCCAAACATCATGACACCAGCCGAATGTTTGGTTTGAAATTTGAATTTCTCTTTTTCCGGAACGTTCTCCATTTTCTGCGGTGAAATGAACCGGTCCGTGCGGCTGTTGGCCACAGCATCGATGCTTAAAAGCTTTTCGTCGGAGAACAGGATTATCATTTTTTCCTTCTTCAACAAGGAAAGCAATCACTTGGAACGAGTCACTCGTAGTTCCTTGACCCGGTCCGTAATCAAGTGGCGTTTCACTCTGGCTCTGGAAGATGCATGCAGGTCTTCTTTGATGATTCTCCGCATGGATTTCTCCGAAATATTGGCTTCCTTTGCAAGTTTTCTTATGGAACGCACCGGGTTGCGAGCAATTTTTTTACGGACCGATTTGATCACGTTCGGTGTGCGTGCAAAGCGCGGACGTCTGCTTCCCGGCTTTGCAGCTTAGGATCATCCTGCAGGGACTTTTTTATGCGGTAAACTGTTGCCAAATGGTACCCTACCACCTTGGCAATCTCTTTCGGCTTCTTCTGGGCGTGCAACAAACTGGTGATCACTTCTTTCGCGAACATTTTGACGAATTTGCAATAAAACAAATAGAATGTTTGGATGCAGCACTTGAAAGTAAACATAAACAAATACACTTTCGACAGAAATTAGTCACTAGCTACACGAATTAACCCAATACTAAAGTTTTAAAATTTTCGCATTATTTTCTGCCGCACCCTGTACTTCGGAAAATAGTATGCATGCTGTTGGAAGCTTAGCCATGGTATGCTTACTTGAAAGTATGGTTAATTACTTAAAAAGCATGTTTAGTTGATTAGGCACAACACTACCCTTTTATCCGAACTTTCGTCTATTTGGGTTGTGCCGAAATTGAACATCGTCTGCCTGAATTGCGGTTAAGATGCATTGTTAGATTTTCAACAATATTTTAGTTGACTGTGATTTGAATTCAAACGCAAATCCGGCATAATCTGGCAACTACCATACAGTTTCCGAAGAAATTTTAAATGTCAATCGCTAAAGAACGTGCCGAACAAACTTAACATCACTCTCCTAACAGCAATCTGCTTCCAATAATCGGAGCATATCGTCAAATAAATCTTGTTCAATTATTTTCTTGTTCTTGCGTCATTTATAACACTACCTGATACACATTATTCCTCCAACGTTCTCGATTCATGGCTGCTCCGTTCCAATCCCATCTAACCGTCTTGCTCGTTGTGCCTCTCAGCGTCTTATGCCAACCGGATTCCCACCGAACACCATTTTCGCAGGATCGTTGTCTGGCATTCTTGCAACATGTCCTGCCTAGCGTATGCGTCCAGAGTTGATCACCTTACGCATACTGTGGTCGCCAACGAGTTCATGCTCCGCCTCCAGACTCCGCCCTCTTGCCGAAGCTGGCTCTTCCGAGTACGCCCAAGTGCACCTCAGGCATTGTCAACGTAACTAGCCCGTCTTAAAGCGTTTTGTACAGGATACACTTCGTACGGGAGCTAAATCTGTCTAACCGCAGTTGCTTGTGGAGTCCGCAGTAGGCACGACTTCCACTGAGAATACGCCTCTGGATCTCACTGCTGTTATCATTGTCCGCAGTAACAAGTTAGCGGAGATAGACAAATTCGCCGACTACCTCGAACTCATCTCCGTCAACCCTTCGAACCTGTCGTGTTCGGTTTCGTATGCCAGTCGTTTTGGACGTATTTATCTTCAACCCAATCTTCACTGCTTTGCGCTTTAGTCTGATGTGCAGCTCTGTCACCGCATTCAAATGTTCAGCCGATAATGTCCGTGTTATTGGCAAATTAGATAAATGGACTGGATCTGTTAAGAATCGTGCGCTGCACGTTGAACATCGCTCATCTCATAACACCTAAAATCTTGTTAAAATAAGTGTAGAAAATAAATGGTAAGTGCGGGTTGTACTGAGTACAACGGAATATAGGTTCTATCACTATCCTATCACGACAAAGTTTTTCAAAAGATCGGGGACTGCTCGGAAATTAATTGATTAATTCAAAATCTATCACTTCGTGGCACTAGTAAAGGGTGTTCCGATCAACATTTGGTCAAACAGTAATGTGTGTGAGTCAATCAAAGTTTTTATTAATAAGTCAAATTATTTTTCTCCTCAAGTTCAGTTAATACAGAATACAGGAAAAATATTCAGCTAAGCTTCCTTTTTACCGAATCCGAATTACCGGGTCTTTCGTTTAACACCTGCCATGAGATTTTGTACAATCTCCTTGTCCCCTTATTCGCCGCAGAATGTCAGTTTGCCTTGAACTGTTTCTCGCTCACAACAGTTTTTTTGAGGCACAATTGTGTCGCTTCAGGAAAAGCAGTAGACGTTTTTGTAGGCACTCGCTCAGATTAATTTCCTAGTTGACGGTTCCGGTCGCAATGTAAACGTTGCTCTTCAAGCCACTGGTACAGATGGCCTGCCACACCAGATATTTCTTAGCGAACTTTGACAGTTTAATGTGCTTGAAAATATCTGCCACCTTTCCCGGTCCGGTTGCCGTGTACAATTCCTGTCCAGGAAGCTGTTTGAAGTCTGCCTTGGCGTAAGTTTCATCGTCCTGTACCACGCAATCAAACTTCGTCAGCATCGTCGTGTACAACTTTCGCGATCGTGCTTTGGCCGACGTGTTTTGTTTATCATCGTGATATGGAGTCACCACTTTCTTGTAAGTCGACAGTCCAGCTCGTTTTTTAGCTCTATCCACGGTTCAAGGCGCAACTCCCAGCTTCTTTTCGACATCTCGGACGGACGGGTAGGGGTTCCGCTCGAAACAGCGAGCAACTCTTTTTGTTTTAATGCACGATGAAAGGAAATGCGTCAAGTTTAAGTCGACCAAATTTTGATCGAAACACCCTCTAAATTAGATTCTTTTCACCGTCCAATTTGTTCGCCACAGAACGCCAGTTTGCCATAAGCTGCTTCTAGCTTCCAAATGTTTTTTGAGTCTTCTTCGTGTCCGCTTAACGATGGCCCAATATATCTCGGTTGGGTGGAGCTCTGGCGTGTTGGGAAGGTTGTTTTCGGATTCACAGGCACGATGTAGGCGGCATACTACTTCGAAGCCTTTTTTCATAATGGCAGGATGCCCGAAACAATCGTGTTAGTTTAGGAAAGGAAGCATACGTTTTTTACTGACACTCGTTCACCTTAAATGACGATCCCGGTTGCAATGAAAATGTCGCTTTTCATGCAACGAGTACATATAAACTGCCAGACCAGGTATTTTTTTAGCGAGCTTCAACAGTTTCATATGCTGCAATCTGGCCTCTTTCGGTTGTCGAAGAAAAATACTGGCCAGGAAGGTTTTTAAACTCTTCCTTCCAGAGCAAAGGATTATACCAAATTGATAACAAATTCTTATACCAGGTTATCATAGTTTGATCACTGAAATCACTGATCACTGGTGATAACTAAATTTGTTTACCGATGATCAAAATGATATCTGGGATAACAAAACTTGTTACTTAGATGATCTCAGTTTGTTATTTTCCTTTGCTAGGGTTGTCGTAGATTTCGAAGTTAATTACCACGCTTTCGGGATCGTGTTTTGGCCGTCTCATTTGGCATTCTAATAAGTCGACAGTCCGGCATGTTTTTTAGTTCTATATGGTTGTAGACAGCTTGTTTGCGACATCTCGGACGGAGTGATTGGGGTTCCGCTGCAAACCGCTGGCCACTATTTTTGTCGTTGATGCGGCCTACGGCTTTCGATTTCACCCCGATCCAGAGTTCCTGGTGGTCGAAAGATATTCATAGAACACTTTGATTACATAACTACCGTTGGTCTAGGCACTTTTAACTTCACTTCAATAAAAACACACCTTAAAAAACACTTTTGTGAGCGTATTAGTAGAACGATTGTCATCAATTTTAGCACTTAAAAAAACTGAAACACTTTTTCAAACTATCACTAGAAAACGCGAGCATATTCCTTTAAATTCCATTAGAAAGCTAGCTTATCATTTGACAGATAGGTCTATTTCGTCTGCGACTTACAGACTTCTTCAGTGTCAAAAGCTCGACTTCAGTTTCGAGTGCTCGGCTTTTAACGATTTCGCTAACTCGGCGTGCGAGTAGTTCGGATTTTCCAGATTTGCGAAATTTGATACTCCAGTATAATGATGATAATCCAATACTTGGACACCATTTTAATAACTGACGAGCAAATTTCATGTAAAGGCATCATTCTGCACGCAAGCGCCAACCAAATGTTCAGGATTTCAAAAGAACGATTAAAAAAACGCGTCAAGTTTAAGTCGATCACATTTTGATCGTTTGATTGTCACCGGACTTACGGGTTTAATGCTTTAGTGGGCATTCCATCACCTTCTGCACTAATTTTCTTTCAATTACACTCTATCACATACATCAAAGCTTATGTTCTGTACCGACATTGATATAAGCATTCGAAATGCGAATCTCAATCAACTTGCTCTTTTCCCGGGCCCTTAATTCCATAAGCTCAAATATGCCCACTCACTCAATGTAGTATCTTAATCTTCATCCGTCTTTCTTTTGATTCCTCCCACTTCCAAAATCTCAGGCCGAACCCCATTTCAACTTGGTTATGCTCTTCGACAGAAGAGAAATTCTTTCACGCCCAATGAATTTTAGCCTCAAAATCCCGTGTAATCAGATCCAACTAAATCTCTCCAGTAACTCTCGTTCTCGCAATCAATGGGAGGAAATGTGTTTTTCTCTCTTCATCCCCCCGGAAACGACGACAGCAATAGTCGTTTTAATTAAAATCATTTCCGGGAAGTTGGATCATCCCCCGGTGGTACGTTTTTGCCCTCCTTGGAAAAGTTTGACACAATCCGTGCAGGCAGTACACCGCAGAACACTTTTACCCTGAGAGGAGATGGGAAAGAAGTGACACAGAACATTCGCTTTCATTACTTAATTTAATGGCAGTTTGTGATTCGGGCGAGCATTGGCTGCCTGTTGGCCGGGCGTATATTAATCCCCGGAGAATGCGATGGAGCAGAATTATGGTGTATAATTTTCGAAACTGGCAGCGGTGTAGATGTTGTCGTCGTGTCACGTTATCCCGGAGAAAGGGTTCATCCGAAATAGTTTGTGCAAATTGTCGTCATCCAACGGAGGGTAATAAAATTCATGTTCAGCTGATAAAACCATTCATCACCCGGGTTGGTAGTCCTGGAACAGGAGAATCATTGCGGAATAAGCATGCTTTGTCATTGTGAGCTTTAGGATGTGACGTTGAATAATTTCGAATCATGACATTGGTCGGGGTTCACACAATGAGTGGGCCAAAACTACAGAAGAATTATTTTGATGCTTATGTGCATACTTAAAATGATCTTATTTTGAAGCTGAGAAAATGTGCTTTTAACATCCTTAGTTGGAAATTTATTCACACTTTTTGTTGCAGCAAGTCTACCGATCTAGCTTAGAAGCCGCGAAACTGGCAACCCAGCTCCTGAACGGGACGCGGCGAACACAATGTCACCCGCTGTCACCGAACACGCCCCTGCGACAATCGTTCTGTCACAACAGAAACCTTCATCGCGAGAAGAAAAAAACAAGCAGCATTTGTTCGTGAAATCTAAACATGAAAATAGTAAAGAAGCACTATATTGTAAGACTTTAACTAATTATCCTAAATCACATATAATCCTAAATTACTCCGCTTTTATAGCTCTGAAGCTGCTTGAAATACACGGCTATTAAAAATTAGTGCTAAGGGTTAAATATCGGCAACACGTTTTTATTTGACTGTGATTCAGGTGGCCTATATCTCGAAAATTGAAAAGTTTTGTAACAAAATTTTCTATGTATCCTAAAACAATAATCGTCGGGATTACCTTTGCTACCCCCTTGTAGGTAAACGGGATGATCACCAAACCCCGGCACGCGCAGTCTGTAACATTTGCTGTTGCCATCAATCCAAATATCTTAATCAGCCCCATCGAATTTATTAAACTTATCCCTGCCCCGGAATCTAATAACGCTTATGGCTTACAGTTGAAAATTTGAACCTTTATGTTGGGACACTTACTCATCCTAATTCGTGTAAAATGAGTTGAACAGTTGCTGGGAAACTACCTTAGTTGCAGGGATGCTTAGTTTCTCTGTTGCACACCCAGTTTCAAGTTTTCTTGAGCTCCAATTTCCTATGGGACTACTGGTCTTAAAGGGTGTATTCGATGAAAATGGAACACACATATTTACTTACCAAAATTAAACCGACTATAGGATTTTCTTGAAATTTTCAGGGACTGAAAAACTACTGAAAGTTATGATTCACTAAATATCTTTTGGCACAAAATTGACTCCATTGGCTTGGCACCACCACGGTAACACGTTCCGAGCGTAGTGGCAGGATGTTAGATCAGGCCAAATTCTGTTGATCCTTTGATTGTTCCGGAAGGCAGAAACTTATTTCACCACATCTGCAAATCGCCTGCCAGATCAGGAACTTTTTTGCAAATTTCGATTATTTCTTCTTTCGAACATCCTCCGGAACATCGAACATAGATTTGGCAATAAAATATTCTTGCCCTGGAAGTTAACGGAGTTGTAGTTAACCGTATTTGTTGTTGGTGTTCATCTTCCTCTCCGTCATTTTCGTCTACATTGTCTTTCTCTCCGCCATCTTTCTCTCCGTCATGCTTTCTTCGTCTGTTTTTGTTTCTTCCGTTTCCTTCTATTTTTCTTCAACATGTTCTGATTCTTTTCCGTCAATTTCTTCTCCGTCATCTTCATATCCGTCATGTTTTTCTTCTTTTTCTTTCTCTTCGTCATCTTCCGTTCCGTATTGCTCTTCTTCGTTTTCTTCCTTCTCATTTTCTTCCATTCCATCATCTTCTTCCCTGTCATCTTCCACTCCGCCATCTTCCTCTCTGTCATTTTCCTCTTCGTAATCTTCCTCTCCATTATTTTCTTTTTCACCATGGATGAAAAAACATTATGCTCTTCCTAGTCTTCTTTTTCACTATTTTTCCTCCATCATGCTTTTCCTCGTCTTTCTCCTCGCTATCATCTCTCTTTTTCGTACCTTTTTATTTTTTTGTCATATATTTATATACTCCCATATATTTCCAATACACTGTGTTCTGTGCTCGTTTTTCACAGTTTCCGATAAATTTTGCTATCACGTAGATACTGCAGCAGTCGTTTTTCGCTGTTATCGTCGTTGCTTGAAGAATCGAGACACGGACCTCATTCATCACCAATTGCATACGGTTTCTACTAGGCCTATATGTGTGCAACGCTGCTAAATGTGCAAATGTCGAAAACATTACGGCTTCGGCCTATATACATTAGGGTGCCAGCCAAAACCGACTTTTCGAATTTAAAAAAAAGAGTAGTGCTCAAAAGTGTTGTCTTCTCAAAAGAAGTCCCCATGCAAAATTTGAGCTCAATCGGACTTCGTTAAGTAGACCCCCAAAGCGGTCAAAGTTTGACTTTTTTGACCCATGAAATTTCCGAAATCGAATTTTTTTTTTTGATGCCAAAGGTCTTAGAAATGCATGAAACTTCGAGAACTGGTGTTAGCTCGCAAAAAAAAATTTGAAAAAAATCTCACCAGCACTTTCTTGTCGCCTATCCCGGTAACAAGCAATTTTCATTATTTAGTTACGTCAAAACATATTTTATTTTCATCCATATTTTGATCAAGGCAGTATTGGTACGTTCTATTTCGACTATTTAACAGAAAAAAATAATAAAAATATCCTAACGAAAAGTTGCATGTCAATTTTTTATTTCAAATTTCTAACTAAAAGGGTCACCCTGATGCAAAATGAGGAAATTGCTCTAGTGAAATATCACATATTATATGTTAACAGTATCCTATGATAGTATACGAGATGTTTATATACATATGTCCTTAATATCTCATTCAAGTTCTAAATGTTTTGTTTTTGTTTTTAATTTTTCGTCAAAAAAGATTTCCATTATGGAAAACAATTTATCCACCCTTATGAAATATCACATATCAAATGTTAACAATGATCTTCGATGACACAAGGGATGTGTAAATATTATTGTCTTCACTATTCCAATCAAATTCTCAATTATTTTTCAAAAGACCACCCTAATGGAATAAAAATGAGCAAACCCGAATGAAATATCATTAATCTAGTTGAGAAAACGACCTACGATTATGAAAGAGGTGTTGAAATAATATTGCATTCAATATCCCATTCAAATTCTGATTTTTCGGATTTTTTTTTAAGTTTTCGACAAAAGGGACCACTCTTATAGAAAATAAGTGGGCCATCTTAACGCAATATCACATATTACATGTTGACAGTGGCTAAGGATAATTTAAGAGACGTTTCAATACTATTGTATTCTACGCTTCTTTCAAATTCAATTTTGTTTTAATTTTTTTTTTAATTTTTCATCAAAAAGGACCACTCTAATAGAAATTAAGTGAGCAAACCCTGATGAAATATCACATATAATATGTTAGCAGTTGCCAACGATGATATATGATATGTTTCAATACTATAGCCATGAATATCTCAGCAGTTGAATTGAAATCATTAATGTAAAATTAAATTCACTCTCCCAACTCAAAAACTGGCTTAGTCCCAGAAAGTCGATTTTTTTCAAAAAAAAATTTTTCGAGCTAACACCAGTTCTCGACGTTTCATGCATTTCTAAGACCTCGAAAAATTTCGATTTCGGAAATTTCATGTACCCCTACCTTGTGAAAATTTTCATGGGTCAAAAAAGTCAAACTTTGACCGCTTTGGAGGTCCACTTAACGAAGTCCGATTGAGCTCAAATTTTGCATGGGGACTTCTTTTGAGGAGACAAAACTTTTGAGCATTACTCTTTTTTGAAATTCGATGGCCAAATTTTTCCCATACATTGGATTGGCACCCTAATATACATAAATACACACCCAAACCGGTTAGTCTATGACTCTGTTGTCGATGTTGGTGAACAACCGTTCAGATGCACGTAATTGGTTGGTTCTTGATTTGACGGCACTTCACTTTTATTGATTTTTCAATAGTAAAATAATTAAAATTAATATTTTTTTATATTGGGGTCGGCGTGTGGTGTATATTCCGGTTTTTTTTTGGTATATTTTTTGGGAATTATTGTGATAATTTTTTTATTTTTTAACCATATTTTATTATTTTTTTTTTTGTTGTTCTTTTTTTTTTTTCCCTCACCATTTATTATTTTTTTTATAAAAAAACACAGTCTTCTGTTTTTTAAAATTAAGAAAAGTTTTATTTTTTTTGTTTCATGATATTTTTCTCAGTGCATGTTTTTCAATTGATTTTCATTGATTCTCTACTATTTCTTCTTAAACGCAAGTTCAATACAATAGGCGGCTTTTGAGCTATGATATTTTGGTAATTTTTAAAATTTAGTCTTGATTCACAAGGATCTTAAGATCGTTAAAAAATAAACCTTTTCCCATATCGAAATAATGAGCAAATTTTCTCCATATCGAAGTTTGTCGTGCCTACACGTTGTTAGCGCATTACTCATGAGTAAATAAACGATAAAGCCGTAATCTCCCCTAAATTTGATCTGTTAGTACTGTTTAACGAAAATAAAAGTTATTATGATATCCATGTTAACTAATAATTCGAAAAAAAAATCCTTGAAACTAGTGTTGGCCGAACTTCGTATTGTTTCTACCATTGTGCAATGAACGGTAATTTCCAAACAAAAGTAAAAGGCCATTATCCCTTGCCTCGAATCGGCTGCAGTTGAGTGAATCAATGCGAGGTAAATGCGATAATTGTCTGTTTTTCACTAATCTTCCTTGGTTTTTTTTTCTTTCCTTCATCCAATAATTTTCTTCGCATTGCATCATCGCCGCGTTGCCGTCAGCATCAGCCGAAACGCGAATCAAGCGATAATTATCTGTGCCATCATGATGGTGTTTGGATGGTTTGGCTCATTCATCACGCATCCCCCGCTGAGTGGCAATGAATTCCCGCAGTGAATCATAATCCCTATTAACGATTGTAAATTTGTCTTATCGCGCTGCAGGATTTCGGTTTTGAACCTGCTTTGTTTGCAAACAACGCACCATGGGAGTTTCTGTTTGTTGACACTATCCGTTGTTCAATTTATGTTTCATGGAGCTAGAATTTATTCTTTTCGGAAATCGTACTAATTGGTCAAAAGCAGAGCGATCGAAAGTTAAAGCAAATGAACCAGTCAAATATTGACCGTCATTTCAAACTCTTTCTTTATTCACCGTGACAGCCATGAACATAGGTAGCACTAAAGGCACGGAAAATTGATGCTATTTGGGGTTTCACGTTGTTTATTGCAGCTGTGAAGCAAATAAATTAAAGCTTTAGTCTCTGCCATCAGAATGAGAATCAACTCTGTTCCGCATCGTCGTTTGTAGCATCGATATTACTCAGCCGTATTTAAAGTAAACATGATTTGTGTTTGTGTGGATCCACTGGCAAAGTAGTGCTCCGCCCTAGTGAGAAGTTTTTTTTTCTCCAAGTCTGACTGTTTTGCTCGTCGAGTCATAATCACCACCATTTATGTGCTTGAATTTTCATGAGATTCGATGTTTTCTATTACAGGGATCCATATCAGACAGACGCTCACTACACGGTGCTTCGACAACAATTATCAGTAGTGGATTTCTCCTCATGGGAGGCCAAAGTAGAGATAACAAATGCAGAGAATATTAGATTTGTTATATGTTCAAATACGACATTGTCATTTTCTGCGTTATCTAATGTACATACAGGCTAACCAAAAGTAAAATGGTACGCACAAAAAAAACCTGTAATTCGTGATTCAATAAGTTAAAAAAAATCCATTCATGGTTGCTTTATAGTACAGCATTAGATGGTTGCATTTCTCCAGTTCGAACGAAATCTCGAACCTTTCTCTTGATTGAGCCCATTAGCGCCCACACAGTGGAACTGAATCTGCGCATTGCTTCCATTTTGCCCGCATTTGCTGGATGTCCTTGGCTGCCCCGCCGCTTCGTCGAAGTCGCTGCTTTGAAATTGCCCAGTATTTTTCGATTGGTCATTAGCTTGGGGACAAAATCGATCTTGTTGGCAGCATACCACTCCAGAACCACCTTGGAGTAGTGGCAGCTGGCAAAATCGGGCTAAAAGATGACTTTGTCCCTAAGCTTGCAGATCAACGGCAATACACACTTTTTTCAGGCATTCTGCGATGTAAACTTGGGATGTCATCGTTCCGTTTTCTGGCCACAACTGCAAATCGCTTGCCAAAGAATGGCCTTCTTCGTGAACTTGTCACGAGCATAAACTTTTGACCGGAAAGCTGAATAAAATTTACAAATTCTATGGACCGACGAAAGTAAGTTTGATCTATTCGGGGGTCAGGGTGAAATCGGGTGAACCGGAACATACAGAATACCGTCAAATATGACGGAGGCCATATTATGTTGAAGAGATGTTTCGTTTGGTCAGGAGTTGGTAATTTGGTGAAAATCGATGGCATAATGACGGCTGATAGGGCTGCAAAATGGTGAGTAGATAGCTGGGATGGAGCGTGCGTCCTCGCAACATAGCGCTGGTCCTCACAAGTTCCTACCTCATGCTTCCACGGGTCAAGAGATGACAAAGACCGCCAGCTAAGGGTTGCGTACTTAGCTGGTAGTGCAGCCTGGGCACTGTTGTCCTTCTGACTTCAGCTAGATTGAGGAGGTGCGTTCCGAGCGTCTGTCTACCAAGGAGGTGCGGCTCAAACAGCGTCTGTCCTGGCATCCAGCGGTTGAGTAAGAAACGCAGTATCGCGTCAACTATACATTAGGTGGCAGCCGCACCAAGGCGAGGTAGGCAGCGTGATCCTGGTTAAGTATCATGCTGAAATCTTACTCTGCATCGAAAAATGGAAGTATTCTTTATACGGTATATCCATAGAATTCCCGGGTATTGTGAAATGGGTTTGAATTGTTTTCTTCCCCCGTGGCTATGATAATGCAAGTCCGTCTACAATTGCAGCAGGATCAGCAGACATGCAGACATTACAAATATAATTGTTATTATCATTTTATATTATAACATCCCTTCACAATATTTTTTTTATGCTATTTTCAGCTTTGCATTTGCATCGTTGTAAGTTTTGGCCCACCTAACTCACGTTATGTATTTGAAAAGATAGGATGGTTTTTACCTTTTTTTAGAGAGAGGAATATATACGACAAATTCTACAAACAAAAAATTCGTTTTGGATTTATAGAGTTTCCGTTTTTGGGCAGTAATCATACTCATATGAAATATATTTGCCTAAATTTTCTTTGTTATTTTGCTAGGAGGCCAGGTGATCAATTTTATTTCATTATATCACGTTGGAATTTTCCCTATTTTAGAGTTTCAATCATCTAACATCGCAGCGGAAGAGGCAAATAGCGGCATTTAATTATTATATGTACATTATGTAGTATTTCTTTACAATATCGTATTATTTCCATCATATCATACCCTTCACATTTTCATACAAAAACCCTGATTTAGGCGGTATCTGGCTTAAACACGAAATATACCTTCAATTTATGACATCTAGCATTCCATATATGTCCAGTATATAACGCAGAAAATTACAGCTGTGGTAGGCTTTTGAAAATTACGGAATCTGTGGTAGGCTTTTGTACTTATTGCTGAATGTATTTTTCATTTCCGGTTTGCAAATGGACTTTTTACCAATTCTGAGCTGAGCTGATTCATGCAGCGCTGTGTGCCATTTGGCTAGTGTTTGATTTTACATTTAATCTTTGTCATTACTTCATCATAACACACAATATCATTATATTTGGTCATATTATTTTATTGATTTTACTTCATAGATGATATAAACATTACTTATTGTTATGTTTTGCCCATTTATCTTAAACTCCCTTCCAGTTAAATCTTCCCATTCCTAACTCGGTAGCAATAACTATTAAATCAGCAAACATAAGAGCGGATTGCTGTTATAAAATCAGCATCAAGCAGCAAATAGTGACCATGGCAACAGTAAATTAAAATGTATAAATGTTAGTTTTGTAAAATTTCAAACTTTTTCAGGATACCTCAAATCAAGATTTTGGTGAATTGCTGCTATCGCTGAAAACGAACGAAAACGTGCTTAAGCGCCACTTTAACACTTTACAACATTTCTTGCATTTCAGGATCAACCGAATGAATATCATATATAATAGATACGACTGCTTGTAGTATTTTATACACTATTATATAAATATTTCATGGGAATGGGAGGGACCATCAGGGCACCCGATTGAAGCACTCTGGATGGGGAGAGTGGGAATGCCAACTCCCCATTGCTAACAGTTTGTGAATAGAGGGCGGGCTCTTCTCCCCGCCTATTGGGGCATCCTCATGTTAGATAGCTGGCTCTTTTGACCAATTGTTCAATCTTGTTGTTGGAAGGAGATTCTTTATAACCCTGTGGATACGTATAAGTGATGTTGCATATCGATCCACCCAACCTCTTTTTGGCCCTTCATACAACGGCATGATTAGGATAATCAGTGTTTATTAAAGCTTGATCAAGTCTAACAGAGGGGAGAGCCCATTGCTGTCGGACTTAGTTTCCGTGCTACAATGGGTGGTACATACACTGATAGGCAAAATAAAGTGCCCACCTCATCGTTTTTTCAATTTCTCTCATTTACTTGGTTCAAATTAAAGTAAACACACTGATTTTTTTTTATTATCTCATTTTTTATATTCTTTTTATGTTTCACTTATGGAATACTGAAAAAAAGGAGTTTTACTCAAAGAAAAAAAAAAATCAATTTGTGTTGAAAAAAAAAACAGTGACAAAATAAAGTGCCCACTTCATTTAGGCTACAAAAAACATAAATTAAAGTAAAATAAAAGCATTTCAATAATTGATGTGTCCTCCTTTGGCCTTCCTGCAGGTGCTTCGACATGCTCTCTTCCAGGTTCTTTAGATGCTGTGGATCTAGCTCTTCCCAGGCACGCTCCAGGGCTTCAAAATAGTTAGTTTTATTGGTAACACCAGTTTTGTCAACCCTGGCATCGAGAATCGCCCACAAATTCTCGATGGGATTGAGGTCCGGGCTTTGTGGAGGCCATTCCAGCGGTTTGATCCGACAAGACCGAAAGAAAGACTTGGTCTTCTTGGCAGTATGCTTCGGGTCGTTGTCCTGCTGGAATACGAACTTCTCTTCAAGGCCCGTCTGGATCAGCGAAACCTCCAGATTTTCTCGCAGGATGTTGATGTAAGAATCTGCCGTCATTATGCCGTCGATTTTCACAATGCTTCCCACTCCACCCCACGAAAAACACCCCCAGACCATCACATTTCCTCCTCCATGCTTCATCGTGCCTTGGATGTGGCGTTCCTGAAGCTCCTCTCCCGATCTGCACCAAACACGAACCCGCCGCTTTCGGTTAAACAGCTCGAATTTTGATTCGTCCGTCCAGAGAACCGTTTTCCAGAACTCTAGGGGCTTATCAGCATGCTCCTTAGCAAACTTAAGCCGTTTGGCTTTGTTTGCCTTGCTGATAAATTGGCGCTTTCGGGCAAGTTTGCTATTCAACCCCTGTGCTACGAAACGGCGACGAACAGTTCGACCGGAAACTGATAACTGAAGGGTTTCCTGAATCTCGCGGACAGTTACCTTCGGGTTCTTCTTGACTTCGCGCATGATCTTGGTGTCCGTTCTCGCATCCGTTTTCCGCTTCCTGCCTCTGCCAGGGCGATCCACCACTGATCCAAACGTTTTAAGCTTCAGAAGAATTTTGCCAACCGCTGCCTTACTGATACTGTACTTCTTAGCGACAGCCCGGTGGGATTCACCGTTTTGCACATCACGAACGACCAATTTTCGGATACACAAGGGAATTGCTTTCGAAAGCACTGCGTTCTCCATTTTTTTCAATTGAATCAAATGCGATCACGTAAAGGGTGATACGGTCAAAATTTGGTCAAGGGAAAACGCGTGAAATCGTTTATTTAAAAAATCAAATTAAATTTCTTTTTCAAGTTCAATTATTTTAAAATTCAGGAAAAATATTCAGTTAGGCTTCCGCTTTTCCAAATCCGAATTGCCGGGCCTTACGCTTGACCCCTGCCATCAGTTTTTGTACAGCCACCTTGTCCACCTTCTTCGCCGCAGAAAGCCAGTTTGCCTTGAACTGCTGCTCGTCCTTAGCAGTTTTTTTGGTCTTCTTTAGGTTCCGCTTGACAATAGCCCAGTATTTCTCAATTGGGCGGAGCTCTGGCGTGTTGGGAGGGTTCTTGTTCTTGGGAACCACCTGCACGTTGTTGGCGGCGTACCACTCCATGGCCTTTTTACCGTAATGGCAAGATGCCAAATCCGGCCAAAACAGTAGGAAAAAACGTTTTTTTTTGGGGAAGGGGAGGGGTTTTTTTTAAATTTTTTTTTGTTTTTTTTTTTGGGGTGGGGGTATTTTTTGGGTGGGGTTTATTTTTTTTTTTTTGCTTTTTTTTTTTTTGTTTTTTTATTTTTTTTTTTTTTTTTTCTTTTTTTTTTTGTTTGTGGGGGTTTTTGTGGTGGTTTGTTTTTTGTTACGGCAACGGAACGTTTCGGACCCTCAATAGCAAACTCAAGGTTTTCTTTAGAGTAAGCTTTAAGCTAGAATAATTTTTATTGATGATAATTAAGGTTGCATGACATATTTTTAAGGTTACCTACATTTCTTAGTCTTATTCGTTCAATGTTCGTTCCTTTGTAACAAGTGTCTATGTGCGTACCATCTGTGAACTGTGTATTACAATAAGTATTTATGTTTAATTATAGGAAAAAAATAGTTTTACTCACATAAAATTAGGGAATAATATTAGAATAATAACTTCAACAATGATAGTGCAAAAAAGTATTGGTCTGTTCAAAACAATAGCTCAGTAACCTTGACAATGCTGTATGACGTTCTTGCTGACACTTCGCATGACAGCTTTGCTGCTTACCGAATCCGAATTCGAATTCGAAAGGGACACGCAGATAGGTCGATTAACCCAATCAGTCCCGTTGCTCTTTTGCTTAGCGGTTGCCGTTCGCAACATTCCCCGACCCGTATTGCTCTGAGTCCACTCTTGCTATACCAATCACTTCTAGAACGGCTAACTTTGCCGCCGGTCTTTGCAGCACTCCTGTAGCGGTCTTCACCTCTGCGCTTCGTACTCGTCCATCACGACCTGGAAATACCCGTATCACTCGACCCCTTAGCCATCCATTGCGTAGGCGATCCTTCACTACAACTACCAAGTCTCCAGGTTGTATTGGCTTGCAGTCGGCAAACCACTTCGTCCGTTTCGTGATCGTTGGGAGGTATTCATGAATCCACCGTCTCCAAAACTGGTCCAACAGCTGCTGGTATAAGCTCCAGTTTGAATACGATACCGCCTTTTCATCCAGCACCTCCCTAGTCGGTTGGTTAACTCCACTTGTGCTCAGCATCAAGAAGCAGTTCGGTGTCAATGCTTCATGAGCTTCGGAATCTATAGGCATGTAAGTAAGTGGCCTAGAGTTTACCATTGACTCCGCCTCGATCAACAGCGTGCTGAAAGTCTCTTCATTTGGCTTCCGAATGGTGGACAGTGAAGCGAGCGCACACTTAACAGACCGAACCATGCGTTCCCAACACCCTCCCATATGTGGTGCAGAAGGTGGATTGAAGAACCACTGAGTTTCCGTATTGGTAAATGTAGTTGCCAACCTCTGGTCGATTTGCCGCAGATTTTGCTTCAGCTCACGATTAGCTCCCACGAAATTGGTACCTCGATCGCTGTATATTTCAGAGGGAGCTCCCCTTCGTGCAATAAAACGCCGAATCGCCATCTTGCATGATTCCGTCGACAAGCTAGTCACCACTTCAAGGTGCACAGCGCGAATCGTCAAGCAGGTGAAAAGGGCCACCCAACGTTTCACTTCACTGCGCCCTTGCTTGATCAAGAGAGGCCCGAAGTAATCTATCCCAACGTAACTGAAAGGGCGAACGAGAGTAGCAGTTCTTGCAGAAGGAAGTGGAGCCATCCTTGGGATCACTGGAGCCGCCATGTACATCTTGCACTACTGGCTGAGCTTGTTTACCTTCTTGAATACAGCTCGCATTTCCGTTAAATGAAAAATCTGCCGCATCTCATTCATACCTGTCTCAATGCTGTATTGGGGACTAAGAGATGCGTCCCATGGTGCGTTTAGGGAAGAATAACAGGAACTTTGAAGTCGGTCCTCCGCTAATACAGGTGACAGTTTGACAGCTTTACTACTTTTTTCGAGCTTCAGCTGCTGATCCACAGGTAGATGCTGGTTATTTTTCAAGATAACGCAATTCATCCCTATACCACACAGATATCTCTGTAGACTCAAGATTGGCTTTATCCTATGTGCATATGCTACTGCCTGTACCACGCGCTACAACTTCGAGTATCTTTTGAATTCCACTAGTTGCTCATTAACGAGATGACAATGAACGTGCGTTAAATACGTGAAGCTCGGTCGGTTCTTCTTCAGTCACACAAGGGTCTTGATGCGGCCAGGCTTCTGGTTGTTGATACAAGCATGCTGGAGCTAAAACCCATCCACTACTACTGCTAATATTCGGGCCTTTGCCCCACTTAGTTGCTCTGTCGGCAACACTCAGCGAGAAGGAACCCAATGCCATTCATCGATCTGCGTCTGCTCGAAAATTTCCGTCACTCGAAAAGCGACGAAATGCCTATATTTTCTTTGGTACGACCGTAACCAGGAAAGCACGGTGCTAGAATCGCTCTCGAAGACTCTGCGAACTATCGGCAGCGTATGATTTTCCTCTAAGTATGGATTTGCACAGCCTTGCTCCAAGAATGGCCGCCTGCAACTCTAATCTTAGTGCTCAATGCGGTTTCAAGGGTGCCACTTTTGACTTCGCCGAGACAAGTAAGCAGCGAACTCCCCCAATTAACCAACTCACTAGCGTCTACAAATGTGTGTTGTGTAGCTCCAACGAACGGTAACTATTAGTTGAATAGCCAGAAAAGTAACAACATGGTATTTTAACTTGCTTGAGCTGCTTCAGCAGCTTAGTCCTTCGCCTCCATGCGTCGAGTAGATCGTAAGGAATGGAATGGCCGTTTTGTCGGGATGACACTATCATGGAGCAGTGATCGAATCTCTTCTCTGATCAGTCCTTGGAAAACAAAACCTCAGGATCTGGTTTCGAAAACATTCGAAGAACTCGTTCGTAAGCGGCCGATTTTGATATACTTCGAAACACTTGGATGACTCCGCTTTTTGATCCCCGAACCGTGAGAGCACCCCAACTGAGTTGGACAACCAGCTACGTATATTAAATCCAGTCTTGGAATGCACCGTCCTCACCTGCTGCGCCAGCTCGACTGCTTCCTTCACAGTGCCCACACTATACAAGAAGTCGGCGACGTAATGGTTCTTAAATATCACTTTGGCGGCTGATGGCTGTTGTTCACGAGACTCCTGGGCGTTCAGATTTTTAAAAACTGAGCTGTTTGAGCTGTTGACAATAGGCAGTTGATGGAACATCTCACGAATGCCCGCACCAATGGCCACCTTGAACTGTCGGAAAGGGCTCAACATGGAAGGGCCTGCCAATAGTGCAGAGTTCGATGACTGATCTTGGCCTTTCGCTGCAGCACTAACCGCCCTTTATTCTAGGCTTATCAAGCGCTTCTCTGCCATGGGTTTACTGTCCGGGAACTCGATGTGATCATACTGCCACAGCAAGCCAGTTTGGAAGTTACCCGGAGCACGCCGGTCGTCATCGCTCTCAACCACCGACATTCCAGCCAAGCTTACACTTTCCACCGAGAAAAACTCCATAAATCGCCCATCCCAATCTAGTTTTAGCTGCTATTGGATCATCTTCCCGAAGTTTCAATGGCACCTTAGAGGAAGCGTTGTCTAGCCCGATCAGAATTGTAGGGGCTACGGATTCGTTGCTATGCAGAGTGGGTGGATGCCACCTGATACTCCAAGTTTCTGCGCTATTGCAAACTCTACCAGCGTGATTGATGAGTCGTCCCATACAGAGTGATAGGAATCATCTGGAAAAGAAGATTTTGCTGAACTTGACGATGGATTGTAAGCGTACTAGTAGTCTTTGGAACATCGATCGCCTGCGGTGGTTCTAGCTTCCCAGGATGAAGAAGCTCGTTCCTCACATCCTTTTAATCCACAAAGACCTGCTTTACATAGAAATTTTCCATGTCCAATCAGACATCGACGACATAGCCACTGTTCTTGAACGAGTTTCCACCGGTCACCGACTGTAATATTTCGAATAGAGACACATTCCTTGATTTTGTGACCTTCTTTCTGGCAGGCTGTACAGGGCTTAGGTTGATAATCCACATTGCCGAATGAGTGTCCACACACATTTTTTCCTTCGGTTCTGGTTTGTCCTGCTTGCCCGTGCGTTAACCATCTGTCTCAGACGTCACTGGCAGTCTGGTACGTCTGATAGTGAAGTCACTGGCAATGACTACCATTTGGTCCTTGAACGCAGCGAAGACAGTGAGATGGGCGACAGGATAGCTCCGCTTGAAAAGAGACCAGTTCAACTTGATGTTAACTGGGACCTACTCCACTAGCTTCCGTTAGAGTAAACGATTTGCCAGATGAGACTCGAGGCCTACTGCTTGAAAATGTTGACACAGGTTCTTGTACGCTAGTCCAAAACTTAACAATGTTTCTCGTCGTTCCGGTTAGGATGTGGGAGTGGAACGCACTTTGGGCAACAACGAGTTGATTATTAATTCTGGGCATCCGTACAATGTCTCCATTGATCTTTGCGTGATCAGTGAAACCGACGAAAGCTGCATAAAATAACTCTTAACTCGACGGGATCGCCAGAGAGAGAAGGAAGCTCTCTGGGGACGACATATCTGGCAGCAAGTTGCTGTGAGCTGGGACCGCTGAAAAATCGCAACGGGTAGCTGATGATGCTTGGATGCGTTGAATCGAAAAGAGATACACTCGTCGTACATATGCACTAGTAATAACTTTGTTGATTTTTTTGATTGGTCTAGGGTACGTCTGACTTACCGATCTGCTCGATGAGATCGCGCGCATGGATCTTTTTCGGCATCGTTAATGGTATCGGCTGTTGGCCATGCTTGTCCACTTGTGACGATAGTTTACACTGTTGAGTGAACAGTTTGGCCGCCCAATGCTGCTGAACGTTGTCCATTCACATCTAGAGATCGAAAATTTGTTTGGTCAGTTCGTCTGGCATCAGTGTTGGAGAAATGTTGAAATCTACGACAGCTGGTGGATCGCGATGACCGGAAGAAATAACTCGGGAACTGCCTGTTACTTCATCGATCAACTGCGCACCAGTCGTTATCACCGCGATTGGTATGTCCGTAAGTCGCCCATCCGCTGGTGGATTTCTCGTCATGTTACGGCAACGGAACGTTTCGGACCCTCAATAGCAAACTCAAGGTTTTCTTTAGAGTAAGCTTTAAGCTAGAATAATTTTTATTAGTGATAATTAAGGTTGCATGACATATTTTTAAGGTTACCTACATTTCTTAGTCTTATTCGTTCAATGTTCGTTCCTTTGTAACAAGTGTCTATGTGCGTACCATCTGTGAACTGTGTATTACAATAAGTATTTATGTTTAATTATAGGAAAAAATAGTTTTACTCACATAAAATTAGGGAATAATATTAGAATAATAACTTCAACAATGATAGTGCAAAAAAGTATTGGTCTGTTCAAAACAATAGCTCAGTAACCTTGACAATGCTGCATGACGTTCTTGTTGACACTTCGCATGACAGCTTTGCTGCTTACCGAATCCGAATTCGAATTCGAAAGGGATACGCAGATAGGTCGATTAACCCAATCAGTCCCGTTGCTCTTTTGCTTAGCGGTTGCCGTTCGCAACATTCCCCGACCCGTATTGTTCTGAGTCCACTCTTGCTATACCACTCACTTCTAGAACGGTTAACTTTGCCGCCGGTCTTTGCAGCACTCCTGTAGCGGTCTTCACCTCTGCGCTTCGTACTCGTCCATCACGACCTGGAAATACCCGTATCACTCGACCCCTTAGCCATCCATTGCGTAGGCGATCCTCCACTACAACTACCAAGTCTCCAGGTTGTATTGGCTTGCAGTCGGCAAACCACTTCGTCCGTTTCGTGATCGTTGGGAGGTATTCATGAATCCACCGTCTCCAAAACTGGTCCAACAGCTGCTGGTATAAGCTCCAGTTTGAATAAGATACCGCCTTTTCATCCAGCACCTCCCTAGTCGGTTGGTTAACTCCACTTGTGCTCAGCATCAAGAAGCAGTTCGGTGTCAATGCTTCATGAGCTTCGGAATCTATAGGCATGTAAGTAAGTGGCCTAGAGTTTACCATTGACTCCGCCTCGATCAACAGCGTGCTGAAAGTCTCTTCATTTGGCTTCCGAATGGTGGACAGTGAAGCGAGCGCACACTTAACAGACCGAACCATGCGTTCCCAACACCCTCCCATATGTGGTGCAGAAGGTGGATTGAAGAACCACTGAGTTTCCGTATTGGTAAATGTAGTTGCCAACCTCTGGTCGATTTGCCGCAGATTTTGCTTCAGCTCACGATTAGCTCCCACGAAATTGGTACCTCGATCGCTGTATATTTCAGAGGGAGCTCCCCTTCGTGCAATAAAACGCCGAATCGCCATCTTGCATGATTCCGTCGACAAGCTAGTCACCACTTCAAGGTGCACAGCGCGAATCGTCAAGCAGGTGAAAAGGGCCACCCAACGTTTCACTTCACTGCGCCCTTGCTTGATCAAGAGAGGCCCGAAGTAATCTATCCCAACGTAACTGAAAGGGCGAACGAGAGTAGCAGTTCTTGCAGAAGGAAGTGGAGCCATCCTTGGGATCACTGGAGCCGCCATGTAGATCTGGCACCACTGGCAAAGCTTTTTTACCCTCTTGAATGCAGTTCGCTTCTCTGATATATGGAACTTCTGTCGCATCTCGTTCACAGCTGTCTCCATGTTGTGATGTTTACTTTGACGATGATACCAGTCGATTAAGAGATGCGTCCCATAGTGCGTTTTGGGAAGAATAACAGGAAATTTGAAGTCGGCTGATAGCTGCTGAGCATTCCTAATGCGACTGTCCATACAGAGTACGCCATCTTCCGCTAACACAGGAGACAGTTTAAGAATTTTACTGCTTTTTTCGAGCTTCATTTGCTGATCCAAAGGTAGATGCTGGTTTCTTTTCAGGATAACAATCTCATCTTCGTACTCTTCGCGCTGAATCAGCTTACAGATGGTCCGTTCCGCTCTCCGTAATTCGTCCCGATTCAACCACACAGATATCTCCGTAGACTTCTGCTTGGCTTTACGACGACAGTTGTTTACGAACCTATGTGCATACGCTACCGCACGTACTAAGCGCTCCCACTTCGAGTATCTTCCGAATTCCACTAGTTGCTCCTTAACGAGATGACAATGAATGTGCGTCGCGCGAAGTTCGGCCGGATCTTCAGTCACACAAGGATCTTGATGCGGCCAGGCATCTGGTTGTTGATACAAGAATGCTGGTGCTAGAAACCATCGACAACTGCTGCTACAATTTGGGCCTTTACCCCACTTAGTCGCTTCGTCGGCCACATTCCAGCGAGAAGGAACCCAACGCCATTCATCAATCTGCGTCAGCTCAAGAATTTCCGTCACACGAAAAGCGACAAACTGCCTATATTTTCTTTGGTCCGACCGTAACCAGGAAAGCACGGTGCTAGAATCGCTCCAGAAGACTCGTCGAACTATCGGCAGTGTATGATTTTCCTCTACTGATTTGCACAGTCTTGCTCCAAGAACAGCCGCCTGCAACTCTAATCTTGGTATTGAAAGTGGTTTTAACGGTGCCACTTTTGTCTTTGCTGAGACAAGGGAGCAGCGAACTCCTGACTTATCTTCAATCCGAAAATATGCGACGGCAGCGTAGGCTTCCTCACTTGCGTCTACAAATACGTGTAGCTCCAACGAATGAT
Organism: Aedes koreicus; assembly: GCA_024533555.2. Classification (NCBI taxonomy): domain Eukaryota; kingdom Metazoa; phylum Arthropoda; class Insecta; order Diptera; family Culicidae; genus Aedes; species Aedes koreicus. The sequence continues at coordinate 396,763 of JAHHFK020004119.1, forward strand.
AACTCTCAGCTGAATACCCAGGGAAGTAACAACGTGGGATTGTAACTTGCTCGAGCTGTTCCAGCAGCTTAGTCCATCGTCTCCATGCGTCAAGTAGGTCGTTTGGAATGGGATGATCCCAGTCCGTCTTGCACCGCCATATGTTTTGTATGAGCACTTTTCCGTGAACAACGAATACTGCTACCAATCCCAAAGGATCGAATATGCTCATTACGACGCGTAGAGTTTGCCGTTTCGTCGGGATGACAGTACCATGGAGCAGCGATCGAACATCTTCTCTGAACAGCCCTTGAAAAACGAAAACATCAGGATCTGGTTTCCAAATCATTCCAAGAACTCGTTCGTAAGCGGCTGATTTTGACACTTCAAAGCACTTGGATGACTCCTCTTTCTGATCCCCGACCCGTGAAAGCACTTCAGCTGAGTTGGACAACCAGTTACGTATAGTAAATCCAGCTTCGTAATGCACAATCCTCACCTGCTGCGCCAGCTCGACTGCTTCCTTCACCGTGTCCACACTATACAAGAAGTCATCGACGTAATGGTTCTTGACTATCACTGTGGCGGCTAATGGATATTGTTCACGAAACTCCTGGGCGTTCAGATTTTTAACAAATTGAGCTGCACGGTGAACAAGAAGCCCCAAATATAGCGATATCCATTACGAAGACCTCTACAGGCTTGGAAGGATCGTCACGCCACAGGAACAATTTGTCCTCGCATCGAATACGCAGTTGATGGAACATCTCACGAATGTCCGCACTAATGGCGACCTCAAACTGTCGAAAAGGACTCAACACCGAAGGTAACGGTGTGAGAAGATCAGGGCCTGGCAAAAGTGCAGAGTTCAATGACTGACCTTTGACTTTCGCTGCAGCATCCCAAACTAACCGCACTTTATTCGGCTTTCTCGGGTTAGTCACCACGTTCAAAGGCAGGTACCAAGTACGTTTAGGGTCGAATCCCTTGAGCTCCTCAAGACTAGCTTTGTGCGCGTACCCTTTAGCCTGGTACTGTTGTATCTGGTCTCTCACGTTGTCGTACAACTCGGGGTTGGATGCCAGACGTCGTTCTAGGCATAGCAACCGCTTTTCTGCCATGGGTTTACTGTCCGGGAACTCGATGTGATCATACTTCCACAGCAAGCCAGTTTGGAAGTTACCCGAAGCAGTCCGAATAGTTGTGCTATTCAATATCTCGCGTGCACGCCGATCGTCATCGCTCTCAATTAGTGACATTCCGGTCAATCCTACACTTTCCACCGAAAAAAACTCCTTCACCAAGTCGTGTAGGTCCTGATCCACTGATCGAGCGCATATGTGAAGCTGGTGATGAACTGCCAATGCTGCTTCTGCGTTCACAGTTCCATAAATCGTCCATCCCAATCTGGTTTTAGCTGCTATTGGATCATCTTTGCAACCTTCCCGAAGTTTCAATGGCACCTTTAAAAAAGCGTTGTCTAGCCCGATCAGAATTGTAGGGGCCACGGATTCGTAGCTATGCACTGGCAAATCACGGAGGTGTGGGAACTGCTTACTGAGTTCTGAATAACACAGCGATTGAACTGGAAGATTAAGGTTTTTGACAGTGTGTACTTGTTTTAGAACGTGCCGCTTCGAACTACCCTTGCTTGAGATCTCCATTGTGATCAGCTGTGATTCACCTTCCATTCGTTCGATGTCACTTGTCCACTGCAAGCAGAGTGGGTGAATTTCACCTGATACTCCAAGTTTCTGCGCTATTACAGATTCTACCAGCGTGGTAGATGAGCCGTCATCAAGGAAAGCGTACGTGTGAATAGACTTACCGTTCCCATACAGCGTGATAGGAATCACCCGGAAAAGAATATTTTGCTGAATTTGACGATGAACTGTTAGCGTACTAGTAGTCTTTGGAATATCGATGGCCTGTTGTGGTTCTGGCTTTCCAGGATGAAGAAGCTTGTGATGCCGTTCCTCACATCCCTTTTCTCCACAAAGACCTGCTTTACATGGGAATTTTCCATGTCCAATCAGACATCGACGACATAGCCTCTGTTCTTGGACGAGTTTCCACCGGTCACTGAGTGTCATATTTCGAAAAGAGAAACATTCCTTGATTTTGTGACCTTCTTTCTGGCATGCTGTACAGGGCTTAGGTTGATACTCCTTGCGATTCACATTACTAGAGCTGCTGGTGGCTTGCTTCTTACCTCTTCAGCAGCATGAGCGTTCACAAAAAAAATCTCCTTCGGTTTTTGTTTGTCCTGCTTGCCTATGCGTTGACCATCTGTTTCGTACGTGAAAGTGACGTCACTGGCTGCGACTACCATTTGGTCCATGAACACACCAAAGGTAGAGAGATCGACGACAGGATAACTCCGCTTGAAGAGAGACCAGTTCAGCTTGATGTTAACTGGTAGCTTCTCCACTAGCTCCTGTAATAGTAAAGGATTTGCCAGATGAGACTTAAGGCCTGCTGCTTGAAAATGCTGACACAAGTTCTTGCACGCTAGTCCAAAACTTATCAATGTTTCTAGTCGTTCTGGTTTCGGCGTGGCTGTAGAACGTACTTTGGCTAACAATGAGTTGATTATCAGTTCTGGGCGTTCGTACAATGTCTTCAGGGTTTGGATGATCTGTGGGACCGACGACGGCTGCATCAAATAACTCCTAACTGCTTCCAACGCGTTTCCTTTCAGGCAGCGTTGAAGACGCATCAAGTTTTCTCCTTCAGAATAACCGCACATTCCAGTTGAATTTTGGAAACTGCTCAGGAACAATGGCCACTCGACGGGATCGCCCGAGAAAGAAGGAAGCTCTCTGGGGACGACCTGTCTGGCAGCGAGTTGCTGTGAGCTGGGACCGCTGAACAATTGCAACGGGGGAGCTGCTGATGCTTGGATGGAACTCGAAGTAGATGACGAACAGGTTACCACTGGAGTAACAATCGGAGACAAACACGCTGAAACTGTATGCACAGAGGGGGAATTTGCATTTGATTGGGGGGTACTTCTGTGTGACGGAACGAATGTCTGGTGCATAGGGGGGCTACATGGTTCGGTCGATATTGGGGGTGTATATTGACTAATCGAGTCACTTTGTTGTATATTTGGTGGCGTTGAATCGAAAAGAGATAGACTCGTCGTACACATTGCATATGCACTAGTAGTCACAGCATTGATTGGTCTAGAGTACGTCTGACTTACCGACCTGTTCGTTGGAAAATCGTACGCATGCATCTTTTCCGGCATTGTTTATGGTACCGGCTCTTGGCCTTGGTTCTCCACTTGTGACGACGGTTTACTGTGTTGAGTGGACACTTTGGCCGCCAATTGCTGCTGAACACTGTCCATTCGCATCTGGAGATCGAACATTTGCTTTATCAGCTCGTCTGGCATCAGTGTTGGAGAAGTGTTGAAATCCACGACAGCGGGTGGATCGCGATGACCGGAAGAAATAACTCGTGAACTACCTGCTGCTTCATCAATAAACTGCGCACCAGTTGTTATCACCGTGACTGGCATGCCCGAAAGTCGACCATCCGCTGCTGGATTCCTCGTCATAGGAAACGTATTCTCGTTTCTTGATTGTATACTTGATGATCTATCGGCGATTGGTTCGCCAGGTGTCTGATGTATCGGTGATCTTACGATGGGAAAGTTTGAGGCTGGTGATGTTCGTCGTGTTGCTGGTACTAGAGGAGCTTGCTTTGGGATTGTTCCAGTGTGAGACGGAATACCAGCGGGAATTAGTGGCAACCCGATGCTGGTGCTCGATGTCTGGACTATCTGGTTTTTCACCCACTCCTGAGTCCTCTGTGTACTGCGACGAGATCGACGACTTCTAACGCTACCGTCCTCCCTCGGTTCATCGAGCTGATTCTGTAGTATGTCGTATTTCTTTGCGATGTAGTTTTTCTCCATCTGTCTCTCTTCCTCCAGGCGCTGAAGTTCAAGAGCCGCCCTTGCTGCTCTAGAGCTAGATGTACTTGATCGACCACATTTAGAACTCACGACTGTCGGTGCACGATCGATACATCGCACACAAATAAAGTGGCGATCATCATTTGCAATGCTTTCGCCGACGTTCGCACAACCGAAGTGATAATACCGCAAACACTGTTCACACTGTACCATATTGGTTTCGGCTTCATCCGGTTGTCCGCATGGGCAAACAACCGACGTAGTGTGATCGGATGAGCTGGGTGGAATCGGTCGTGGCATTTTTGTGTTGTTGGTTAGATTTCACGCTTAAGAAATCTTAAAGATCTTGTTACGGCAACGGAACGTTTCGGACCCTCAATAGCAAACTCAAGGTTTTCTTTAGAGTAAGCTTTAAGCTAGAATAATTTTTATTAGTGATAATTAAGGTTGCATGACATATTTTTAAGGTTACCTACATTTCTTAGTCTTATTCGTTCAATGTTCGTTCCTTTGTAACAAGTGTCTATGTGCGTACCATCTGTGAACTGTGTATTACAATAAGTATTTATGTTTAATTATAGGAAAAAAATAGTTTTACTCACATAAAATTAGGGAATAATATTAGAATAATAACTTCAACAATGATAGTGCAAAAAAGTATTGGTCTGTTCAAAACAATAGCTCAGTAACCTTGACAATGCTGTATGACGTTCTTGCTGACACTTCGCATGACAGCTTTGCTGCTTACCGAATCCGAATTCGAATTCGAAAGGGACACGCAGATAGGTCGATTAACCCAATCAGTCCCGTTGCTCTTTTGCTTAGCGGTTGCCGTTCGCAACAACCACGCAGTCAAACTTCGTCAGCATCGTCGTGTACAGCCTCCGGGATCGCGCTTTGGCCGTCGTATTTTGTTAATCATCGCGATTTGGAGTCACTACCTTCTTGTAAGTCGATAGTCCTGCTCGTTTTTTGGCTCGATGCACGGTTGTAGACGATACACCCAGCTTATTTGCGGCATCTCGGAGAGATAGGTTAGGGTTTCGCTTGAAACTACCGGCAACTCTCTTTGTCGTCTCAACGTCTTCCGGTTTTCGATTTCCCCCCGATCCAGACTTCCTGGCTGTCGACAAACGTTCCCCAAACACTTTAATTACATTTGTAACGGTTGATTTGGCAACTTTTAGCGATTTTGCCAACTTTGCGTGCGAGTAGCTCGGATTTTCGCGATGCGCGAGCAAAATTTTGATACGCTGCTCTTCTTGCTTGGACGGCATTTTGACAACTGAAGAGTGAATTCCAAAACCAAAATAGGAGCAACATTCTACACACACACACCTTCAAAATGAGGGGTGTTCAGGTTTTTTAAATGCAAAATTGAAAGAAATACGTTAAGTTGATATTGACCAAATTTTGACCGTATCGCCCTTTATACAAATGCACCAGGTTGAGCCGTTTCAAAACATAAACAATCGAGGGGTCTTCCAATGGAAACTTATCGAAAACATATCGATTTTTGAAGTGGGCACTTTATTTTGTCACTGTTTTTTTTTCAACACAAATCGATTTTTTTTTCTTTAAGTAAAACTCCTTTTTTTTCAGTATTCCATAAGTGAAACTTAAAAAGAATATAAAAAATAAAATAAGAAAAAAAAACTACACTGTGTTTACTTTAATTTGAACCAAGTAAATGAGAGAAATTGAAAAAACGAAGAGGTGGGCACTTTATTTTGCGTATCAGTGTATCATACATACATCATCATACATAATGACGGCTGATAGGTACATTGACATCATAAACAAAAACTTGGAGGAGTCTTTGTTGAAAGTTGGGGTAGAGGACATATTCATATTCCAACAGGATAATGACACGAAGCCCAAGGCTCGAAAAACCATGACGTTTTTCCGTGGATGTCGCATAAAATTGCTTTATTGGCCTCCGCAATCACCAGATATGAACCCAATTGAGAACTTGTGGTCGGTTCTCGATTAGCAAGTTTACAAAGGCGAGATCACCAACAAAAACAAGCTCTTTAAAGCCCTTGAACATGGCTGTTAAAATATCGGTGAAAACCATCTTAAACCTTCTTGCGGAACTTGGTGTGCGAAATGAACCTCACCTCGGAGCTCACTTTCTTCGTAGGGGAAGTAAAATACGAAGTGCCCTGCCAGTCGTTGCGATCTAGGGTGAGATAGGTCTCGTCGTCCATCACCACCGCCACGTCGCGATTGACCATCTTATTCAGCCGCTGCCGCTGCGTCATTGCCTGCAGCTCCGAAACCAGTGGACGCCACTTCCGCTTCCTGACATGTATGTTCATGTTCGCCAGGTACTTTTTCACTGTTTGGCCGGTTGAATCGACCACCCGGTCAAGCGCACGCAGCCACTTTTCCCTCGGTCTTCCTCTTCAGCATTCTTTGGAGCTTATTGTCGCTCAGGGTCGTCGGCCGTCCGGAACCGGGCTTTCTTTCGATGCTCTGATTGTTGTCTAATAGTGCCAAGATGTTGTAGATGCCGGAACGGGCGTATCCGGCGTCCACAAAGTGCCGCACGATGTCCGTTTTCGACGCGGCGGGTTGCCTTTCTTCTCAACTTCTGAATGAAGTTGCTTCACTGTTTATGCCATCACGGTTAGAGTTCGACTGATAGAAATGTCAAATTTTGTCTGCTGACTCATGGGTTACTATGATTGATGCTGCATGGGTAGTTTTGTCAGTACGGGTAAAGGTAAACCCATGAAAAATCGTCAATTTTTGTCCATTATTTTAAATGCAACCGTTATTGTATATAGTGTACTCAGTTTTGAAGAAAAAATAATTCACAAACTGGCCACATTCGAGTAACGAAAGTATGGAGTCGAGTTTGTTTTTTCAGCTTTTGATTCCTAAAAGTCTATTGAGTCCTCAAAATATAATTTCAATCATCCCATGCAAACTAAATGTATGCTAAATGTACTTTGGCTCCGTGACCAAGCTTGCATCTTTTGTAGTAATTGGTATTGCTATGTATTGTTCACACATTGTCTCATAGCTCAATACATGAGGAAAACGAACGAAGTTAAATATATTCTCCAAATAAAAAAGTTAAGTCACTCGAATTTAAGTAAATGTAACTTGTTCGATTCACTAGCTCACTCATAAAAAAATAAAAAATAAACACTGAGACAACTGTCACTAGTTAACGCTAGCAAATTCTTTAACCCCTTCATGCCTTAGGGGTCATATATGGCCCCAAAAGGAAACTGGCTGTATGAAATCACAGACCAAACAAAAGTGTACACTGTCTTGGGCAAATTTGTTTTACATTAATTTTTCTATCTGGTAAAAAAAAAGTTTAAGGCCGAATTGACGATCTAAAATCCTGAACATGAAGAAGTTCAGAAAAAAAATAAATGCCTTATTAATAGTGTTAAGCGTTGTTTTAGAATATGGTACAGGGTGCGTCAGAAAATAATGCGAAAATTTGTTCTATTTCTGTCAAATCCCATTTTCAACTAATTCAAGCAATAATATCAACATTTTCGAGTGCAGTTATCTTTATAATGTCCTTTTAAACAAATTTATTCAATGTGGCCTCCATTTTTGTTACTAACATCCTCGAGCCGACGCCGGAAGCCAGAGCATGCCTTTCGGACGAAGTCCTCCGACATTGACTGCCATGTGCGTGTTATGGTTGACTTCAGGGTTTTCACACTAGGGTGTGATGTTTTGCAGGCTCGTGCTTCAACATATGCCCAAATCGAATAATCCAACGGATTAAGATCTAGACTGCTAGGGGGCCACAAATCCTTCGGCCAAAACTTCATGTTATCGTTCAACCATTGTTGGGCTCGATTGGACGTGTGACACGGCGCTCCATCCTGCTGTAGGACAACGTTTTGGTCCTCGGAGAAGTTGGCCTTCACCCAGGGAAGCACTTGGTCCTTTAAAATACCGACATACACTTCGGTATTGATTTTAACTCCAGCATCAATGAAAACAGGCGGCATTTCCAAACCGTTGGACGCCACCAAGCCAAATATCATGACACCAGCCGGATGTTTGGTTTGAAATTTGAATTTCTCTTATTCCGGAACGTTCTCCATTTTCTGCGGTGAAATGAACCGATACGTGCGGCTGTTGGGCACAGCATCGATGCTCAAAAGCTTTTCGTCGGAGAACAGGATTATCATATTTTCTTTCTTCGACAAGGAAAGCAATCACTTGGAACGAGTCACTCGTAGTTCCTTGACCCGGTCCGTAATTAAGTGGCGTTTCACTCTGGCTCTGGAAGATGCATGCAGGCCTTCTTTGGTGATATTGGCTTCCTTTGCAAGTTTTCTTATGGAACGCACCGGGTTGCGAGCAATTTTTGCACGGACCGATTTGATCACGTTCGGTGTGCGTGCAAAGCGCGGACGTCTGCTTCCCGGCTTTGCAGCTTAGGATCATCCTGCAGGGACTTTTTTATGCGGTAAACTGTTGCCAAATGGCACCCTACCACCTTGGCAATCTCTTTCGGCTTCTTCTGGGCGTGCAACAAACTGGTGATCACTTCTTTCGCGAACATTTTGACGAATTTGACGAATAAAACAAATAGAATGTTTGGATGCAGCACTTGAAATTAAACATAAACAAATACACTTTCGACAGAAATTAGTCACTAGCTACACGAATTAACCCAATACTCAAGTTTGAACATTTTTGCATTATTTTCTGCCGCACCCTGTACTTCGGAGAATAGTATGCATGCTGTTGGAAGCTTAGCCATGGTATGCTTACTTGAAAGTATGGTTAATTACTTAAAAAGCATGTTTAGTTGATTAGGCACAACACTACCCTTTTATCCGAACTTTCGTCTATTTGGGTTGTGCCGAAATTGAACATCGTCTGCCTTAATTGCGGTTAAGATGCATTGTTAGATTTTCAACAATATTTTAGTTGACTGTGATTTGAATTCAAACGCAAATCCGGCATAATCTGGCAACTACCATACAGTTTCTGAAGAAATTTTAAATGTCAATCGCTAAAGAACGTGCCGAACAAACTAAACATCAATATCCTAACAGCAATCTGCTTCCAATAATCGGAGCATATCGTCAAATAAATCTTCTTCAATTATTTTCTTGTTCTTGCGTCATTTATAACATTACCTGATACACATTATCCCTCCAACGTTCTCGATTCATGGCTGCTCCGTTCCAATCCCATCTAACCGTCTTGCTCGTTGTGCCCCTCGGCGTCTTGTGCCAACCGGATTCCCACCGAACACCATTTTCGCAGGATCGTTGTCTGGCATTCTTGCAACATGTCCTGCCTAGCGTATGCGTCCAGAGTTGATCACCTTACGCATACTGTGGTCGCCAACGAGTTCATGCTCCGCCTCCAGACTCCGCCCTCTTGCCGAAGCTGGCTCTTCCGAGTACGCCCAAGTGCACCTCAGGCATTGTCAACGTAACTAGCCCGTCTTAAAGCGTTTTGTACAGGATATACTTCGTACGGGAGCTAAATCTGTCTAACCGCAGTTGCTTGTGGAGTCCGCAGTAGGCACGACTTCCACTGAGAATACGCCTCTGGATTTCACTGCTGTTATCATTGTCCGCAGTAACAAGTTAGCGGAGATAGACAAATTCGCCGACTACCTCGAACTCATCTCCGTCAACCCTTCGAACCTGTCGTGTTCGGTTTCGTATGCCAGTCGTTTTGGACGTATTTATCTTCAACCCAATCTTCACTGCTTTGCGCTTTAGTCTGATGTGCAGCTCTGTGACCGCATTCAAATGTTCAGCCGATAATGTCCGTGTTATTGGCAAAGTAGATAAATTGACTGGATCTGTTAAGAATCGTGCGCTGCACGTTGAACATCGCTCATCTCATAACACCTAAAATCTTGTTAAAATAAGTGTAGAAAATAAATGGTAAGTGCGGGTTGTACTGAGTACAACGGAATATAGGTTCTATCACTATCCTATCACGACAAAGTTTTTCAAAAGATCGGGGACTGCTCGGAAATTAATTGATTAATTCAGAATCTATCACTTCGTGGCACCAGTGAAGGGTGTTCCGATCAACATTTGGTCAAACAGTAATGTGTGTGAGTCAATCAAAGTTTTTATTAATAAGTCAAATTATTTTTCTCCTCAAGTTCAGTTAATACAGAATACAGGAAAAATATTCAGCTAAGCTTCCTTTTTACCGAATGCGAATTGCCGGGTCTTTCGTTTAACACCTGCCATGAGATTTTGTACAGTCTCCTTGTCCTCTTATTCGCCGCAGAATGCCAGTTTGCCTTGAACTGTTTCTCGCTCACAACAGTTTTTTGAGTCTTCTTAAGGTTCCGCTTGACGATGGCCCAATATTGTTCGATTGGGCGGAGCTCTGGCGTGTTGGGAGGATTCTTGCCCTTGGGCACCGTTGTTGGCAGCATACCACTCCATGGCCTTTTTTCCGTAATGGCAAGATGCCAAATCCGGCAAAATAGAACGGCACAATTGTATCGCTTCAGGAAAGGCAGTAGACGTTTTTGTAGGCACTCGCTCAGATAAATTTCCTGGTTGACGGTTCCGGTCGCAATGTAAACGTTGCTCTTCAAGCCACAGGTACAGATGGCCTGCCACACCAGATATTTGTTCGCGAACTGTGACAGTTTTATGTGCTTGAAAATATCTGTCACCTTTCCCCGTCCGGTTGCCGTGTATAATTCCTGTCCAGGAAGCTGTTTAAAGTCTGCCTTGACGTAAGTTTCATCGTCCTGTACCACGCAACCAAACTTCGTCAGCATCGTCGTGTAAAACTTTCGCAATCGTGCTTTGGCCGACGTGTTTTGTTTATCGTCGCGATTTGGAGTCACCACTTTCTTGTAAGTTGACAGTCCACCTAGTTTTTTAGCTCCTTCAACGATTGAAGGCCCCTCTCCCAGCTTCTTTGCGACATCTCGGACGGAGAGGTTGGGGTTCCACTTAAAACAGCGGGCAACTCTTTTTGTCATTGCTGTGGCCTCCGGCTCTCAATTTCCCCCCGATCCAGCTTTCCTGGCTGTCGACAAACGTTCACCGAACACTTTTAATACGTTGGTAACAGTTGATTTAGCCACATTCAACAATTTCGCCAATTTGGCGTGAGAGTAGTTAGGATTTTCGCCATGCACGTGCAAAATTTTGATGCGTTGCTTCTCTTCCTTCGACGACATTTTGATAACTGAAGTGCTAATCTCAAAATCAAAATAAAGGCATGATGCTACACGCACACATCTTCAAAATAAGGGGTGTGCAAAATGTTTTAATGCACGATAAAAAGAAATGCCTCAAGTTTAAGTCGACCAAATTTTGATCGAAGCACCCTTTTTTTTATACATACAAAAATGTCTATTCATGTTCTATGCTCAAACAATAATTATCTAGAAGGATGGTGTCTTTTGCAATTACGAAGATCAAGGAATGTTAGTGGTAATAAAAGTTGATATTCTATCACTAAGTAGCACTAGTGTACATATTAACTTGCTTGATTTGTCGTATTTGGAAATCTGGGCCATCTATAAAATTCCTATTTTTGTAAAACTGGGTGCTGGGGACAAAGCAAATTTTCCGGGTCAAACAAGCTGTGGAAAATAGTTGTCATTTGTTAAATATATTTGAAAATTATTTTTAAACGTTATTTTTAACAATTTTTTTAAATGACGTATTTTGGATCAGCCAAATTTCACGAAATTCGAAGAGATCGTTTTTAATTTTTAGTGGAATTGTTGTTTTTGCAGCCATGTCATGAAACAATATTATGCTCGAGACTTGCAACATTTAGATGATATTTCTCATTTTCGGTTTGTTTATTTCGTTCTTAGGTTCACCAAATTCGAGATAGGGTATTCCAAAAAATGAAACAATTTTTTTTTTAATTTTTTTTTCTTAAAGTCAAATTAAACACTGGAACAATATTTCTCTTAAATGATAAATGATGAACTGTACAATTTTTTTGAATATAATTAATTTAATAAAAAACGGCAAATTTGATTCGACCAACATTTGACCATTCGCTTCAGACCACTTAACATGATCAAACGTACTCTTCTCTTTTTATTGTTCTGATACAATTTATGATGTCACTTGATGAATATAACACTATTAAGACCGTTTCAAGACAAATGACCCAAATTCCTCGAATCATATGTCAACCAACATCAGAAAGAATAAAATCAAAATAATGCATTCAAATTAAGCGTCAAATATTACAAAAGTTCCATGAAAAATGTGCTCCGAGTTAACATGGTTACAGTTAATTTAAACGCGTATCTTTCATCGTGCTGGCCTGCAAGGAACAGAATATTCCATTCGCATTTAATTTTACATCATGTCTGATAATTAAAATCCAGGAATCAAGAAATCGACATTTTTGATTTTCGACAATACCTTTACACAGCTAGCTCTTATCCCGACAGTATGCTCCGCATTCGTATCTGAAGGATTATCGCATCTACACCTGAAATAACTGCATTCACTTCTTATCGGGAGCTAACGTTTCCTGCGTATCCCATATGTTTATAAACAACGTATCAACATTTTGTACCAACCAAGGTCACTAATTCCAACTTTTTTTCGTTTCCGAATTCTTCATTCCAGGACCCCACTCAGTCACGGATACCACGGATCGGCAGCACCACGAGCAGTAGAATCCCAGTTCCCGGATCGATTCGGCCTCTACAAGCACGATTTCATCACTCAAAACTAGCGAAACCCTCCTCGATCCCACCCCCGACGACCCCGTTCGCCACTCCGGCTACCCCGGCACCGAGTGGCTTTCTGAGGCCTCCCAGATCTGCAGCGGTCAGCATCGCTCGATCCTACTCCGGAGACACACTATGCGGTGAACTAGCACCTCTTCCGGCTCTAGCCGCTTCCACTCCTGCCCCGGCGCTCGCGTTGAAACCCACCAGTGGATTGGAGTTCTACCGGAAGCTAGAGCTAGCATCGAACGAAAATCTACATGATACATTTGCCGTTCCGTCCACGCCGTTGTCATCAGTATCCAAGCGAGGTCCTGCTACGGTGGACTACAACGATGACGGTCTCATGCTGGTAGACGAATCGCTGGAGTTGGTCCGTGCCGATAGCACTGACAATATATTGCAGACAGAACATCAGAACGGCAGTATCAATATGTTGAAATCAGCCTCCAGTAATGAAACCGTGACGCTCAACTGCGACGGAAATGTCACGTACGAGGTGAAACGTAGCGAAACGTTTGTTAAGTCGTCCCAGGAGTCGTTGAAGCTCGGCGGTAGTCGAGAATCATTGAACCGAACGAGGGGAGCGTCATTGTTTCAGGGTATCAATAAATCCGGAATCGAATCCCCGATTTTTGACAAAACGCATTCTGTATTGATTGATTTGGGAGATGATAGAAGAGCATTATGTTCGACAATGGTCTCCGACCGACCGATGAACGTTACACAAAGCATTCCAAATATTACAACGGAGATGGATGCTTTGCCACACATCAAGCGGCAAAGCTTACTCTATCACACGCATGAAGTGCTCAGCCCAGATAGACTGCTGCCTGCAGAGCCGATGGCCCCGCAGCGTCCCACTAGACTGACGTTCAATATGAACGAAACTACAAATATTTTGCACATTTCTGATCCGGCAACAATGTTGAACAAGACTCATGTATTCAGTTCAACTATGCACTCACCCCTGGCTGTAGGATCAATTGAGGATGTTTTAAACGTAACTCGGGATATCCATGGGTCCAGTTTGATTGCCGATTTGGGGTTGCCACTTGACGCGAGCGCCGGAGAACGCACGTTGATAGCTGAAGATTTGGATGGGGATCGGCTGAAACTAGGCGAAACCATGAATTTGGATGACGGTGGAGCAGTGAGGGAAATTTTTGATCTTAGTTTAGATGAACCACAATCCGTTGGGAAGGAAGAGGTGCCGATACGAGCCATTGAAGGTAGAACATCAATTCCCGCTAGGCAGCGGTTTTCGTTTGGCCTGGATTTGACAGAATGCACGTTAGATTGTTCGATTGAGCTGTGCGATTCATCACTCTCATCGACTAAACCGCATATTAAATCCCCCGTTTCGAACAGTTTGACAAAACAGGGCTCGTTTGAAATGGACGAGAGCTTGGGAATTTTGACACCGGATCAGATGAAAGAATTTTTAGATTCAACCACTACAAACACAAACAATACGAACAATTTAGAGTTGCAACTGAATACCGGTTCACACAAGCACGGGCTACATCATTGCCGGATAGATCAAACGCCATCGCCGGAAGAACTCCCGTTGGACCCTGTAGGTGTCAAAACTGACATGTCAGACATTATCCTACCCTCGGAGATCCTTTCGAATGCCGGACCGATCATGTACCAGGAGATATCGCAAACTGATTCTGACTCGAAAACGGATCAGATGACCAAGTCAGCCACCTCCAAGGTGTCCAACAGTTTCATAACCAGCATCACAAGTATCACCAGTTTGGACACCGGCTATCAAGGTGATGGGGAAATGTCTCGCCCTGCAAGTCGCGGAGCTGACCACTCCCCATCGAATGGACCGAAAATCAAAAATCAAGCCGCAGGTGTTTGGAATGCTCCGGCCGCTCAACCAGCACCTGTACCGCGAAGACCGGATCCGATGACGGATAGTGATTTCTTCACCGAAAGCGATGCCGATGATGTGTTCAACCGGGGAGATCGAAGGGCACAGATAATTGATGGCCAACTGTATGGGCCGATGCTACAAGGGGCTAATGTATTCATAAATCAGCAACCGCAAAATGAAGATTCGTGCATGGAGTCGAGCGGTATCTTTACGGATGTGGAAAATCGAGGGGAGGATGATCTCGTGCATAGAAGGTCCGAGAACGAAGACCAAGTGGATCGTGATGAAGTCGAGAATTCCATGGACGGGGTAGGTCAACTGGTTGCAGATAGCGATATGAGCCCTGACGTATCCACTGATACAATCAGCAGTAGTAACACCGCTTGCAGCCAAAAGAAGGTGATTCCGGTAAATGCGGGGAAGATCGAAGGCGGTGTGCATTATTTGCAAAGTGCTTCAATGGATCCATTAGTGAACGCAAACGCCTCATCACCTGCGCACGACGTGGAGAAGAGCTTCGATGCACCAACGCTACTGGAGAGTGACGTCACTAAACATGTTGTCGCACCTTCGATAAGTGGTGGCGCCGCTAGTATAACAACGTCTTCGCAGATCCAATCGTCACCGTCGGTAATCTCTCTAGTGAGCGACGTCGACAGACGAAACGATAGCGACGGCGTTGCCAGTGGTATTGGTGCTAACCACAAAGCTGAGAGCGCAACCAACATCACCATCGTCCGAGCGGGCCCAAATGCTAGTAGCAGTACCGACAGTTTGTCTGGCGCGCCCGTCGGTAGTGGAGGTAGTAGCAGCAATAATGGTTGCGGCAAAAAGCCCGGCTCCAGTCGTAAACAGCAGAAAAACGAAACCAATTTGGTGCTGAAAAAACATGAGATGACGTCGCGCGCGGTTAAGTCGCGCCTCTTAACGGAAAGCTCCGTACCGAAGGCGTCGCGTAGTGTCGGCGGAAGTGTCCTGAATCTGGATATCGAGAATGAGTGCGAAAATCAGGAAAACAAGCGTCCCACCAGTGCGAATCGCGGTGGTTGCGGTGGTGGCCCACGTGCCAGTGGTAGTGTTGGAAATTTAAGCTTTTCGAAAAAATCAACCACCCCGAACAAATGGGACGCAGTGATGAGTAAAATTGCCGAGAATAAGGCGGTGATCAAGAAGAATTTCAGTGATGTGAAATCGAAAATCAGTTGCGGGAAAACGGTGGTGTCGACATCTTCGTCGTCGTTGGTGGCCGGGCGGCGTTTGGATTCACCGGCGTCGCTCAAAAGCCCACCGTCCGAGTGTAGCAGCGTGGGAAATCGTAGCATCGGTGCCATTCCGATGTCCGGTGCCGGTGGAAAGCGGACCATTTCCGGATCGGTGAAGCGGTAAGTGGCACCCTTTTGCTATCAGCTGATGCCAATTTTGCTTTGTTATGTAAACCAGAGGCTTGTTTTTTATTTTTTCAATTCAAGTCGAACGTGGATAGGCTTAATCAACAATTCAAATCTAGTCTAGTGAATTCACGTGGCTGGGATTATAATAAGTTTAAACGTCGAAGTTTTGTTTTTGCACGAGTCCGAACGTTTGTCTATACCGCCATTGGATGACTGGAACGATTGAATGAGAAACCTATCGACAAATGTGATTTGTATGTTTTTTGTTAAGGTTTCGCTTATCATGCTCCGAGGCGTGCTCCGTCACAATATTTTCTATTGTGATGTGTCCAACTCAATGGGTAAATTGAACTGAAGGTGAGTTTGAAAGAAGGGGAACTTGGAGTAGAGCACACGTACCCACCGGTTGACGCTAAATACTGGCCAACGTGCTTTTGCACATTTGTTTGAGAATTTGTTAAGCGACACAAATTTCCTAAGTTTTTGCAAAGTCCTAGCATGCAGTTATGAGCTTCTAAATTTATCATAATAGCATATTAGCGTTAAACCTGAGAGGGTTTTCATCGATTTCTGTTACAATTCCAAGTTGTAACATTCTGCCCATTTGCATGTTAGGCGGCGGGAATTTTTCTGGTGCTTTGGAATCGGTGGATTGTGAGTTAGGTTATTACAGGAAGCGGAGGGACTGTTTAGAGAAGTATACATTGAGAGTAGCTGAGCGGAGGAGATGAATAGAAAATGAGCTTTCAGATGATTTGTTTATAGATCAAACCAATAATTAATCTTCAAACATTATAGGGAAACTGCCCCCATATTAATCTAATTATTCCTATATTCATCCTACGATCAAAGGATCAAATCAAAGAATTGGGCAGTTGAAGGATCGGTTTCGTTTTGTAACCTTCGTTAAATAACTACAACAAAAAATTACTAACTACCCAGTCAACACAGAATCGCTTATGATAGCGTATTAGAGTACAACGTGGAGGCGATATACGTTCATTCGTTCATTTCACTCCATGCTAAATGTACGCATATCGCCTCCATGTTATACTCATATCCGTTATTATATGCGATCTTGTGTTTACTGGGTAATCCTGTCACGTGTATATCGTAATGTTAATATATTGCAAAATAATGAGATTATTATGGGTACATCTTCCCTATGTACTCACTAACAATAGAGGGTGACAGTAACAGTATAGACTAGTAACATTACAGGATTAAGGGGCTATTAAGTAGAACAGCCGACTGAGGTCATCAGATATAGCTTTTCATTAAAAAGGTTTGGGTATGATGAAGTGTTGGGTTTGGATGCTTAAGGGGAATGCTTGAAGGAGAATTTATTGTTGGCCAATGCAAGGCACCTTCTACGTTTTCATTTGGTTGTTGGAATAAATATTTAATAATATGGGTTTATGGAATGTTACTAAATGTTACCGTTTTACACACGGGTTTTCTCAATACTTTTAAGTAATAATAATTCAGTTAGGCATAAAGATTACTATCACAGAGCAATAAAGACTTAACTTGTAGGTCAATAGGTCAATAAAATTCATAACGTTAATATTTTTGACTCTGAGAGCAATTTAGCTAAATCAGAGTATTTGGAATACAACTTAATAGGATCACAGGGGTCGATAATAATCACACATCTCAACTCATTAATATAAGTTTGAAATGCCTTTTTATCATAAAGGGTCTGTTTAATTATATTTAGTTATATCAGCTATTAATGATATGACGGGCCACCAATCCTAGGAGTAGTCCGGTTTGTTTAGTCTCTATTTGCAGGATCACCACTTGAAAAGGAGCATGCCGTCGCTCAGGAAAATATTCACTGGAAAAAATATCACCTGTGCAGCCGAGGGAACCATGAAGGGAATCGCCAGCCAACGAAACATGAAAGCATCAGATTCTGACCTTTTGTAGTTGTTTCGTCAATTTGTGTCTACATATTTTATTTTATTATTATTCTTATTTCTTTTCAGGAAAGCATTTGGATGTGATGAAGTGTTGGGTTTGGATGTATAAGGGAAGGGTTGTACAGAGAATTTGTTGGCCAATACAGGGCACCTTCCACGCTGCCATCTGGTTGTTAAGAGAGACAATTAATGAGAAAAGTTCATGTAATGTTACTAATAATCCAAAATCTAAAAGGTACAAATATGGACATTAGTCCACTCTCAAAATTTTGAAATATTTTCAAGAGGTCGGAATAAAATCTTCATTATAATGGCCAATTGAGCGCAATACAAATTACTACTAATTAACATGTACTTCGAATTTTAAGTATAGGCCGAATCCTAGATCCATAGACTCACATTATAGCACCTTCCCCTATATTGTTTTAGGGAATTTGCACAATTTTACTAATAATGGCAGTTGAGGCCATCATAATCATATCAATTCCAAGATTGATGCCTAGGTTTCTATTCTACTAGGAAATAATATTAGATTTTGGACGACTAGATGTATTGTGACCATGCAGCTGTGCATCAAATGGAATGATGACGCTATTCACATGAACATCACCAGTCAACCTAGCCTTAGTTTAACTGTAAACATATGTTTACAAGATTAACCACATAATTAAGGGTTTCAAGGAATGCTTATAATTTCATCAATAAAAAAGCAACACATAAATTCATACATAACATACATAAACGGTTTAACACAAGCTGAGATGTTAGTTGTTTTACAACAAATAATTTTTCAGCAAATTCGACTTGCATCAATGCGTTCCATTTGAAGCGTTCTCATAGTTTGATTGATACTCATCTTCAAATTATAACGGCTCAGATAGTGGCCAGTTATAAGGCCTAAATAAATGGTTAGATCTTTTTTGGTAAGATCAAGTAATTTACGAGTCATTGAAATGTTTGGAGTAATGAATCGCTTGGATTGCCTAGCTATAAAAAGTGTTGTTCCAGTTTGCTTTCATTTTCAACCGTTCCCAGTCTTTCATCTCCATTCTAAGAGAAGAAGCAGATAAACCACAAAAGGGTCCAAGTCTTACAAACTGTTGAGACGATCCGATTCATACTAGTTCATTGGCTCTCTCTTTTCCATCAATTCCACAATGATCAGGAACCCAGCACAAATTGACTTGATTACGACAAGACAAATTTTGGAGTGATTGAGCACATTTCCAAACATGCTTGGAAGTGCATGTTTCTGACTTTAAAGTATTTAGAGCTGCTTGACTGTCCGACATAATGCATATATTTGAATAACTATAGTTTCTGCGTAAGCATAATACAGAACATTCCAGTATTGCTTGAATTTCAGCTTGGAATACAGTTGGCCACTTACCCATTGGAACTTACATGTCACCAACCCCCACTTGGTTGTTCATTCTTGAACCTTCAAATCGTTTGAACAATCGATCTTTGATGGAGGTTCGGACCACATCTTTCCAACAAATCACGCCCGGGATCAATAACTTGATATGAACAGTCAAAGTTATATTTTTTCTCCATCGAATCTTCGTTGTTCATAACTTAAGGACTGTAATAAAGGAATACCATTAATTGAACAAGTTGCTTGCCTTTGAATTTGTCATTTGTCATTTAACTATCAATGGTTAGTTGTTGGGAACATACCCTCCCTTCAATATTAATCAATGTGCTCTTCTCCTATAACAATTGGAACTTTACTACTTACTATTGTCCCACATTTTCTAAAATGCTATAGCGTCATTACTCACTCTCTAAAAACAGAATAATGCGTTGAAACAACTATGACATCGTTTATGTCGAATTCCACTATTACCAAGCAGCCTTTGAAACCAAATGTCTATCAGCATCAGCATGTCTACACTGAAAGTTAATTTTAGTTTGTATTACGAAATCTAAGGTAGAACTAACGAATCTATTCGTTGTTTTCAGCAACGAAACTGGTTTGTTCTTTTTATAAAGATACCTTCGTAATTAATGGCACACGCGCGACTGTCATAAGCACGAAGCATTTGTTGACACAGAAACAACATTCGTGCATTGTACAAAAACAATACAAAGACCTACGAATATTTTGTTACCAATTTAAAAGAAACGTCTCTCTGATGGTAGCCTGAATGACTGAGAGATCTACTTTATCGACTCGAAATGTAATTGACAAAAAAAGCGCAGCCACGTGGAGTTGTCCAGCGTCTTTTTTTTAATGTTTCTGACATGGGATTCGATCCTATATATTTGGAAAGAGCTGATACTGCATTCTCCGTTGATCTCACTAGGCCGTGGCGACTCGTGAGGTGATAATCGAATAATGAGTATGAAGTTATAACTCTCGACAGCGCTTCAATTTGTATTTTGGGATAAATAAATTATTCCCGCCCATCCCAGCAGCAAGATCAGCGAAGCAGCGATTGGCTGGTCGTCACGAATTTTATTTCGTGCATTAAACAAAAAGGTGTAATGATAGCATTTCACTAGATAAAAATCAATATGAATGTTTCATACAATATACGAGACATTTCTTCTAACTTCTTCTAGCTAATTTACGAAAATACATTTTCAGTGTAACGAAATATGCTCAGTGAATGCCGATCGCAGCTCTTAAGGATCTCTCTCGAATATACTGTAGTTAACTATTCTGAAAATGCGGTTGGGTCCCCAACAGAGATTTTAATTTGAAGCGAATGGTTTCAAACGATCCAAGAAGACAGAATGTAACCCTTATAAAGGAAAAACTTAATCTAAATATGCCTCAAGCCACTAGTTTGACTTGCGACCAATGTCATACAGTCACCGAAAATGTACTTATTAGAAGGAAATATTTTAACCAGATTTATAAAATGCAACGGCCTCACCCAAAAAGATCCTGTACGACTGTAATACATTTGTGCGAGTTGCAGAAACTGCTGAATATTACTAGAGTGTTCCTCTCTTGTCGGCTGTTTCAAAATGATGACTGCACCAACAATTGGATTTCGACGGCTCTTTAATCGATTTTTTTCTTCTTGACACTTGAACATTTTGAGCATGAACTATTTTACTAAAAATCTGCTATCAGTTCCTAAACAATTACTTTATTTCTTGAGATAAAAGTGGAGAGCCGGTGTCCTCTGCTCCACACTATACACAGATCGAAGCGTTTTTTGGAGCATTTCTTGGTATGTCTCTGCTAGTGTCGTTGTCGGCAGTCTCCAATGAGCCCAAAGACACGCGTTCGTGCAATTTCCGCTTGCGCATTCTCGCATTGATCGGTCGTCCTTATTTCATAACCTAGATCTATGCCGATTGTACCGGTCCGTATTCAATTCGGTATTACATGCAATGCAGATTTTTTAATGGCTATTTCTTAGGACTTCCCTAATCCCTTCTCTCACCGGCGGACCATATTTTATTTTAAGACCTCAATAATGTTCATAGTGCTTCACTCGGAACAGGGAAACCACGCCTTCTCGACTACCAATGGCCAGGTAACCACTGTCAGGTAAAAATTGCACCCGAGTGATGCTGCCCAGGTCTGTCTTCATCATGGGAAAGTTGCGAAAAAACCGTTCCGCTCTTCATGTGCACCAGCTTGACCGAATTTGGGACTTCCGGGGAAGAAATGGCCAGCAACTCCGAAATCACATTGAATGCCATAGATCCGATTGAAGTGGTCAAATTAGATACAGTTTTCTCCGGAGTAGGATATTTGTTCTTGAGAACATTTTCTAGCATGTAGATCTTGACGATTCCTTGTCTACTTCCGGTAGCAATGTAGCGATTATTGGGACACACTGTAATGAAGGATCTATTGACGCATCCCTCGTCGGTGAAGACATTTATGAAACGACGCTTTTCAAGGTGGTAAATTGAAACTTCCGTATCTGTACTGTGTGCAATGAGATATTTTGAATCGGGAGTGAAGCTCCTCGCTTCTGGCGTCAAGCAAATGAATTTCGCCGAAGCCTCCGGTGACAGGTAGGTATTTTCCACATTTGGACAGTTCAAAATTCTTCATTGTCCAAGCTCCTTCTCCCCGAAGTTGCAGTGTGTTGCTTTCTCCTGATATCAAATTTTAGACGTGATAGAACTTTCGAAAACTACCAAAAAGGATCTCATTTCCATCCGGAGTCATCCGACAGCAAGCGATTTTGAACTTTTTCAGCCCGATTGTGTGCAGCTTCTAATTCTTGTTGCCATCAATGGCAACAATCAATGCAAAACCATTCATCCCAGTCATGACAGCCACCATCGACGAGGGATGGAAATTAATGGCCGTAATTTCCCCTTCGTTTGTCGTTTCTCGATTAAAGTTCTCCAACCGCTTCAACTCAATATTCCCCTTGGGCAAATCCGAAATCGTGCCCTTCACGACATGGTCAACCGATTTCAGTATGTCATCATCCGAATCGACTTCACGCTCTCGGTCCAACTCGGCCCACTTAGGTTGACCGACAATCTTTTCGAAATTCTTTCTACGTCGACTGACGGTTGCCCGCATTTCCACCTTCTGACCCTTGTGAGGAAAATCGCGATCCTTCTCATCATCCGAATCTTCCTGTTCGTTTCCGCTTTTTTTCCTTACCGATTTTTTTCTCTTCATCGGATGTTTTTAGCAGATTGGACACCAACTCCGCTCGTCCGCCAAAAACCAATGACATCAGCTTTTTCTCCTTTTTGGATTTTGGCTTCCCGATCCTTTGATCGTTTAACTTATCCAATACATCCGTTTTCTGATCAACTGCATCATCATCGTTATCTTCCACCTTATAAGGTGCTTTCATAAACCTTCCCGTTTCATTTTCGACCGAATCCTTTTGCTGCTGCTCGTCCTTGGCATCTTTTTCGTTATCGGATGTATCCGCTTCGGAATCACTTGAATCTTCATGGTCATCTTCCTTGAAATCTGTCTCGTCTTCGGATTTCACTGTTTCGTAATTGCTCGAATCCTCATGGTCGGATTTCTTCGAAGACTGGGGACTTAAACCGATTTCCACTTAGTAGGAATTTAAAATTTGGGAAATAGCGTCGTCGTCACTTTCGATTGGCATGGTCGGTTGGTTTTTATAAACTTCTATTCAAAATTCACAGAATCATAACTATAACTCGTAGAAACGAGAGAAACACGTGAAGTTAGTAGTAAACATCAGTAACTTCAAACAGCTCGAAACAAAAACACACAGCTGTCAGATTCAGAGCCACCCCTCGGAAACGTTTTCTGGGATCGATCTGATTGAAAACAAATCTACTCGAAAATCTGCACAGCACTGTTAAAAGTCCAATGCTGTCACAAGAACGATGATCAGCCGCTCCTAACGCCGTTTTTTGACCACCACTGAAAATAAGAACAGACCCTCAGATTGGCTTTTTGGTCAGATAAGGTATATTATATAAAATTAAATGATAATGTTTTATTAAGCAGAAATTTCAATGTACATTTTTGAAGAATATTATAAAATGAAAACTTGCAACGTTGAAAGGCTGATGAAATTGCCTCTAGGATGGTTCAACGGTTTGAAAAGTTATACATATCGATAAAAATATCCTGCTTAGGATCTGCCATAGAAGACTTCTATTACTCGATCTTTTTTTTTCTAACTTGCTTTGACGTCCACATAAAAAACATTACTGAGTACTTCTAGGAACTCTATCAAGACGATATTTGAATATTCCATGGAAGTAATTGTCCAATAAAATAATGGTCTTAATCTGGTGTGTGTGCATCCAAGAAAGTATGCCATAAATTGTTTTTTCGAACAAGTTCCGAACCGTTGACAAATGTTACATATCCCTTCATTCCTAGTACTCTCAAACAGTAGTAGAAATGTACACTGAAAAAATATGGAAAACTGGAAACACATGTAGATATTTTCCAATGGTAAAATAAGTGACTTTTACACGAATATCACATAGAGAAAAAAATTCTACTTAACTAATCATTTGAATTTCAACTAGCAATAATCGCACCTCGGTTGTACTTCTTTGGTTACGATACCGCCACTGCGCAAAGTTTCATTTACATTTCACTGGACACATAACATTCACTTGATTTTTCAAAGCATTTTCCACTTCCTGAAGCACATGAAAGTTAACAGAATTTCTAGTGGATATTTTCCACTGATTATGTGATTTTTTTTGGGTGTATATTTTTCGTAAAACCATCGCCTGCTGTGAAATTCAAAATATCGCACACTAGGTACAGTTCAGGCGAACGCGATTTTACCGCCAGTTTCAAACGGTTTATAGATTGGGTTTGACTGTATTTAATGGCTTGGTTAAAAATCCACTTATTTTTCCACTTATGGATACGAGTTCCCTAATAAACATGTACCATAAAGGAACGATATTTAAGATGGTGTGACCATACCGCTTACAGTTGGGATGATACCCCGAATTGGTGGTTAAGAACTTCTTATGGTTATTGTTTTTGCGGGTTGACAGTACCGATTCTTATATTTAGATTCTTTTACAGACACGGCACATTCAATCATCAAAATTCTAAACGACATTAATTTATGTTATGCCTAAGGTTAAAACCACCGGCTTTGGCTGCGAAAATGTTTTATTGCCAGTATAAATATGCTTTTCTGTGAAAATTGTAAAGTGTTACCAAAAAGAAAACAGTCAAAACACAGTACTCCTACCATTTTTTTTTTTTAATCTTTATTTTACGTCGGCCTATTTCCTCACATGGTGACAATCACCGACGCCAGGAAGACGACTCCACCACCTGGACCCTACCTAACGACTCATGAATATGAACCGGGACCAACGGCTTTACTTCCCTTCCGAAGGAAGACGTGACCAGATTTTTTCGCCTCAGAAAACCACCGACGTCGACTGGTTTTCGAACCCAGACCCTACTGGGGTGCCAAGTAGCAGTCACGCTTACCACTACACCACCGACGCCGGCGAATACTCCTACCATTACTGCTCCCGAAAACCCAACCATTGCATTATACCAATTGATGCATACGTCCCTTCTGCAGTCCTATATTATGTAAACAACCGGTTTCTCAGAGGCTCTTTCATCGGCCGCTTGTTTGCACCACTCATTTAGCGCCAAGAGCAACGAGTATGTATCGATTCACACAACGAGCAAACTGCATTCGATCATAAGCTAGGCTTTTAAGGCTGCCTACCAGCCAGTTCCGAACGTGAAATCGAATTTCTTGCTCGAACAGCTGTTCTCACCATTTCGACCCGCACCGTCCGTCAAAAGCTCGTCTCGTAAGTCCACTTCACTGGACCACTGACGGACATACGATGATGATAATACAAACAGCCTATTATTTAATTGCTCTCAGACGACGACAACGACGACGGAGACGTGTAGCTGCATAAATATTTATCTCTGCATAGTGAGTAGGTGGAAGTGAAGCATTGTATTCTTTGCTCGTACCTGCCATAAATAGAAGAAAAATGTCATCATATTATAGCTGTTGGTTAGTGGTGATGTTCGTTGGAATCCTGTCACCGGGGAGTCGTAGTTTTTAAGCAAATATCGAATATATTGGCAAGCAAACTAAAGTCGCAATAATTCTATAGGTTGTTGCTTGCCGTTACGATCGGAAAATAACTTTGAAGCAATTTTCGTAATTGTCTGTGTTTGCCACCGACAATAGGTTGAAGCGTTCGAAAAATCTCGGGCACCTGGTTAAGTCGATTACTCTGAGCGCTGTTTTTGCGTGAATACTGCATGCGGTGCGAAGCGATTGCGCGACGCTCGTTGATGGATGGCTGAGCTTCACGAATGTCGGCTGGCGTCGATCGTCGCCGGGTCATGTATAGTTAGGCAGGTCTGGCCCGTCAGCCCGAAGCGTACAAACGATGCTTTTGATAATGACAGTGTGCCAGAGAGCGGCTTTTGTTTCTGTTTGGCACAAGTTCAACTCGGTTGCCCGATCAGAAATATGGGTCAATTTGGCGGTGTGGCGGCGGCGGCAACAACGTCGAGAGGACAGAAGAAGAAAGGGTGGATTGTGTGTTGACTGAACTAGTTTAGTTTTAGGTTAAGCGGGTTAGACAATCAAATAACGATTGTTGTACATCGTAAGGTACTCAGTTGTGAACTCCAGAAAGGTTCGTGGAATTTAAGATATTTGTTTTTTTTTGAGAATTTATGTAATTCATGCTACGATGGATTTTCTACAAGACAATGGTATGTTTATGTGAAGGCATTTTACAAGACTTTGGCTGGCTGTGTAAAGCATAAAGATCTTTAACTATTGACATGCATTATAACACCCAAATGTTAATACATTCAAACCATCAGGAGTTTACTTAACTATTTTACGAAGTCCCAAGTAATGCGTTTTTTTCACGCACGTTTTCAATTCGAAATGACGATGTTTATTTCACGCCTACTTCGTAAAAAAATTTGAACTATTCACTTTCTAATAAAGCATGTTGTTGGTAGTGGATGGATTTGGTTCTTTTAGAAAATCAAGAGGCTAGGATAAACCAAATGGATGTTATGGTTGCGTTATACCCATGTTCTAAACCATCCAAGAAATCTTTGGAGTTTACGCCTCAAGATCAAGATGTGAATAAAGAATCTCTTAAATTTATTTAAATGTTCGCCATACCCCTGGAGATTTCTTTGAACTAAATCAAACAATGATTTGTGTTAATTTGTGTGATTTTCTACATACTAAGCAAATATTAATTTTTCACGAGACGTAATTGATTTTTGTAAAAAGTCGGGGAACGTAAATAAAGATTTCGTGTAAAATTATGTCTCCTGAAACTGACACATACGCAAGTCGACAAAAGGTGTGTTGGAATGAATTTATTTTCTCATCTCTTTCAACTCATTCTTATGTGTTAAAGGACGCTTGCATGCGTCGATCTTTGGGCACCAAAATTTACATGACATTTTGGAAGTCTTTAGGATTTAATGTGTGTGATGTTCTAAGATATTCAAAACTTCCTGTAGTTCAGGTCTTACGGCCTAGAAGTGTAATCAACAATAGTTTGGTAGCTTATGAATTCGCTTAACATTTCTCAGTAGTTCAGAGATCTGATTCAGATAAAATATTAAGTGGAATTGATGTTCTCCCTGGAGTTGAGATTTTAAGATCTACAAGCGCAATCAGAGAAGCTGGAAGCTTAAGGATTCGATTTATATTCCTAGAAGTTCAGAGAACTGATTAAAAAAATGGTTTTCGTTAAATCTAAAAGTCGACACCCAAAGACTCCTTGGAGTCTAGGTTCTTAAGACCTACAAGCAAAATCAATGACATGTTGGTAATTTATGAAGCCGTTTCATATTCCTAGAAGTTCGAAATCTGAGTCAAATAAAATATTATAATAGGTTGAATTAATGTTCTCCATCAACCAAGATCTCCCTGAAATTGAGGTCTTCAGAATAACAAATGTAATCAAAGATATGTTAGTAGCTTAAAGATTGGGTTCATATGCCTAAGGGTAGTGAGATCTGATTAAAATATATTATATTGTGGGTTGGATAGATATTCTTTAACATCCAAGGACTCTCTGGAGTTGAGGTTCTAAGGTTTTACAAGCATAATCAGAAATATGTTGATAGTTTATGAATTCAGTTCACATTCCTAGAGTTTTAGGGATCTAAGTTAAATAAAATATTGGATTGAATTGATGATTTCTTTGTCACCCAAGAACTACCTGAAATTATTGTCATAATGCCTACTAGCGCACTAAGAGATGTGTTGATTATTCATAAATCTAGTTGACGGTGTATTGATGGTGCCTCCCAAATAACGAAGTTCTCACTTCTGGTTCGGTTCGTAAACGGAAATTTTTAATAACATTATTCAAAAAACAAAAACAAAATAAAACAAACTCTGAGTTAATTTTACTTCAAAGTTTGAAAATATGCCCAAATTACTTAGTAATATTGAACGAAAACCTTTTTTACGACGTAAATTGCAAAAAAGTGATTTTTTTTTATGAATTTAACTCGATTTATCGAGAATTTCTAACAAAGTAAATCGCAAATAACACACTGAATAATACACTGAAAATTAATTTTCGTTTATATTACGAAATTGAAATGAACAATGAAACAATGAATAGATTTGTTAGTCCTACTTTAACAAATCTAATTTTCTGCAACGAAACTGATTTGTACTTTTTAGGAAGCTACCTTCGTATTTAATACCACACGCGCAACTGTCAAAAGCACGAAGTATTTGTTGACAAAGAAAGAACATTCGTTCATTGTACGACAACAATACAAAAAGCTACGAGTAATTTGTTACCAATAAAAAAGAAACGTCTCTCAGGTGGTTGCATGAACGACTGACAGATCTACTTTATCGACTCAAAATATAATTGAAAAAAAAAAGCAGCAACCACGAAGAATGGTTCAGCGTTTTATTTATTAATGTTTCTGACATGGGGTTCGCTCCTGATTTTTTAGGAAGAGCTGTTATTGAGTCCGTGGTTGATCTCACTAAACCATGTTGACTCGTGAGAAGTTACTTGACTAATGTGCATGAAGTTCTAACTCTCGACACCGCTTTAATTTCAATTTTGGGATTCTATTTCTATTTATTTTTTATTTTGGGATTCATGATTCTCGCCCATTCCACCAGGAACACCAACATTTATGAGTACGACCGAAGAAAAGCAGCGATTGGCTGGTCTTCACGAAATTCATTTTATGCTCTTTACAAAAAAGATGTAATGATAGCATTTTCTTAGATGACAAGCAATATGAAAGTTTCATACAATTTATGAGACATTTGTTTTATGTACAAAATGCATGTTTACGAAACGAGTGAAAGTTAATTTACGAAAATAAATTTTCAGTGTAGGGCTTGTTGTTTGCTTGCTGTTGATGGGTCAGCTCTATAGTAGGGCGTTGACGGTGGTTTCTTTATCGTCATTGCCGATTCATGTCGCTCACTTGTGCAACTTGAAGGAGCAATGGGCGTTATTCGAGCTACCCTCTGTGATGATCTAAGTTCTGTATCCGCAATTATCCGGACACCTCAAAACATGAATAAAACATAAATTTCGAATTATATTTCCGTCGTAGTTGTTTATTTCAGATTCATGGGATGTGTTTTAACAATTCGTGAAGACAAAACATAGTTATTCGGTATTTGCATAACATTTTCTAACTTTGCGCTTAACTCCGTCCATTAGGGTTTGTACAGAATCTTCAGAAATCGTAGAAGCCGTCTTTGTCCAAATTTGCTGGAAGTGTTTGATGTCTTTGATTCCTTGCTTCTTTCCAGAAAGCTTCCGCTTCATCAGAGCCCAATATCTCTAGATTGGTCGTAGCTCTGGGCAATTTGGTGGGTTTGAGGTTTTTGGTACAATGTTCACTTGATTTGCTTGGTACCATCACAGTTTTAGCATAGTGGCATGATGCCAAATCGGGCCAGATCAGTGGTTTTTCTTTGTGACTTTTGATGAAGGTTAGCAATCGCTTCTGCAGACACTCTTTCTGATAGGTCTCCTTGTTGATTGTGCCTGTAGTGACGAAAGATTTACTCTTTTTGCCACACGTGCAAATTGCTTACCACACAAGCTATTTTTTGGGAAATTTCGATGCCTTCTTCGTTCTGAAATGCTCAGCTGTAGCATTTCTGGCCATAGCAGAATAAAAAACCAGCCCTGGAAGCTGCTTGAAATCCTCCAGGACATAAGTTTCATCGTCCATAACAACGCATGAAAACTTCGTCAAATATTCGCAGTACAAACGTCGAGCCCGTGTTTTTGCTGCCAAGTTCTGTTTGTCGTTCCGATTTGGAACTGTTTTTACTTTATACGACTTAAGTCCCAAACGATGTTTTGATTTTTGGACAAAACCAGGCGACATCCCTATTTTACGAGCCACCGTTCGAATGGAGAGATTTGGGTTTTTCGTTAATATCATTTTCACCTTTTAGTCCATGACAGGATCAGCGCGTCAAATGTTTTTGTCACCTCTCCACCGTCAAACGTTCCGAAAATGATTTGAGCACATCGTGAACAGTGGATTTAGGCAAATCCAATGTTTTTGCAAGGTCCCGTATTGACAAGTCAGGATTTGTCGTACGCCCGTACAAAATTCACTCGCGC
The DNA here is from genome assembly GCA_024533555.2 of Aedes koreicus. NCBI lineage: Eukaryota > Metazoa > Arthropoda > Insecta > Diptera > Culicidae > Aedes > Aedes koreicus. The sequence goes on from JAHHFK020004119.1 coordinate 426,629, forward strand.
ACTTGTTTTTCTTTCGTCGCCATCTTGAATACTAAACATGAAATGTAAACATCAATCATAGTCTTTTTCATCATAGACTCTCAGCTATACCATGGTGAAATTTGTCATTCCTACGTGCAATATTTCAAAAGTTACAATGATTTGAAGGTGTCCGGATTAATGTGGATACAGGCCTTATTCCGTGAGAAAACTAACGATCTAGCTCACTGTGATTGTATCACATCTGTTACTCCTTTTTTTTTATTAGCCATGTCGTAGAACATTTATGTAAAGGCATTGGAGTTGGCTGTAATACTGGTGGACAGTGTTGCCACAGGTACAGATCTATCTGGAAAGGTACTGTTTTTTTGGATTTTTCAGTACATATTCTGTACGGTTCAGATTACTGATTTTTGTGCAAAAGTACCGATTGGTACAGGTTTTCAATTAGTAGGGAAACTGCCCCCATATAAATCTCATTGTTCCTATATTCATCCTACGATGAATCAAACAATTGGGCAGTTGAAGGATCGGTTTCGTTTTCTAATAATGTTTGCTTACGTTAAATAACTACAACAAACATTACTAACTAATCCTTCAACTGCCCAATTGTTTGATTCGTCGTAGGATGAATATAGGAACAATGAGATTTATATGGGGGCAGTTCCCCTATAAGCCAGAGTTTTACAGCTGTTCATGAAAGTTTCTCAAACATTTCAGCACACGCTCAAATGCTTCTCAGAAGCGGCTTGTGATCCTTTACACTTATCTCATCTTTTTACTAGCTTAACCTTATAATATTTCTCTTTTTTACTAGCTTAACCCGGTGCGAGCCTTGCTACGCTTGCAAATAAATGAATGAAAATTTAATAGAACTGGGGCTTTTATGGTTTTTTTAGGAATGAGTTGGATTTCAAACCCGCATATGATCCATTTCCATCATTATGCATTTCAATTTTCATAACCTGCTGCGTTACCCTAAACGGAACTATCAATGCTTTCTCTTCAATTCTCTTAGTTCTAGCAATAAATTACAGTCCATTCCTAGAGCCGCTCAGGTTGATGGGAAATTATCTGCTTCTGACAAATTTCATCATTAGATATCGTTACTCCGCGCATTGGGAGAATACAACAAAACAACAATCAACGAATGAGATAATTGATCAGTTCCGAAAGAGCGACATACCTTACAAGAAACGTTTGAAAGGGTTTGCGTCTGATGGAGCTGCAGTAATGATGGGGGTTTCATATTCAGTGATGCGATTGTCCGGATATGGTTGTTGTCAAGTGTACTTGCCATTTACTGGATCTGTGTGCTAGTTATGCTTGCGAAAACATTCCAGACATGAAACATCTTCTGAAGGACATCTATAGCTTCATATCAAACCGTCTAAAGCAAACTAGTGAATTTAACATGATTCTGGAAATTGTTTTTTTTTTTTAGACGGGATGGAGAATCTGGGGTGCCAACTCCTCGACCCACTAAAAATCCACCCATGCCTTAAGCCCTGTACCGTCCCCGGAACCACCTTTCGGTATTACTTCGGGGAGGGGGCAGTGGTCCCTTTGGTCGTTTCGCCATTTTTTGTTGGAGATTGAGGTCGATCTGAGTGCTGCTACGTATACCGCGTCCCAGACGTCCTGGTCCTGGCACATCCTCTGGACCAAATTGTCCGGAGTCGTGTCGTGACCGCCTCCGGCAATCATGCCGGATCTCGCGCCGTCGAAGCGAGGGCATGCGAAGAACACATGTTCCGCAGTTTACTCGACTCCCGCGCACTCGCTGCATGCGGAGGACTGTGCATGCCCATATTTGTGCAGGTATTGTCTACAACAGCCGTGGCCAGACAACATCTGCGTTATGTGGACGTTCACTTCACCGTGTCGCCTACCGACCCACCCGGTTAATTCCGGGATTAGTCGGTGGGTCCACCGACCTTTGGTGGAGTTGTTCCATTCCCTTTGCCACTTAACCATGGATGCGGCTCTAGTGGTCTTCCGAATACCTCTTGTTCCACGTTGTTCGAAGCACTCTACGTCCTTTTTTATGACCATGCCAATTGGCATCATCCCCGCTAGGACGCAGACCGCGTCGCGTGAAACCGTTCGGTATGCACTAACCACTCTTATGCACATAAGCCTGTGCGTATTCTCTAGCTTACTTGCGTAGCTCTTGGTACTCAAGGCGGTGATCTATGCCGGCCCGCCGTACCTTAGTATGGACAGGGTGACACTGGCCAGGAGTTTACGCTTACTCCCTTGCACCGCCGAGCTATTCGACATCATGCGGGATAATGCCGATATAGCCTTAGAGGCTTTCTTGCAGGCGTAATCGGCGTGACTGACAAAGGGCAGCTTATCGTCGATCATAACCCCAAGATACCTCAACAACCTCTTCGATTCAATTGTGCAGTTACCTGCACTGATCGTCGCATGTTGCTCCGATTTCCGATTATTCACCACCGTGACCTCGGTCTTATGGTTGGTTGGCTAGCTACAATTGCCTGGAGCTCATCCATCTCTCCACAATGCCAATGGAGTGCGCGGGTGTTAACTCGACCTCTTCGATAGATTCATCCCATATCTCCAGGGTGATGTCGTCCGCGAACCCAACTATCTTCACCCCGTTCGGGAACTCAAGCGGCTGTACCTCATCGTACTTCGTGTTCCATAACACCGGACCCAGGATCGAACCTTGTGGGACGCCAGCGGTGATCTGAACACGTTTCTGGCCTGCCTCTGTATTGTATACCAGTACGCGATGCTTGTAAAGGTACCCAGGAACCTGAAGGCGTTGGAGCGAGTCGGCGATAGCCACTCAACTGGCGCTATTGAACGCATTCCTCACGTCAAGGGTTACTACTGCACAGTATCGTACTCCTCGCCTCTTGCGCTGGATTGCCACCTCAGCCGTCTTGGTGACGGACAGGATGGATCCACCGTCGACTTCCCTTTACGGAAGCCAAACTGATTATTAGACAGACCGCCTATACCCTCCGTGTATGTTGTCAGTCTGTTGAGGATTACCCTCTCGAGCACCCTACCCGCTGTATCCAACAGACATATAGGTCTATATGCCGATGGATCTCCTGGTGGCTTCCCTGTCTTTGGTAGCAACACAAGGGTCTGAATTTTCTAGGCGTCCGGGAAGACGCCGTCGTCCAGACACTTTTGCATAACTACCCCGAACATTTCGGGATCCAGCAAGATAGCCGTCTGGATGGCCAGGTTCGGAATACCATCCGGTCCCGGCGCTTTGTTCACCTTTAGCGACATTGTTATCGCAATGAGTTCCTCATTCGTTACCGTCGCCTCGTCGCCGGCCCCCGTTGTGCCGTTGTCAATGCCCACGTGGTCTCGGGTGTTCGGCTGAGCCGTCCACCCTTCCGTCGCTATGACAGCGTTAAGGTCTGGGATACTGGAACGCTGGTCATGGGACAAATCTACGGCGGCGGGGGGCCATGGACTCGGGTCGTGGCTCGGAAAGAGTCCCCCAACGATCACCTGCAGCAGCTCTGATGAACGCTCGGTTGGAGCCGCCTCTTGTTTTGGCCATTACTACCCGGTTGGCGTCACCCCACGGATTCGTATTGGCCTTCTGACACAGACCCTCGAAGCAGGCTCGCTTGCTGGCCTTTATCTCCCTCTTTAGTGCGGCCTTCGCGGCGACTAGCGCCCCTCTACGCTCGATTCTCTCGGCGTCTGACCGCACTCTATGCACTCTCCGTCTTGCGTGGAGGCATGTTCTTCGGAGGTCGGCGATCGACTCCGTCCACCAATACACCGGCGATATTCCATTCCTCGGTTTGACTTCCCTCGGCATGGTCGCATCGCACGCTCGTGTAAATGTCATAACGAGTCGTTCGCCGCAAGGTTCCTGCGTTACGCGTTAATTTCGTTCCCTCTCAAGCGCCTCTTTAAAAGTCTCTACAGGGTGCGGCAGAAAATAAAGAGAAAATGTTCAAACTTGAGTATTTGGTTAATTCGTGTAGCTAGTGACTAATTTCTGTCGAAAGTGTATTTGTTTATGTTTACTTTCAAGTGCTGCATCCAAACATTCTATTTGTTTTATTGCAAATTCGTCAAAATGTTCGCGAAAGAAGTGATCACCAGTTTGTTGCTCGCCCAGAAGAAGCCGAAAAAGATTGCCAAGGTGGTAGGGTGCCATTTGGCAACAGTTTATCGCATAAAAAAGTCCCTGCAGGATGGTCCTAAGCAGCCGAAGCCGGGAAGCGAACATCCGCGCTTTGCACGCACGCCGAACGTGATCAAATCGGTCCGTGCAAAAATTGCTCGCAACCCGGTGCGTTCCATAAGAAAACTTGCAAAGGAAGCCAATATTTCGGAGAAATCCATGCGGAGAATCATCAAAGAAGACCTGCATGCATCTTCCAGAGCCAGAGTGAAACGCCACTTAATTACGGACCGGGTCAAGGAACTACGAGTGACTCGTTCCAAGAGATTGCTTTCCTTGTTGAAGAAGGAAAAAATGATAATCCTGTTCTCCGACGAAAAGCTTTTCAGCATCGATGCAGTGGCCAACAGCCGCACGGACCGGTTCATTTCACCGCAGAAAATGGAGAACGTTCCGGAAAAAGTGAAATTCAAATTTCAAACCAAACATCCGGCTGGTGTCATGATGTTTGGCTTGGTGGCGTCCAACGGGTTGAAAATGCCGCCTGTTTTCATTGATGCTGGAGTTAAAATCAATACCGAAGTGTATATCGGTATTTTAAAGGACCAAGTGCTTCCCTGGGTGAAGGCCAACTTCTCCGAGGACCAAAACGTTGTCCTACAGCAGGATGGAGCGCCGTGTCACACGTCCAATTGAACCCAACAATGGTTGAACGATAACATGAAGTTTTGGCCGAAGGATTTGTGGCCCCCTAGCAGTCCAGATCTTAATCCGTCGGATTATTCGATTTGGGCATATCTTGAAGCACGAGCCTGCAAAACATCAAACCCTAGTGTGAAAACCCTGAAGTCAACCATAACACGCACATGGCAGTCAATGTCGGAGGACTACGTCCGAAAGGCATGCTCTGGCTTCCGGCGTCGGCTCGAGGATGTTATTAATAAAAATGGAGGCCACATTGAATAAATTTGTTTAAAAGGACTTTATAAAGATAACTGCACTCGAAAATGTTGATATTATTAGTTGAATTAGTTGAAAATGGGATTTGAAAGAAATAGAACAAATTTTCGCATTATTTTCTGCCGCACCCTGTATATGCCCATTTTTTCAAAGCTGAATTTGGACTCAATAAAATAAAAATATTTAGAAAATGGTTACACATGACTTTTATTCCGGTACAGATTTTTGATACAGATTTTTCTGCGATGAAGTACAGATATAATAGATTTTTTGGCTACCGGTACAGATAAAAATGTGGCAACACTGCTGGTGGGTTTTGCTGCAAATCACTCGCGATACTGGCTGGTTGCAGCAAATCAATCTTTAAGATTGATTAAGATTAAGGTATTAAGGAAAATTAAGATTTGAAAAATAGTTTGAACATTGAAAATTTCACAATGTTCCTATCACTGGGACAGAAGGGACTTCTACTCTCACTGTTGTTTCTTTTGAAATTTTATTCGCAAAATAACCTGAAACACCATTTCGGTTGTATTTGGTATGGTTTTTAGTTTTGCCTTTTTCATTTTCGATCTGGGGTTTATATTTTTACTATAACTTGAGATTCCCAGTGTGTCATGTTTCCATAATGATGTATTATAGATGTGTGACATAGTGGAGACGTGTGAGCGTAGTTCAAATATTTACCATATACAATATAACATTCAGATTATGATCAGTGTGAAACGATTAGTCACTAAAAGTGTAAACAAATCGTAATTTTTAATAGGAGGCTTCAATACCTAAAAACAGGCTGTAGTGTTGAGTTTTAGACAAACTTTCCATAATGGTACAATATTCAATTTTAGAACATTCATTAAGTACGTCACGTTTTTAGGAAGGAGGTGGGCATAGGAAATTGTGATGTTCTATACAAAAACTTGTCGATTGCGTTTTTCGCGTGTTGTACTTAATTCCCCTTTTTCTTTGGGTTTCTCTAAACTTACTTGAGCCATTACACATTCCCAGGAGCTCTCACTTAGGAGTTGTACAGTTAATGGGGGTATCTCAGAAGGCTTAGATTACATAGAACTTCTTGTTCAGTCTGTTTTAGGATAAGAATATCTATAAAAACACCAATTTCAAGTATTCAAAATAGCGCAGAGGTCATGGTGGTTTGGAAAATAGATTTGATCAATTTAAGGTTAAAAGTTCGTATGTTCTCGAATAACTTTCCAGAGACAATCCACGTAAGACAAATGGGAGTCTCTGTGGAGCATGTACCGTTCTGACCCCCCCCCCCTCCACCCCATCCCACGCGTTCATCGTTTCTTTCATTCGGGTTGGCTGCCAACGTAAATCTCATTAGACGATTCGTCGGAACAGGCAACAGGAACAACACCAACGGATGGCGAGATGTTGATGATTGTGGATGACCGATGATACCGACGATTACGCCGCGCCGGTGATTACTGCTGATGTTGCCTCAGTATTTCTGGCACGCCTGATAATGATGATGAGAAAACAAGTCGAAAAATTGGTAAATGATGATCAGTTGAGCGATTAGAGAGCTTTGCACATTGACTGCGCCCTGAACTGCTTGCTGCTGTCGGGTGTTTAGGTGAAATTTCAAATAGACACATCCCCTTTCTTTCTTTCGCTCAGTCAATCTCGGTAATGTTTATGGAGGAGATCATAGCTGATAACCTGCCTTTGTGTGCCCGGGTGTAAGCTTCACTATTATTTTGTTGGGGTTCATCCGTTTAGGAGATGTACCGAATGAAAAGAAAAATCATCTCTCCAGGTGGTTGAACTCAGGTATTGAAGGAATGAAAACGAAAAGTAGAGGAAAGGTCAGTTCAATTGCCCCATCCGGTGCAGGTTGTGGATTTCGATGGAACAGTCAATTAAGTTCATACAATGAATATTAATTTATGCCATTAACACCACAGAGGTTCACCGCATTGCCGCAACGTAAAGCCGGGTTAATTTAGGATGTAAATTTAGGCGACATTGTCGACGATGACGACGACGATTTCAATACTGGCTGCAAACCGAATCGTTCGGGGGAAATCAGGAGAAACTTGATTATTTATCAGCCGATATGACGAGGTCCACAACCGGCGAGGTGTGGCGCAATCGGCGAATATTTGATTTGTTTTTACCGGAATGTGCGAGTGTGGATTTCTTCAGCTTATGCGAGGTAGTTTTGCAGTTCGAGTTTGTTTTCTTTCCTTTCTGGTCGCATTCATTCACAAACCTATTTTCTGAACCGGCTGGTTGCTGCAACTCGTTAAGTTGTTGCTTTGATTAAGATGGATCGACGCGTTAACGCATACAGCTGCTGTTGCGGGAGACCGCTCGTTGATTGAGATTGAAATGGAGGAAGCATAACATTTTGCTTGTCGGAAGGAAGCCGGAATATTTTTTCGTGGAATGTCTGCTTGCAGGATTTGTTCGTGAGACGGATGTGACAGAAGCGGCAGTGATTTGGCAACCGTCCATGATACATGTCTGGTTGATTTTAATTTCATACCGAATGGTAAATTTGAGGTTGTGAGAGGTTAAACTTTGGACGATAGGAATCGCGGTTTTATGCGCTTGGTGGCCATCAAATGATACTTGTAAGGTGGCCACCAGGTCAAAAAATGCAGAAAATAGTCGAGGAATTAAAAAAAACATGCGGAAAATTCGTTAATGAGTCGGTATATCTATTCCAACATTGAAGAAAAATCTTTTTTTTGGCCTTATTTTGATAAATGTGCCGTTTTGGTCAACGTAATGACTTGGTGCCATTAAACAACGTATAAATTGACGAAAGCAGTGACGTATTTTCAGAAAAGGTAAAGTAAAATTCGTGCGTAAAAATCCCCCCATCTTCAGCAGGAGGAACATTCAGTGGCAGAGAGGGTGGGGATTTCTGTTCAGAATGTTTGTCAGAAAACATTCTAAATTCTTAGCTTCTCTTGTTTAAATGTTTTGGAGAGGCTTGCTTACGACTTCAGCTGAGCAGGATTTTGTGCAGAATTCTTAGCAAATCTCCAAACGTCACACTATGAACACATCTGCGACATCTGCCCCGATTGAGATCCAACCATTTCTGATTCGTTGTCCGCTTGGTGCACTGTTTAGTAACCACCTGCAGCGTTCTTCTGTCAATGTATACGTAGTCAGCAGAACAAATGAACTGGTTGGATTTATTGAATATCGTACCCCGCATTATGAGCGTACCTAACCAAACAACTTGAGGGTATTCCGATTGATTCATGCTCGGATATTGTTGCAAATCATATCGATAAATCTGCGCGTTTTTTGTTCTGATTTGGAATAAAATTGCCTTGAGATTTAAAATGAGCAAGTATTAAACGGAACTTCAATTATGTGCTTTTCTGCGATCTCAATTAAATGGTCCTCGAAAGTTTTGATTCTCTGAAGTTTTTTTTTCCGTCGGACAATCACCGACGTCCACCACCTGGACCCCACCTATCGACTCATGACTCGAATTATTACTTTTCCTGAATGAATCAACTTTCCTTAAGACATAAAGTCTCCAGCCCTAATTTTGAAGAATTATTATTTTTTTCCGTGTTTACGCCAGCCCCGCCAGAATGTGTTGACGTAATAGTCGTTTTGTTGGAAGCTGAGGAGTCCTTTGTTCTCCTAAGAAAAATCACTGTTGGATAAATGGACTAGGTTGTCAGCATTTGTTTTGGAAAAAGATACCCTGAATTCACACGACGTTCTAGTAAGTTATTTAAATATTAGTACCGGTTCCCGATAAGGATGGTGTTAGGGTCACTTATAAAATGGAACACAGGTATTCCTTAGTCGAACATAGAGGATGCTTTTCATAACCCCACGCTTATTAAGCTTTGAACTTGGGACTTGAGAAGGGTGACCGAGAATTTAGCAGAAGCAAAAAGCCAGCTGCAACATTGCTCCGGTTAACGTAGTGAGGGTATCATACTGTGAAGAGAATACTGGCAATTCACAGACCCTGTTTGGGATATTGTAAGACCTTCCTAATCATTCAGGTTTACTAGAGGGACGGTTAAAACCGCGAATTAAGGGCCATCTGTGTGATGGAATTCTACCATCACAAAAAAAAAAATTTCAGAGGTGGAAAATACTCAGTCTCCTTAGCTTAATGCGTGTGCCATGTTTTGTTCTAAACGGATCCACTCAAATTTGAACGATTCGTCATTTGGCGTGGCAATGTTCTGTAGTCAGAGTATTTTCTTCGGTATTTCGAACAAAACTCGCCCAGCTTCTAAACCACATTATTTTTCTTAATGTGCTGAGCAAGTTTCATACAACATGATGAGGCGATCTTTCTCAATTTTTTGGTCGAATCTCTATCAAGATTATGTGTAAATGATACGTGTGATTAAGTTTAAATCACTCTGGTTTTACCGTGGCTTGAACCAGAAAATTTTCCCTGGGCTAGTGTTTCTAAGGACTCTAATTTAATCTTATTCTAGGTTCACTTTTGCAAAAAAAAAACAGTTTTTCGAGCGTTTTAGTAGAAGGGTTGTAATTAAACTAGAAAAATTTAAATTAACTAAATATTTAAACACAAAAAAAGTAACATTTTTCTAAACTATCCCTAATAAACGCGAGCAAAATTCTTTAAATTCCACTAAAAAAAAGCTTATCTTTTGACAGATAAAGGGTAGAACGGTTAAAAATTGGCCAAGTATTGTACCGATGTTATATCCACCTTATTTGATGCTGAACGCCAATTTGCCTTGAACTCTTGAGATATCTCTTACGATTGCCCAATGTTTTTCAATGGGGCGCAGTTCCGGCGAGTTTGGAGGGTTTTTACTCCTTGGGTACGATCTGCTACCATTCCTGAGCCATTTTTCTGTAGTGGTAAGAAGCGACTTCTGGCCAAAACAGTACGGAACAACTATGGCTTCAAGAAAGGCAATAAGCGTTTTTGCGTTTGTATGTTTCATCGTCCATTACGATGCACTTAAACTTGGTCAACAAATTTGTGTACAACTTACGCGATCTTCCTATGGCTGTTGTGTTTTTCTTATCATCCCGATTTGGTGTCACTTTAACCTTACATGTTGACATTCCGGCTCGTTTTTTTGCTCTTTGCACTATTGTGTGGGGCTGGGCCAATTTGTTTCAGATATCTCTGATGGAAAGTTTGGGATTGCGTTTGAAAATGCTGGCCACTATTCTTCCGGTCGCTGCGGCTTCCTGGTTTCGGTTTCCTCCTGATCCCGACTTCCAGGCAGTCGTCAGATGTTCTCCGAACACTTTTATAACATTCGTCACGGTTGATTTGGCATTATCAAGTGATTTTGCCAAGTCGGCGTGGGAATAATTTGGGTTTTGCCTATGCGCTGCTCTTCTTACTTCGACACTATTTTGACAAATGAATCGAAAATTGCAAAAACAAAATAGAGTTAATATTCCGTACGCATACACCTACAAAATGGGGGTTGTTCAAGTTTTTTTTTTAAATGCACGATTGAATAAAACTACGTCATATTTGAGTCGACTAAGTTTTAACCGTTCCATCCTTTAGGCCCGTTGCATCTGCGACTTACAGACTTCTACAATGCCGAATGTTCGAAGTATCCATTGAATCATTCTCAGATTTTCTATCGATTTTTGCTCGATTTTTAGCGCCGCAATCATAGTGCATTTTATTGAGCATTTTAAGTAGGTATTCAAGGTATTCAAATCGTCTTAAGCATCCTGTAAAATTATACGTACTAGCTGAGAAATATCGAAAAATCCTTACACACGTTGTGAAAGTTTCTTGTTCGTTATACTAAAAAAGATTTTCTCCGAACGTCTAACATTTGTCTCGTGAGATTGCTAAACAGTTTTGATTCAAGCATAGTTTTGATATTAATTTCTGCTCATGACTGTTGGCCCTCGGAATCGTGACAGCTTCCATTTAGATAAAGGTGACAATAAATGATTTTTTTTGTTTTGAATATTTATGCTTTACACCTGGGAAAAAACAAATCAGAACAAAATTTTAAAACAAATGTTCAATTTTCGTTGTTAACTCAAAATGAAATATGGAATTATCTCACCAATTCTCCATTGATTTATATTTTTCCGCTACTGAAAGGTATAGCGGAGGTCGTAATTGTCCACAGCGCTTCCACACCCTCGGCTTTATCATTATTTTTTTTCTGTATTTTAAACATATCTTAGAGAAGTCGCAAATAAGTACAAAAGCGCTGCTACGAGGATGTTTTTATCCACTTCATTTTTTACGATCGGTGTTCAGACGTTTGCTGTAACGTTTAATGAAACGGGAAACAGTAGAGTTCACGATTTTCAACTTTTTTGCAATGGCACGAGGCGAAGGATTTGAAGTTTCGAAATGCGTTTGAAAATTTCGTCCCGAATTCGTTGCTCTTCCGACTCCATTTACAAAAAAACTGTTCCGAACATTTCAATAAAATTTACAGGAGGTAAACAATAGAAACAGAACCAAAATTACCCGCACTTTCAAATATTTTACTCTAAAGTTAAAAAAGTTGTAGCTATTTGTATGGTTTACAATTTTAGCGTGGTCAACCCTTAATGTGTGGCAAGCACAATAAAACGCAGTCGAACAAATCTTCCATCCGATAAGGCATTTGTCTGTATTTGGAATAAAACTCTTGACGTGAACTTCCTCTGAAACCTAAAACTTCTCTCAAGCATAAATGTTTCTTTTGTTTTCTTACTTATTGCCAATTCTTAAAAAATTAGCAAATCCAGAACTGGTTTCAATGGATACATTAGGAAACATGTACTGCTTGTTCCGTTGTTTATTTACTCTTGAATCTCGAAAACTCAACAAACTTTATAAACCTCCAATTCATCTCAGATTCCAAGAATTGATAGGGGGTGACCCCTGCAGTTAACATTGATACCTCTCACAACAAAGACGCTAGTTAAAATCTCACCACTCGATAATCTACGGAAAAAAAACCGAAAGAGGTTTTTGAGTGACCACAACGGGAGATGAACTAGCCTGAGGCTGAAAATCTCTTTAATCAAGAAACAAAATAAAAAAAGGAATTGATATTTCGTTGTGTCCTGAACATATCTCTAAGACACTAGCTATAATTTTTAAGCTGTAAGACTCAGCAACTTTACCCAAAGGAAAACAAGAATTTAATTCACAAATACAGGGTGGCAACGTAGTAATGATACACTTGAAAATTGTTATGAAAACATTACCAGAATTGTATTTCTCACTTATTGCACTTTAAATATCAAGTCGAAGTATTAAACTTACATTGTGTTAAGTGAAATGCAAATCTTTCTCCTGTATATTAAATCACGGCTCGAAGACGCTTTTCAAAATTGTTACAAGCCGCACTGAATTTGATCCCAAATCGCAACCAAACGTCCAAACACATGCGCTTAAGTCCAGTGGGTTCAAATCAGGAGACGATGCAGTCCATTCATTTTGTTTGTTCAGAGACACTTCCAAAGTAAACAATTTTTGATCCGAAAAAATTATGGTATGACTTAACCCTTATGTGATCGACAGGGTACCCGGGTACCTTTTCATGTTTTACTTAACGATATTTCATAGTCTATTTTGAAACAGGAAGCTGAAATTCAGTGACATCTTAATAAAAGTTGGAAGGCAACTTTTTGCATAAAAAAATTTCGTATAGTAACAAGGGGGGCTGAAGGGGGGGACTTCAATTTTTTTTTACAGGGTGATCGATAGGGTACCCACCAAATTCAAATAATTATAACTCTGGCAATTATTGGCCGATTTTAATTATTTTGGCACCGTTAGATTTGACCATTTGAACTCATCTGATTCCTGTAAATCTGGGGTTTCCGTACGAGAAGACACAATTTCGGAACATCTATTGAATTTCCAGGAGTGGATGTCAAAATCTTTGGAATAATTCCTAGAAACTATTTCTATTCCATTGTGGGCCATATGCCGACTTGTTCTGCAATGGCCACTCTGTAACAGGTTCCCGTGGGGCCTCGAGTGGCCATGAACATATTTAGAAGGAAACCCTGGCAATATGGGTATCAACATTCATGAAATATCTTCAGTAGGATTTTTCTCAACGTCATTAATAAACTACAACAACAACGTTTTGTGGCTAGTTTTGTTCATGGCCACTCGAGGCCTCACAGGAACCTGTTCCGAGATGACTGTGCCGAGGACAAATTATCAAATGGCCACAAAACGTTGAAAAATAGCTTTCTGGTTAAATTTCATGAATTTTGAAACCCATATTGCCTGGTTTTCCTTCTAAATATATGAATGGCTACTCGAGACCAAACGGGAACTTGTTCCGGAATGTCCGGTCCGAGGGCAAATCATCCTACTGGAGAAATTTCATGAATTTTAAAACCCATGCTGCCAGGATTTCATTCTAAACATGAATATGGCCAGTTGTGGCCAAACGGAAACCACAGGTCCGGAAAGACAGGTCCGAGAACAAATCATAAAATGGCCACTAAACGTTGAGAAATATCCTACTGGCGAAATTTCATGAATTTTGATACCCATATTACCAGGGTTTTCTACTGAAAATTTTCATGGCCTCTCAAGACCCCGCGAGAATCTGTTCCGGGACGACAGGTCCGAGAATAAATCATCAGATGGCCACAAAATGTTGAGAAATATCCTACTGGTGAAATTTCATGAATTTTGATATTGCCAGGGTTTTCTACTTAATTTGTTCATGGTCACTCGAGGCCCCACGGGTACCTGTTACAGAATGGCCGTTGCAGAACAAGTCGGCATATGGCCCACAATGGAATAGAAATAGTTTCTAGGAATTATTCCAAACATTTTGACATACATTCCCGGAAATTCAATAGATGTTTCCAAATAGTGTCTCCGTATCGAACCAGTGCCCAGGAAACCCAGATTAAAGGGAACCAGATGAATTCAAATGGTTATTGCCGACAATGTCCCTGAAGCAAATGAGTTTGCAAATCTAACTGTCCAAAAAATTTAAAATCGGTCAATAATAGCCAGAGTTATAATAATTTGAATTTGTCGATCATTTAAAGGTGTTTTTTTTTGTCGAACACATAAGGGTTAAGCAGCGCCCGCGAACTGGCAACTCTGTCGGTAATATTCTTGCGTGTCAATCCGTGAATCCTCTGTTTTTTAAAAGCCCCTTATCCAAGGTCCCGTTTCAATATATTTTGCATGGATGTGTGGCGCATTTTCATTTCATACGCCATTTCTTGCCGACCGAGCAAGATTCATTCGAATTCGCTCCTTCTCGGCTTTGACCGCTGAGGGCGTGCGTACACTACGTTTTTTTTACCGGGTTTCGTCCTAGGAACAACAGTGCCAGTATTTTTGAAACGTTTTATGGTCCTGTACACCAGCAGTCTGCTCAACTTCGAATGCGACAGCTTCCGTCTGATTTCCATGTTTGTAAATCTGTCAAGATGCAAGATCCGAATTTGTTCTCTACAAGGATCCATTTCGGTTTTCGTAAATTAAAGAACACAAATTCAGTTTGTTGTTAACGAATGAACTGACAAGAAGTCACAGTTCACAGTATCACTTTCATGTTGCCACCCTGTATGATGGTAAAATTAGCGCGAGGACACAATCCTTAGTAAAAGATATTAAAAAAAGATCTCGCTTTCAAAATCGTCAATGCTTTGCTCAATCTGTAGAAGAGATACCATCCTAGAAGTCGTGGTCTTCAACTCTAGGATAGTTGCAAAAATGTTAGATTGCCGATTTATATTACTTGGCGTTTGAAGATGGTTTCTCTTTCAAATTATCTTATTGACATCTATTACTTCAGGGCTTTCGATATACTTCCATATCTATTAATGTAAAGGTTTTGATGCCAGCACTATTTTTATATAGGGTACGGGACGGGTTTTAAGCAGTTTAGTCAACCCCTAAGACATTTGATGAAGCTGTATGTAATCTATAATTAGAACTGCCAATATTTAGACATTAATCCCTCTGCTTACGTCTGGTCTATCGGAACATACCTTCAGCAACGAGCATTAGGCTCAGAACATTTCATAGCCATGGAATAAAGTTCCCAATTGCAGGGACTTCTTAAACCCATGCGGATTGCTTTCCGATTAAAAAAATGTTTTCTTCAGCTCCCCAATCTGTACATACACTAACAATATTGTATGAGTGCGATTCTGTGCATGTGTGCGAAGGCGAAATGAAATAGGCCGGTTGACGATTTGCTGCAAACGTCAATTTCCTCAACCCGCTCCTTCGTTTTACCCAACCGCTCTCGAAAACAATCAACCAAAACATGTCGATTGCTACGACCACAAACTCGTCTCCTAGCAGGTTATGAGACAGACGTACACGACCAAACTTTTAGTTTGTCATTGATCTTTAGATTGGCAATGTGTATTTCTTATTTCATTTACTCTCACGCAAATGTTAGCCAAAGCGACTGTGACGACAAACGGGATGCTTCGTTTGAAAACAAACAAATGCAAGAGATAGCAGGCTTCACGTTACATTACCGGAGCGCAATATCCATGGATAACAAAGAAGAGAGGAAACATGGGCTCTCTCAAAAGCAACAGTGATGCCATAACTGCCGCTCAACAGCGAAGCATTATTTATAGTTGGGTACTATTGGACAGCTCCAAAACATATTTTTTATTGCAAATGATAGTGCCAGATGATGGACAATATGATCATAAGCATAGATCAACCTCCAATGACTGGAAGAAACATGAAATAAATAGCGATTTCAGATTATCTAAATATGTAATAAATTTAACTCAATGTTCAACATCACATTCTGGCAACAAGCCTAGTTGGGGGAGAGAGCTGCTGAAGACATGCTCTCCGGTACACGCGATGCAAATGCAAAATACACAAAGGCAAAATTTAAGCGAACTTCTTCAGCTGGCCAGAAACTGATGATTTCAGATGATGTATTTTAAATCTTCAAAATAACAGTAATAAATTGGTAATCAATCATGATTGATACATTGAATCATTGGCCCAATAGATAAAGCTTATGGCCGTATAATTAAAAATTGAATAATTTGGCAAATGTAGGAGTTATAGACCTATTTCCTAACAACTGATTAAAATAGTGACCCCTGATTAAGCCGTTCCCTACCCTATGTAAGAATAATTGTTTGGCTAGTACAATCTTCAATTCGTATTTACCGACTGTTACAAGAGAAGACGCCACGCTCACACATGTACAAAATCAAAATTAAACAATCCAACAAGGAATCCAATCAACGTAAATCAATCATTTCAAACAAAGTCGAAAGCACACCTCGAACCTTCTCAATTAAAAATTGACCAATAAATGTCACAAAACATAGCTCAAATCGAACACCACATAACATTCCCATTGAATGGACCCAACTCAGGAGAGGTAATTTCAATAAATATTCAATCAATTCGCCTCCACATCACCATCCTCCGACCAAGACAGGTGACGGCAATATCATGAGGATAATGAACCCAGAATCACCCAGCTGTCCACTTAATGCCCAATTGCCAACCCGAATCGTCATGTGGTGGGCCAATACCATCTTGGGACAGCCGCTTGCATGTCGCTCGTCGTTTCGTCGCCAAATAATGAAAAATGAGCTTCTTGCTCTCACATCATCATTTAATGGCTGTGGCCAACAACAGTGGAAAGGGTACAATGTGGGCAATCACTCGGTTGACTTGGCTGAACTCAGCCGCACTCGGTGTGGAGCAGAAAATAAATACGAGTTTTCTTGCTTACCTGACCTTGGCCGGACAAGTTGACCATTTCCAGCTAATTTATTCCGGAGACGTTCACCGCATCCCTTACGATGTTGTCGTTGCAATCGGCAGGACGATAAAAATATTTGAATATCTTGTAGGATGCATCGATTAACAGTGATGAACAAAATAATCGGAACATTTCCTGTGAAACATTTGAAAAATACCAAGCCAGTGTTGTAAATGCATGTAATGAGCAAAATCGCACCACATCATATTAGATGTCAAATGATACTAAGTTACATAAAGATGATTAAAGTTGGCTTTTGTTTATTAAGAAAAAAAATGCGAATGAACTGATTGTTTTACCCGCCACTGTGTTTATGTGTACAGAAATTTGACAACTTGTTGTTGTTTAAAATTTCAAACCAGCCCATCTGCAGTTCATTCAAACGAACAACAACAACAAACGAAAGAATAAGATCTTTTGTCACCTATCTGCTGTAGTTGCTCGACAGGTTTGCTGGGTCGATTGTGGCCGGAATGGGCAGGCAGTAGCGACATGTGAGCACATGGAACGTGAAAGAGAAGATAAGATAACCGATGCAGTTTGACTTGAGAATAAACGATGGATTGAGGACGTCACAGTAGCGATAAGATGATGTAAGACGATTGAGCACCACCACAACCTGTATGGGCATGGGTCTGCGTGGTGATGGCATATGAAGCTATCGATTTGTTTATATGCCATTGTGTCAGATGAACGACGACGGACGTTGGAAAAACAGGGTGATATTCTCAGCATGTTTTGCTGACCTGTAGGCTCTAAGCTTAACAGAGAGTGTCTCTTTCTCGGCTTGACGGCTTGATATCGTATGTGTTTACATGTGTTGTAGCTGGAGCTCCTACTATGCGAGTGATGGATTGCTTACTGTGTTGACACCATTATATGGTTGTTATTTACTTATGTGGTAATATTAGCACATACTGCGGGGTGTTTTTCTTTTTTTTGTTTTGTGTGTTTGGAATAGTTTTTTTTTGTGGGACTGCGCTGTGCGGGGGGGGGAAAAAAAAAAAAATCAATAACAAAATTTTATCCTAACAAAAAAAAAAAATTTTTAGAAAAAAATTTGGGGCGGAAAATTTCTTTTTTTTTAATCTTTTTTTTAAAGCAAATTAAAAAAAAAGTGGGGGAAAAAATAAAAATAAAAAATCTATCTTGTGTATTTTTCGACATAGGGAACGGGATGTAATGTTAGCCTATAGCCTTCATTCGGCCTAGGTACCAAATATGTCATTAATTTAGCGATAATCAGCAAAATCATGTTGCTATTAGGATGACCGATGTAATCCGAAGCAATTGAGACAATATTAATCAACTTATAGTTGTTCACTTCCGCGTAATTTTCGATTTCCTGAACTTTTGGGGCATCATGATTTCACTGGTTAAGCTCCATGATCTTCAAGTGATCTAAATTTGGCTTAATTGAATCGATAAACCGAGTAATGCAGTCTAGAAATACAGAGAATAGTTACACGTTACCAACTAACTTTCCACATAGATAAAATAACAATTATTTTACAAGAAAATCGTAGACCCAATGTTGGGGACATATTTTTTTTTGTATGTTCCCATATATGGCCTGTTGTATTAATAAAGTAGTAAAAATGTTGTTATTGGTAAAACTATAAGTGGAAGTGCATGAGTTTGCGGTTGTTTATATTCAAATGGCTCATCTAAACACAAACCGAAGGAACAAAATCATTGTAGAGTGAATTATAATGTTTTCATTATTGGATGGCGGATAAATTATATGTGAGAATCGTTTAAGTGTTTCTTAACTGTTTTATTATAGTTTCTTTGTGAAATTTGGTATTGGGTGAATCCAATACAGCTGGCAACGCCTTAAATCAGAAAACATTTATAAGCTATCCACATACATTTGCGTTGTACGCATGTATTTGTGATGGTTTTTTATGCTCTGAACACTGCATGCTGTGCGTTTGACTGTCAGCATTCTTTTGTTTACTTGTTTGTGCGGTTTCAAAATGTCGCGTATTGAAAAGGAAGTGAAAATTAAGGTTGTGGACACATGGCTAAGTGAGAAGGGTATTACTATGCGAAAATTGGCGTAGCGGTTTGGAATTCATCATGCGAGTGTTAAAACCATCATTAATAAGTTTCGGGAACACTATTCTTTGGATGAGCTACCAGGAAGAGGCAGAAAACCCGGTTCTTCCAACTCGAAACTGGAGCAGAAAGTGGTATCTCTAATCATGAAGAACAAATCAATGTCAATACGTGATTTGGCCAAAAAAGCAGGAACGAGTGTCGGAATGATCCAGCGTATCAAGAGGCGAAACCACCTGAAGACCTACAAGAAGCAGAAAATCTCGAAACAAAGTGCAGAACAGAAGAAGCGAACAGCAACAAGGGCCCGGAAATTGTATTCGCGTCTTTTGCAGCGTCCGAATGCATGCGTTTTGATGGACGATGAGACCTATGTAAAGGAGGACTCAAAAACCCTTCCAGGACCACAATACTTTACTGCCGTCTTTGGGGAGGATGTGAGCGATGCGGACAGGTCGATTCAAGTGGAGAAATTCGGTCTAAAGGAACTGGTATGGCAAGCAATATGTTCCTGTGGTTTGAAGTCAACCATTTTTTACACTACCGGAACTATAAATGCGGAAATCTATCGATCTGAGTGTCTCCAGAAGAGATTGTTGCCTTTATATAAGAAGCATAGTACACCTCCACTGTTTTGGCCGGATTTAGCGTCGGCTCACTATGCCAAAACCACTCTCAATTGGCTTGCGGAAAAGGGTATAGATTTCGTTGAGAAAAATATCAATCCACTAAATTGCCCTCAGCTTCGACTCATCGAACGTTACTGGGTAATCGTGAAGAGGGTCTTCAAGAAGACTGGTAAGGCAGCTGGGAACATGCAGGAGTTCAAAAAAATTTGGGCTCAAGCGTCCAAAAAATGCGATGCAACACTTGTCCGGAACTTGATGAAGAGCATTAGATCCAAAGTTCGAAAATTCGTGAAGGAATAACTTAAATTTCATCCGGTCTTCATTATGTTCAAGTTTAACCTCGTACAATAAAGGATCAATTTTTGTATGAATAAAATATCGGTTTTCAACATAATTTGAAAAAAAGTTTGTGGATAGCTTATTTTCGATACACTCCTTAAAAATAATAAAACGTTCAGGGAATAAAAAAAGGCGCGCGGCTCAGCAACGCCCCTATAGGGGTTGAAAAAATATAAAGGGGGGAGGAAAAAGAGCAGCCTCAGCACGTGTATGCGTCTATCATTAATCCAACCGACTAATAATAATGATAATTGATTTCACGCTAAATTGACTCTATACGATTATACTATTAGCAACCTATAGACTATAGACAGACACACACACATTCCACACATACGATCACTGCCTTGACTGGAGGCAAGTTTCGCTTTCATTGTACAGCCTCGAGCTGAACTATGATTATGATGATGACGCGATTCATTTATAAACAGTGTGTGTGTGTCTACGCAGTTAGATATCCAACTCGATTCTTTTCATAATTTGAAAACTGTGATTTGCCTTGGAAAATCAACGACACAATACCGAGGACAAATCCTCGGTCTTATAGTTCTCTGATCGAAACGAGATTGAATCCGCAGGGTCAAATCCTCAAGGTCTATCGTTCAATAATGTTCTGCGGCAACGGCAGGGGTGTTCAACGTTCTTCGATTAAGCGTATAGATAGTATCAACATAAATTCCATTCTCTGCCCGTTGGTTGGGTTGATGCAGAAACGCACACGTTTATCGTGTGTACAGCCGCCGGCCCGGTATGCTTTGGAACAATAACCAGTAAATTTATAGTAAATACAGGTAGTGAATCAGAAGAGCCCGAGTCCTCTCGGGCCATTCTTCACTTCGGACTGACTGGTTGACCTATGGAAACATCGGTACAGCTGGAACGGTGTTGTGGTGTTTGATTATTGATTTATTGCATCACTTGCCGGTGTTTGCTGTGTTTGTGGACATACTGACAGACGGTTGGGCAAGGTGAAACGCAGTTGAGAATATCTCAACCTGACGCTCTGCTTGTTGGAATGGATTGGGTACGGTTCGGAGGTGTTATCAGTCTGTACAACAAAGCTATGCGTGTTTGTGCATGTTGAACGGTTTCAACGAATGTCCTGATCGGAACTGAGGGCCTTGAGCAAAATCAATAGCTGTTGTGATGCGGTTGAAATAATGCTACCGATATGGATCTTAATTACTTTTGCTTACCTTACCAATCAGACTAAGGCCGGTGTGGCCTCTGCTGTACACAGAAGTTGTTTCCATTGTAATCGGTCCATGGCTGTACCTCGCCAGTCTCGCTGTCTGCGGAGGGTCCGCAGGTCGCCTTCTACTTGATCAATCCACCTTGCTCGTTGCGCGCCTCTTCTTCTTGTACCTGTCGGTTCGTTTTCGAGAACCATTTTCACAGGGCTGTCGTCCGATATTCTTACGACATGCCCAGCCCATCGTAGTCGACCGATTTTTGCGATGTGTACGATGGGAGGTTCTCCCAGCAACTGGTGCAATTCGTGGTTCATTCGCCTCCTCCACCTTCCGTCTTCCATCTGCACTCCATCGTAGATCGTACGCAGCACCTTCCGTTCAAAGACTCCTAGGGCGCGTTGGTCCTCCACTAGCAATGTCCATGCTTCGTGGCCGTAGAGAACTACCGGTCTAATTAATGTCTTGTAGATGGTCAACTTTGTGGTTCGGCGAACTTTGTTTGATCTTAGCGTCCTTCGGAGCCAAAGTAGGCACGATTGCCAGCCATAATGCGCCTTTGTACTTCTCTGCTGGTGTCGTTATCGGCGGTCACCAATGAGCCCAGATACACGAATTCGTCTACTACCTCGATTTCATCACCGTCTATCTGAACTTGTGCTAGGAGGCTAACATTTTCTTCTCGTGAGCCTCTTCCCTTCATGTATTTTGTTTTTAACGCATTAAACACAAGCTCAAACCTACCAGCTTCAGCCTTAAGTCTGATGTACGTTTCCACCATCGTCTCAAAGTTACGTGCTACGATATCAACGTCGTCGGCGAAGTCAAATAGGACAGACTTCCTGAAGATCGTGCCACTCGTGTCTATCCCAGCTCTTCGAATCACACCCTCCAATGCAATGTTAAACAACAAACACGACAATCCATCACTTTGCCGTAACCCTCTCCGAGATTCGAAGGGACTCGAGAGCGTCCCTGATACTCGGACGACACACATCACTCGATCCATCATTGCTTTGATCAACCGCGTCAGTTTTTCCGGAAATCCATATTCGTGCATGATTTGCCATAGCTGGTCTCGATCGATTGTATCATACGCTGATTTGAAGTCGATGAAAAGATGATGTGTGGGCACGTTGTATTCGCGACATTTCTGCAGTACTTGCCGAATCGGGAAAATCTGGTCCGTAGTAGCGCGGGCACCCATGAATCCCGCTTGGTATTGCCCCACGAACTCCTTTGCAATTGGTGACAGGTGGCGGCATAACATTTGGGAGAGCAACTTGTAGGGGGCGCTCAGGGGCGTGAGCGCAGGATAATGGAGGAACCAGCTTGTCGGCCTATTTATAGGTGGGACACTTTTTTCCTTTCAACCCATCGTCTAGTAATCATTCCTCCAAAATTAGTTTAGTACTTGGGGGGGGGGGCGGGCGGTGCCCCGTTTTTTTTTAGTTGGCTGGGGGGGGGTGGTCAACACCGGGGGCTTTGTTTTTTTTCAAAACACCATTTTCTGTCACTTCCGGGAGGGGTTTGGGGGGGTCTGTGGTCTTTTGGGGGGGGTTGTTTTCGTGCCACTTTCGTTCGCTGTAACATTACCGTTCAGGTGCTCGTCGAAGTCCTGCTTCCACCTTTCAATCACCTCACACTCTCCTGTGAGAAGGTTGCCATCCAGGTCTCTGCAAATATCAGCTTGTGGTACGTAGCCTTTGCGCGAGCTGTTTAACTTCTCGTAAAATTTGCGTGTGTCGTTATCACGGTACAGTGCTTCTATTTCTTCGCGGTCTCGATCTTCCCTCTGGCGCTTTTTCCTTCGAAGAATAGAATTTTGTCTGTTCCGTGCCTGTCTATACCGATCCACATTCGATCTCGTACGGTGTTGCAGCATTCTTCTCCTCTACTAACTGCTTGCATTCGCCATCAAACCAGTCATTTTTTCGATTCGGTGCAGAAGTACATAGTGTCACTAATGCAGTGCTACCAATGGCGGTTCGTATATTTCTCCAGCCATCCTCAAGAGTAGCTGCGCCAAGCTGCTCTTCCGTTAGTAGGGCTGCTTCTAGCTGTTGCGCGTATTCCTGGGCAACTTCGGTTTCCCTTAGTAGCTCAATGTTAGGTCGTGGCGTCCGAAATCGACGCTTGTTGTACACCGTCGAGAGTTTTGAGCGCATCCATACTGCAAACTAGGTAGTGGTCCGAGTCTATATTCGCGCTGCGGTAAGTGCAAACTTTGATGATATCGGAGAAGAATTTCCCGTCGATTAGAACATGGTCGATTTGATTCTCTGTTCGTTGGTCAGGTGATCTCCAAGTCCATCTCCAAGGCTTTGTGGATGTCTTTACGGGGGAAGAAGGCACTTCGGACTACTAAACCAGTAGTGAACTAAGTTCACGCATCGTTGGGCATTGTCGTTCGATACGGTATGCAGGCTGTTAGGCGCTATTACCGGTCTGTACATTGCCTCCCGTCCTACCTGAGCGTTCATGTCACCAATGACGACTTTTACGTCCCGCTGCGGGCAGCCATCATACACCTGCTCTAGCTGCGCGTAGAACGCTTCTTTTTCATCATCGGTCTCCCGTCGTGTGGACAGTGTACGTTGATGATGCTGTAGTTGAAGAATCGACCCTTGAACCTCAGCTTGCACATTCTAGCGTTGATCGGAAACCATCCAATCACGCGTTGACGCATTTTTCCCAGCACTACAAAGCCGGTGCCCAGCTCGTTTATGGTACCACAGCTCTGGTAAAAAAGTAGCCGCTCGATGCCCGCTTTTCCATACCTTCTGTCCTGTCCAGCAAACTTCCTGCAGTGCTACGACTTCGAAGTTACGTGGTTGAAGTTCGTCGTAGATTATCCTATCGCAGCCAGGGAAGCAGAGCGATTTGCAGTTCCATGTTTCGAGTTTCCAATCGTAGTCCTTAATTCGTCGCCTAGGTCTTTCCGATTGTTCCGGTCCGTATTAACTTCTGTATTATTTGTAACATTGATTTTTTAAGGGCGGCTTGTTGGGCCTTCCCCAACCCCCTGTCTCGCCGGAGGACCATCGTGCACAGCACTGTTTAGAGTCCCACGCTGGCATGAGGACGATGATCAGCCGCTCCTAACATGGAGAACAGACGCTGTTTTGAGCCGCCCCTAACATGGAGAACAGACGCTCAGATAGACTGCGCCCTTTGAAGAGGGCAAGACTTACTTAAAACATAATATTTTTATCGATGTGTGCCTATGATGACACGTAAGAGCTGTTTAAAATCACGATAAAACTATATCAGGTTTTGATAGTTCTATGATTTCCTTCTTCAAGATCAATCTGCTCATGCTCATTTTATGATTTCTTCTTGAAGAATACTTTCAGTACTTTTGGTCTAGTTTCTAACAATCTTGATTAATAAAAAACCTATCAATGTTATATGCAGGGCTGGTAGCGGGTCACTTTTTAGTGACTTGGTCAATATTTTGAAAGTCACTATTAAAAAAAGTCACTATTTGCATCCAAAGGTCACTAAACTCACTATTTTTCTGAAAATGGTCACTAAAGTCACTATTTTCGCGGCGCCGATTGTAAAAAGTTTTAAAAAATCACTTGTTCCTGTTGTACAATAAAGCTTGCTTCAGATAGAATTGGAACAAAAACAATTGCCTGCATTTCAGTTATTTATTATTGAATTCAAGATCTTTTTTTATAAAAATGTAGCGTTTTCTTCATACTTTTAAGAAAAAATACGGATAAAATTATTCGTCACGGTTTCGAAGGAATTCTCGAATTTTTCTTGTAACATGGCTCATTAGGCGGCGCACACCTTCTTCGTCCATCGTTTTAGCTATCTTATTCCACCAGGTCTACATCTGATTGATGTCTTTGACAACCTTTCCCTTTGCCTTGAGTCTCTTCTTCATGATTGCCCAGTATTTCTCAATAGGGCGGAACTGGGGGCAGTTGGGTGGGTTAAGGTTTTTCGGAACAACCTGGGCCCCTTTCTCTGCATACCATTCTTGAACGACTTTGCTGTAATGACAGCTTGCCAAATCTGGCCAAAACATTACGGGATGGTCGTGGGATCGAATGAACGGCAAAATTCGTTTTTGGAGACACTCTTTTTGGTATAGTTCCGACGTCATTGTCTTATTTGTAACGAAAACTTTCGTTTTTTTGCCACAGCTGCAAATGCCCTGCCAAATCATGAATTTTCGTGCAAATTTGTCGGCAAAAACAAATTTAAATTTGGCTGGAACATCCCCCCGAGCCGTTGCCAAGTAAAATTTTTGACCTGGGATTTGCCCGAAGTCAGCCTTGACATAGGTTTCATCGTCCATCAGAAGACAACCGTCGAACTTGGTCAGCACCTGGTCGTATAGCTTCCGAGCACGGATTTTGGCCACACTATTCTGTTTTATGGTCCGATTTGGCTGTTTGCTAGCTCGATACGACTTGATTCCTTCCCGGAGTCGAGTTCTCCTCACGGTACTATGGGTAGCACCGAATTTTCTGGCCAAATCACGGTCCGACAGATTGGGATTCCTCTTAATCGTCTTCAAAATCTTACCACGCAGTTTCCGGTCGACAGTTCCACTCCGACGATTGGCTTGAGGCTTCCGAATCGTCGTCAATGTTTCCTTATACCGTTTGATAACGCGCCATACGGTATTTCTGGGCAATTTCAGCTGTTTAGCTATCCTAGATGCAGACCACAATGGATTTTCCAAATAACTGTGCACAATTTTTTCCCTTCTTTCGGCTTCCATGTTGATTGTTTACAAAGTACAGTCGATTTGCGGAATGTCAAAAATACATACGTGAAGCTGACAAAATTCCCGACACGTGGGCGCCAAGAACTTCCAAATCCGTCCACCAGGAGCGCCACAATATTAGCAAAAGATACCCTGGCGAACGCTGTCCCGCCTCTACCTCAATTGAACTTGTCAAATGCAGAGCGCTGGTCGGTAACAGCACTCTAGATTAGCTTGAATGCGACGCACGTGGTCCCATAGTACATCATCTTTCATTATGTTCATAATATTCCAGCTATTTTATAATAATTTTTCATATTGCTATACAAATAAACCCAGTGAAGTCCATGACAAATCGAACGGGATAGGAGTAAAAACTTAAAACGTTTATCCAATATACAAAAAAAAGTCCAATGAAAAGAATCAAGTCATTTTTGATTTATACTCTCTTTTTTTACAAAAATATGTTGTTTGATTATGTTTTGTTTTTTATAGCAGACTACCCTACTACTAATTGTAAATCAGATAAACGGCTTATTTTCGGTTACTCACTTAGTAATTCTTAATCTAGATTTGTTTGTTCGTATGCCGACAGTCAAGCAAACTCAATTCAATCATAGGTGAAATTGGGATATGTACATTGCAATTCGACCAGTTTATAAAAGCGTAATGATTCAAAGTTCCATTAAAACTCGTTCACTAGAATTTTATATTTTTTCTAGAAAATTTCTGAGACAAATATTCTTAGTTTATGATAATGTAGATTTTAAAAATTCATAACTCATCAATTATATAAGTTTATTCTGACTTTGCTTGACTGCTGTTAAACCGAATATTTTTTCGGCAAAGTTGTTAAGTTGTTGGAGAATTCGATCTGAAATTTTTTGATAAAGTTTACAAGCTATTGATAAGCATACTGATCTATTTAAATGATATTTTCTAAAGTTTCTTCTAGAGGGAAGAACCACTCATACATCTAATGTACGCTGATCTGGAAAGGTTGGTGTGAACCATCGTCGTTCGAGATTGTAAGCCCAACGTGTGTCCTGCGAATACTTTACTTCCAGAGGACATTCTCGTCAATATTGAGAACTTGCTACCTGTCCTCTCAGGCCTAATTTATGCAAGCAATTTGGTGAATTCTGATGGATGCTGCTCAATAACATAGAAATGATTGAATATAGTAGGAAATATTTTTTTGAGATGTGCTGGGTCGTCCAAACTGCCCAGGAGATCAGAACTTAAGATGTACAGTTGTAACAATAGCTTTATCCGCTATACAATATTATGATATGTATTCAAACATATTCAATGAATGTCCTGGAAGACCAACTGAAACTATGAGATAATCATGGGATATTCTATACCAAACAAACTAACTTTACTTTGTATAGCCCACAAAGCTATTGTTACAATTGTAGACCTTAAATTTTGAAGGACAGTTTGAATGAACTGAAATAAGCAAGGTTATACTATGATATCTGTGGCCGTTTCAGAATATTCATTGAATATGTTTGAATATTTATCGTAGCTTTGTATAGCCCAAAAAGCTACGGTTACTACTGTATATCTTAAGTTCTGAACCCAAGATCAGTTTTTATGAACCTCAAAATCCCAAGATATTTCATTAAATCGGTTGACCTTCCAAAACGCTCACTTAATTTGTTCAAATACATATTGTTACTTTGTTTAGTCCAAAAAGCTTGTGATTTTAAGCTGCAATTTAAAACTTAAAACCTTCAGCTGTAGATTTTATGTTTTTAATTCCAGGAAAGTTTGGATAACATAGAACATCCGAAGATTATCTCATAATGTCTGTTGTTCTTCCAAAATATTCAATGAATATGTTTCAATACACATTGTAGCTTTGCGTAGCCCAGAAAGCTTTAGTTACAACTGTAGGTCCTATGTTCTTAAAGATAGTTTGGATTACCTAGAACATGTCATATTGCTTTATGATGTTTTTTGACTTTAAGAATATTTATTGAATATGTTTGAATATTTATTGTAGCTTTGTATTGCCTAAAATTTACTGTTATAACCGTAAATCTTAAGTTCTGAACGCCAAGACAGTTTGGATGACCTTGACCATCCCAAGATTAACTTCTTATGTATTTTTACGTTCGAAAATATTCACTGAATATACTTGAATACGTGACGTAGCTTTGTATAGCCCAAAAAACTACTGTTACTACCGTATATTTCAAGTTATGAAATCCAGGACGGTTTGGATTACCTAGAGGATCCAATCAAAGTTATAAAATAATGACTAGATTCATTGATTATTTTTGAATATAGATGGTCACCATATATAGCTCAAAAAACTTCTGTTACAACTGTAGATCTTATGTTTTGAACTTAAGGACAGTTTGGAGTACCTTGAATATCCCAAGATTATCGCATTATGTCTGTTGGCCTTCCAAACTATGCAATCAATATTGTTAAATACATATTGTCCCTTTAAACCCTCCAAGCACCTACTGTTACAACTGTAGATCTTATGTTCCGAACTCAAGGATAGTTTGGATGATCTAGATTATCCCCGTTCATCTCATGATGTTTTTTTTTTACGTTCGAAAATATTTACTGCATATGGTTGAATACGTAGCGTTACTTTGTATAGCCCAAAAAGCTATAGTTACTACTGTAGATCTTAAGTTCTGAACTCAAGGACAGTTTTGATGACCTAGAACATCACAAAGATATCAAATAATGACTGTTGACCTTCCGAAAGGGTCATTCAATATGTTTGAATACATATCGTAACCTTATATAGCTCTAAAAGCTACGGTTACAACTGTAGATCTGAAGTTCTGAACTCAAGTACATTTTAGATGACCTAGAACATCCCAGAAAGATACAAAAATGTTACACGTTTATCAACGAGAATTTAATAATACGTATGCATATGTACAATATTCTAAAACAACGCTTTACACTATTAAAGGCATTTCTTTTTTCTTCCTGAACTTCTTCATATTCGGGATGTTCTAGGTCGTCAATTAAGCCTTAAACTCATAAGTTTTTTATATTTTCCAGATAGAAAAATTGATGGAAAACAAATTTACCGAAGACAGTGTACACTTTCATTCAATCTGTGTGATTGTATACAGCTATTATCTTTTTGGGGTAATATGTGACCCCTTAGGCCTGAAGGAGTTAAGATACTTTTTAAGACAAGGCTTAACATTTATGATTTTTTCAATCGTTTGTGGCCTGAAATCAACAATGTTCTCTATTGAAATTGATGCGTAGAAATACTTCCGATCGATTGGAGTAAACATTTTGAAAATCTTTTGAGAAATGACAGATATTAATGCTCAAAACCTGACCACTTCTCGTGACGGTCGCAATGCTATTTTTTTAAATTATACCCCTGTATAGAAAACAAAGACGTAGTCCTACGTCAAAAGTCTGGTTAGCAGAATTCGTTTATTAAATATTGCCAATGGCTCGACTCACCAACCGTTGCATCCAAAGAAAGCTCCAAGTATGCTGTGATAATCGCCAAGTTTTTTTCCGATTCAGGTCAACTATGATCTTTTTATTGACGATTGGAACTTGTTAAAATGCTAGGTGCTGACCTTGAGTACAGAGTACAGAATAGAGGAGTATTGGAACCAGTTGTTTACTAAGAAAACGGCTGTAAGTGAGCCAAAATACCCTGAGGTGATTAAGGTAGTGAAAACAGTTTCACATGGCAACGGCTCAAAAAAGGAATTGAGAAGCAAGATATGTCAGAAGTAATTCCAGCACAGACCATGCTGGAAGGCGTTTCAACCGTGCGTATAGACCCGTCTTCGCAAAAACGAGCTGCGGACCAAGTTCAGGAGGTCGTGGAGAAAAAAAAGTCGCTTGATTACGTTGCTTCCTTACAAAAGAAAAGTAAAAAAACCCAAAACGTGACACTTCGCCGCAGTATTATTCATGTTTGCAAACGGGGGTGATCACTTAATTAATTGTTACTGTACTTACATATACAAAAATGTATAAAAGATTTAAAAAATACTAAAATTTGGAAATCACTTTTTAGTCACTAAAGTCACTATTATTTATCCATAAATCCGCTACCAGCCCTGTATATGGTATTACAAAATGGATTGGACGATTTGAGGGGAATTTTATTTGTATGAGTGATTCCATGAACGTGCGGCATGTTATTGATACATTTCCCATGCGACGTTGAATTTAAAAGTTTGAACATTTTAACACGAAACGATTCCATGCTAGAAAGATAATTTATTCAAAAAATAAAAATCAATCAAAATTTTCATAATTTGAGGAAGCAGTTGATTACAGAACCAATTGTGTTCTGAACCCTTTGTTTAAAATCGAAATATTATTTAATACCGTAAAAATCATAAGTAAAAACAAAACAAAAGCATTTTACGGCTGCCACTCTGAAAGAATAAAAATAGCTACGTAGAGAAACTGCCCCCATATTAATCTCATTGTTCCTATATTCATCCTACGATGAATCAAACAATTGGGCAGTTGAATGATCGGTTTCGTTTTCTAATAATGTTTGCTTACGTTAAATAACTACAACAAATATTACTAACTAATCCTGTCACGTGTATATCGTTTTATTTCAAGTAAGATGAATTGCAAAGTGATGAGATTAATATTGTACATATTCCCTATTTCCACTGAATCCACCATAAAATTCCGTAAAAAATCAATATGTCTTGCACTAGATTTTTTGTTTTAATATTTTTAAGGAATATGATTAGTTTATCTTTCTTTACTCACGGTATTTGTCTGATAAAACCCGTTCCAACTACATCGTGTACAATATATACTCTAACACTTTTTCATCTTGTCGTATTGGTGAACCAAAAGTTCAAACACTATCTATATATTGGTGCAGTCGTGCACTGTGTATTCACAAACCATTGAAAGTTCTGTTTGATTACTTTCATTCAGTGTCCATCTTTTATCAACAATGAATTTATCGCAGAATTTCTCGATTGGATGCAGCTGGGTTGGTGTTTTTTGGTACCACAGTGAAGTCCATCGGTCCATCAACCTTGTAGCGTAATGGACCGATGCCAGGTCCGGTGTGTAGTATTATCCTCTCTGGTATGGTGCTTCAGGATTAAGGCGGCCACAGCATGTCTCCATGAAAAGAACAGAGGGTTCGACAACCCTTTTCGACTGATGATCAGCCACAGGAGAAACTTCTTCGGGAACATGGTGTGGGAGATATACTTGACCTTACTGCTCAACTCCTTGGTGGGAGGCGTTATACAAAAATTGTATAACTAAAGTGTAAGTTAGTAAAGAGTGAGTCGATAATTATTGTGACACTTTTAAACTTGCGTAACTTTTTGTTCATCCACATGCAATAGCCTGGGTAGCAGCATCGCACTTTGAAAAAAAAAAAAACTTAAGAATAACATTCAACTGTCTCAGGGATCCTCCCAAGGTTCCAGGAACGGATGGCAGTTGATCACAAGCCAGGAGCTGGACGAAAGCCGGGAACAACGCGAATAAAATAAAACGAGCGAACGCTGATTGCTCATTTCAAGCGGAATCCGGACGTTTCAACGCGGGATGTTTCGCAATGTTTCGTCCAAAGGGCCAAGAAAAGATCCGGGACGAACGCCAGCAGAGTATTTCCAAAAGGTGTGCCTGAATCAAAGTAGATTTAAAGTAGTTACCGGGACAGGAGTATTTCACGGGTAGGGGCAAGTTTGCTGTGGATAAACGTTTCACACGGAAGAAGCAGTTTAAATTCGCATAGAAGTACCTGATTTGGCAGGCCACATGCACTTCTGGCAAACGGAGTGAACCATTTGTGAGCAAAAGCACCGTAAGGGAGATTTAAAAAAAACTGAGTGCCTCCAGCACGATAAAAAAAAAATTTTTTTTTGGCCTGATTTGACTTGATGCCACTACTATAAAATCATGTATGAACCCACCAAACAGTCTCGAACTTTGAAAGAAAAGAGGAGCGACGAAGGATAAAAAGGAAATGATGAGGAAGTAGGGAAAAAAATCTGAAAAATATGTATCGGAAGCGACCGTGCAGGACTCTAATGGAGGGCATAAACCGTAAAAGTCGAGCATTTTATTCAAACTCATCTTAAAATGAATCTGACGTATGTAAGCTGAAATAAATACACGTACTGAACTACTGTACAAAATTGGTTTCATTTCGATAATTTCAGCCGATCTACCAATCTAAAGTGTAGCAATAATTATCGACTCACCCTTTTGTCCTTATTGCCCTAAAAGTTTGATTAGCAATTTTTAAGTTGCATCTTTATCGGATACCCTCTTTATTTGGGAGAGACTGTCCCATTCCGCGTTGCGAAAATAAACAATTTGGATAGTTAGTATTGACGTTGTAGTGGTAAGAATACTGCGTTTTTACCATTTTTGTTGCGTAATTTTACATTTTTCATTACATACCAAAGACACACAAAAGCGAAATGGCAATGGAAAAAAATTCTTAACATTTCCGAACAATGGAATCTAACTAACTAACCTAAAGCACACGAATCTAACTATCGGACTGACTACTAACAACTCGTATGCATAAAGGGACTAATAAGTGGATTTTTTTTATTAAATCAAGCGCAATCTTTCGCCTTTTGAGACTGTCGGCAAAAAGAAGGTGACATTTTTTGTCTCTCCGTTTTCTATCTTTTGCGTTCGTTCTCGTGTGCGATATACAACATGGGTGAGACGTACACAAACATGTCATATGAAATTAAGTGCTCCGGTACAGACAATTTCGTTATTTTACGAAAAGTACGATTGATTCTGCAAAATACTAATGTTAGTACTCATTTGGAAGTCGAAACTAGAATCTATGTTAGTGTCATACCTTCAAAATTGAAAAATTAAAGCAAATAGTTGTGCACTTGTATAAAATTATGATTGATCAAGTCTCTTACCGCTGGCTGGTCTTTCTTCATACCATTCAATATTATAATCTATCACTTCCTCATTGAATCATAACAACCCATTGAGATGTCATTGTCAATGTTCTGGATCCTATTTTGTGTACCTTATCTATCTGCCGATTCAGACTACCAATCGAAGCCCGAGCTACCAAATGCCTCGCTGTTATCAATCACAACAATAGATAATGAAATGTAGGTAAACAAGATATTGCTCCAAAGAAATTCCACTGCTATCACCAACCGCCGCGCTATCGCTTTTTCTTGATAAATTAACGCCATTTCGAATGTTTCCTTTAAACCTCTTTTTTATCCCGTCTCATGGATGTCGCAAATATCTCAACTATGTCTTTGTTTTCTTCTTTTTTGTCTTCCAGCAGTCGAACCCAAAGCAAAGATAGTCAGCAAAGTTCGCAGAGTGATATCAGTCTGACGGGTGGATCACCGAAGTTGCAGCCGAAAGTTTCCAGCACAAGTAAGTACAGAAACAGCTAAACATACCCCAAACTACCTTTCCTTCCCGAGCGCAGAATCGAAATTAAGTTCTTATTGCTATACTGCCTTTCTACGCATAATTGTCCCATATTCTGTGGGTTTCCCTATATACATGGGACAGTTATGCTTATAACGGCAGTATAAAAGTTGGGTATGTCCTGTTCGATTCAACTTGAATCTGAGCGATAGCGGTGGGTACAAGTTCGAAGAATTAAGCGAGCTTAACTCACCAAGGAAGCTTTTGGTTTTTATTTTATTTTAACGAAGCCGTATGGTGGGTGTTATTGTGGGTGCCTCGCTGAATGCATACTTTTCGGCGATTTTGTTTCTGTTGAAGTTGTCGGTTTCTTTCTTTTGTTTTTCCTGAACATACACCTACTTCGAAAGTTTCGTTTTTCTTTGTTGTTTATTTGAACTTAGATACTGGTAAGTAGCATCACCAGCCGTCGTCGGTCTGCAATGTTTGAAGTTTGTTATGTTTTCCTGTAAGGAAGAGA
This sequence comes from Aedes koreicus, assembly GCA_024533555.2. NCBI lineage: Eukaryota > Metazoa > Arthropoda > Insecta > Diptera > Culicidae > Aedes > Aedes koreicus. Next base: position 460,283 of record JAHHFK020004119.1, read on the forward strand.
AATCTTTCAAATGTAAAACAAGGTAGTGATTCGATATTCAGAGCTAAGTGGCGAACCAGCCCAGGAGGCTGAAAGCCACTCTAATAAAGATAGAAAAAAAAAAGATTTTCAGATAATGCAATGTGAGCAAATTTAAGCCTTAATGTGAAGGCAAATCAACATAACTCATTAACAGTTAAAAAATTCTCACGTTCAGTTTTGCTTTCCCATTGGACATGAAATAGTATCATTACCGAAGAGTCATCTCAATCTCTAAAGCATTCCGTCGATTACATTTCAACCATCAACTATCATATATATCAGAGAGCTGTGTAACCGTTGACAGCAGCAGCTATGGACGAATGCTCATCTCTGCATTTTGAGGAATGATGCCACTCACTATTGCAGCAGCGTTGGGTCTTTATGAGTGTAGTAACAACTAAAGGTATTCAAGCTCAAACGATAGCTCTTGAAGCGAGGAAAACCTGAATGAAATGTTGTGTTGTGACTCGGCGTTGTGTTGGTCGTTGGATTTACCAACCACTTGCTTGCTGGTTGTTGTCTCGCGTCGTGCTCTTAATTCCGAGTGGTTGCAGAGTAGCTTTACAACGGCTGTTCACCTTCACCGACCGCCGTGGTTTCTCCGACCGTGACTTCGGTTTGGGATTTGTTTGTTTTTATTTCTCAATTCCTCGCTGCCGTATAGTGCGCGTAAATGGGGAATGAGAAGAGAAAGGTGTTTCGCTCACATTTTAGTCGGATCTTAGCGATCGGGCTTTGAAAAGAACGGGTATGGCTGCTGAGACGGGGAACTTTTCGTTCTTGTTTGCTGCTGTTGAATGCTTGTAAATTAAATTTGAAGGAGATATGTGCGTCTATGGACTTTCGTGGTTCACTATAAATCTTCCGTATTTGTATTATAGAGTGAACATTCTTACTATGAAATTATATTGCTCTTAACTTTTAATGATTGACAATAGGTCGAACGAAACTCATTTTTGTGTGAATAGTTCTAAAAGCAAAAAAAAAAAAATCGTCAGGCGAAAATTCGCAAATTACCTTTAAAGAAAACAAGCAAACGAACTTTTTTTTATTCGTTTATTTTCCGTCGGCCTATTTCCTCACAACTTGGTGACAACCACCGACGCCAGGAAGACGACTCCACCACCTGGACCCTACATATCGCACTCATCGATACATGAGCCGAGACCAACGGCTTAACTTCCCTTCCGAAGGAAGACAGCAATTGAACTGGAAACATTATCTTCAGGCAAAAAACTTCCATGACGAAACCGGATATGTAGATACTTGTGGCATTATTCTAAACGAGATGGTCAAAAGAATCTTGTTTGGGAGATTTAAAGATATTCTCTTAGAATACTTGTAACGAAAAGCAGGAACTTCTTTGATTCTTACCTGAGGGTTTTGGGACCGTCAAATTAAATTTCATGTCGATGCTTTGGAGTAAATAAAAACTCGAAGAAGAAGCGATGACGAAAAAAATGATAGAATTATCATATGAAAATTTGTGAACTCTTAATTTTACATGCCATGACGTAATTTTCAGTCACAAAAACTTAATTTTTGGTTTTTAGTTTATATTAAACATTAAAACAATGTTTAATTTTCATCTAGAATTTATAAATCTTATGAGTCTTACTAGAGAGAGCAATTGCGTTTGTACAGCATAATTGATGCATTCTTTTAGTGAAGCTCCTTTTGAAATGATAGCAGTCTACCAAAGATTTCCCCTATCGTGAATCTGTAGATATGCATAATTATATTGTGTTATCGAAACCTGTGAAATTTTTTTAAATGTTTTAAAATGTTAATGTTAAATTTAAATTATAAGATACTACTGTAACTGAAATTGTCATCAGAGGAGAACTACGAGTAGAGATACTATACTGCGGCGTGCGTTGTCAATGCCAGCCATTGCATGACTGTATACTGTGGAAAACTTCTATACGGAAGTAGAATGCATACAAATGAGAGGTGCATTAATTTTTCAATTCATGGTACAGTAATTTTATGTGTTTTAATCCTTAAAATTAAATACGGTTGACCTATTCTTCAGCTCTTGATGTGAAATTCCATCACAAGACATTATTTCACATCTTACACCGTGTCCAATATATTCTCATACAAAATAAAACTCTATTTATTTCAAATCGATAATCCAGTTTTTTTTTTGATAACTTTACCCATTATACTGCAATATAATACTGATCAACTACAGCATATGTTTTGGAATAACACCACCTTTAACCTTCTTGACCAGCTCTAGACGTTTTTCGCAACCGTCACAGGCGGCATGCACGACGTCCATCGGCATTTCGTCCCAAATTCGTTTGATTACGGTTTTGAATTGGTTCATATTAGACGCCCTGTGGTCATTTACCTTCGCCAGCATGTATGACCATACGAAATAATCCAAGGGATTCAGATCTGGTGAACTGGGAGGCCATTCATTCTTGTCCAAAAAGTCGGTCAAATTTTCTCGGCACCAGCCCTGAACGAGATTTGCAGTATGCGATGGCGCTCCGTCCTGCTGAAACACATAGTGATCATCTCCAAACACCTCTTGTACATATGGCTTGACAACTTTCTCCAAAACTTCCGTTTTATAATATACGGCATTCACTTTAACGCCTTTTTCGATGAAAACCAGTGGTAATTTGCCTCGCTTGCAAATTCCTCCCCAAACCATCACTGATGCAGCACTTTGGAACCGTGGAATATACCTATCACTCTCTGGAACAGTTCTCGAAGAGAGAGCCCACAATCTGGCGTTCTGGACATTGTGGGATTGTTGCAAGACGAATAACTTTTCGTCGGAAAAGATAAATTCTTCCCCACCGTGCCGCGACAAAAGCAGACTTGCTCTTTCGAGTCGTTTCTGCTTGGAAGGTTCCGAAACTCCGTGAACCTTACGTTTCTTGAAAGCTTGGAATCCGTAGTCATTTTGCAGTATATTGTGCATTGACGATCTCGAAACATTCAGATCTGCGGCCATTTTACGTACAGAGCGCTGTGATTTTCGTCTAATCCGTTCCCTGACCACTTTAACAACTCGTGCAGTCCGCACCGTACGAGTACGACCGGATCTCTTCCGGTCATCCAACGAGCAGGAGTCACGGTACCTTCGGATGGTTCGGTACACAAAATCCCGCTTTACTCCGAGGTTTTTCAAATTTCTGAAAATAGCGCCCGGGCGCTCACCTTTCAAAAACTTTTTTTATCACCACAGCACGAAACTCCTTCATCGCTGGTAAAAGATAAACACCGAATGAAAACAATCGGACATAACCTAAAAGCGTTTGTATAAACATAGTGCAAAACTACACCAACACATACGTGAAGCATGTAGAGTAGTTGCACGACACCAATGCAAGGAAAAAGTATATGAGAATATATTGGACACGGTGTATTGTGTTTACTTTCAAGTGAAAACCATTGTTTTTGAATTTGCATCTATTCACACACATACAGTTTAGTCAATTAATGATTTACTTGATTTGAAATTTGAATATTATATCAATAACAGCTCATGTAATTCTCAGTATTTTTGAGAGTGTACATAGTTACTGAGAACTCAAAAATATGTGCTTATGCGGCAAGCAGCAGAATTTTTTTTTCAAGGATCTGAAGAGGTTAAGAAATTTCCACAATTTTTTTGGAATCAAGATTTGCAATGGGATAGTAAAGAAACTAAATTTAATCGGATAGTAGAACCCGGTGCGTGCATTCCAGTTATAAAAACTATGTTCAAATTCGTTTCGACCCACATCTTCGTTGTGTTTGTTGGCGAACTATTGATTTTTATGTCTGCTTGACTTTAATTGAATGGACTACACGTGCACGAATATCATTTTTTACTATCGCTTGATACGATAGCTTCGGAAATATGAAAAAAAAAACCAGGGAGAGCATCATAAGAGTTGAAAAGACTCAGTCTATTGGTTCTCTGTAGAGATTGTCTCCAAATATTTGCTGATACTGACTGCAGAAAAGTTCGTAAATGAATAAACGTTAAGCATAATTATCAAAAAACGTTTGTGTTTCGCCCAGTTGGTTTGTCACTACATTTCATTTGCAAACGACATTGTTCGGAAATTGAATTCATAAAAAGGTAAAACCCCAAAAATGTATAATTATGTTATCCATCTAAAAGATGGTTCATTGCTGGAACTGTTCAAATGAATGATGCTGCATTCTTACGAATAGCACACCTTTCATTTACGTAATTTTCTATAACATCGGTCTTGAAGGTGAACTGCGTTAATGGAAGCCCGGTGCACAGTCCACCGTAACTGTACTGGATGCTTCGCAAGGAACGGACTTACACGGTTGTTTTGTTTTCAAATGCTGTTGGACCCTATCCAATGGTTGCTCCAGATATCATGCTGAACGTATCCCCTCCAACACAGAAAAAAATGAATTTCAACAGACGCGTTCATACAGCACACAACATTGTTTGCAATCTTCCATACATCAGACCTGATTCCGGCGATATCTGGCTAATATTTACATGAAATATCCCATTAATTTATGCCAAATAGATCATTTCCTTTATGTGCATTAGATAACGCAGAAAATTTAATATTTCTTTTAAACTGTGCAAGTACAACATTTTTTAACATTCATTTCTGATGGAGAACTACTTTAATAGTGGCTTTCTGTCATTCACCGCTATTACTCAGTCATTTTCAAACCAATTAACTGTATTTTGGAGCATGTATTGTGTCACACATACAATATTCATGTTTGAACAATCAAGTCGTCACTTGGTTAGTGAATGGCTGAGTACAGGGTGTCTCACAATAGGCGTCACTAAAACAAAATGGGATTACTGAAAAACAAATCAACCAAATCGTAGCATTTATTTTTCATTTGAAAGATACATGTTATAGAAATAAACCAAATTAATTCAATTCTAATCCCTCACCCTTTTCCTTGATAACTTTGCGCAAACGCTTTGTAAACCCATTGCAGCTGGTACGTACGATTTCCTGAGGAATTTGGTCCCAAATATCAACCAATGTTTCTTGAATCGATCTAAAGTAAGCCCATTCGTAGGGCCCATATGTTAAAGCATATAACGCCAACCAAAGTAGTCAAGTGGGTTGAGTTCCGATGAAGATGCCGACCATTCTTCGCTTGTGATGAAATCACGCAAATTTTCCGCGCACCACGCTTGTGTCTTCTTTACCTTGTGAGCTGGAGCTGAGTCCTGTTGGAAACAATATGGTGTATTCCCATACAGCGTTGAAGCATGAGGAAGCAGATGGTTTTTCAAAACCTGCTCAATGTAATATTCAGTGTTGATTTTACGTTAGGTTCTATGAAAAGAAGAGGAAATTTTCCTTCTCGTGAAACGGCGCCCCATAGCATGATTTTCGATACATTCTGATAGCGTTCTACACCTAGTTTATCTCTTGGACTATTGGCATGACTTTTGCCATACACACGATCATTTTGTTGATTATGATTGTCCTGAAGGACGAAGAGCTTATCATCCGAAAATAAAATCTCGCAGTTACCGTGTCGAACCAAAAGACTTGTGCTTCTTTGGACCCTGGCTTGCTTTTGACGCTCCGTCAACCCGTGAACCTGTTGTTTCTTGTACGGCTTGCATTCCAGACTATGTCTGAGGAGCCTGTTCATTGAAGCAGGGGACATTTGAAATTGTTTGCTCAATTTACGGCCAGATTCGGCCGGATTACGTCTTATTCGCTCCCTCACACATTTGATCTTTTTCTTCGTTCTGGCAGTTCGTCTGGCACCTCCTTTGTGTTGAATATGGACATTTCCAGTTTCCTTGAACCGTTTCAAGGTACGAAAAACAAAACGCTTACTCACTCCGAACCGAAGGCTATTGAATATCTGTCACGGTCTCAGCTTTTGCAAATGTAATTTTAAAACTTGTTCCCGTATGGCTTCCATGGTAGCTGATAAATATAAACAAACGGAATCGCTTATTTATCTTCAGCGATAAGCTGTCAAAAGAATACAGTCAAAACGGGTATAATCCATTCCGCTGTTAAAATTTCCCAGCTGAAATAAACCAAGGCTGAAAAAAGGTGACACCTATTGTGAGACACACTGTAATAGAGTGTCATTTGTAAATTTCATAATTAAAAATTTCAATTCCAAAACTCTAGTTTGACTGAACAGAGTTAGTTCATTCATACACCATTCCGACTGAGTTACTAACGTTCAAAATCTAACCATATTTCGTGACGCTCCAACTTTACGCACTCGCAACGTGTACCCTCGTATTCAAAATATAGACTTAGTCCTACGTCAAAATCTAAAAATCCAGTTTCCATGCACCACTGTTCATGGTTGATCAAATCTTCAATACTGGGTAATGTGGAAGAATGCATCTCATTTTTAAATTTTGGTCTGTGTTGTTTAGCTCAAAACATGCAGTAGTTATAAGGGCCAATCTAAAGCAACGAAATGGTACGCATATATTTGATCCGAATGTAATTTAAAAAGTGCACCAAATATTCAAATTCAGGGTCTTCTGCATTATCAAACTCACCAGCATTATCTAAGACACCCCGTTTTGCGGTAAGTCGTTTAATTTGAAACTTGTTTCGGTGCGATTGGAATTTCCTGTAATGGAAAATTTGTCGTTTCTCAATTTATTACTTTCGAAGTAGGGTATGTGTCCCATGACTTTGCCTAATATGCAGCAATCGCTAACATTTTTAATATAATTGATAGTGTATTTGAGCTGTAAGCTATATTTAACTAATTATACACTTGCTTATACAAGCTTAATAGGACGTTTGGTAGAATGTATCAGGGAAAGTTACACAACTCATTTTTAAGAAACTTTCGAGGGATATGGATGTAATGTCGGTCTATAAGCACAAAATTGGGTCTATTCATGGATGCAACTTTGTCCCATTCTATAGAATTATTATTAAATGCTTCTGATTTTTTTATATTTAAGGCATTGTCGCTGTATTCGCTTTGCCTATCACAATGTTTCACAAAATAAACTAAAATAAAACTGCTGAGAACTTTTCACATATAATTTATCAGCCATTCGATTATAAAAACATTATAATTCACTATGCACAGATTTCGTTCCTCTGGTTTGTGTTAAGATGAGTAATTTGAAAAATATGAAACCCCATTTTTACTACGTTACAGGCCATAGTTGGGAACATAGGAAAAAATATGTCCTTTATATCTGGTCTACGGTTTTCTTGTTAAATATTGTTATCTATGTGAATAGTTAGTTCACAACGTATGACTGTTTTTTGTGTATCTAGTCTGCCTTACTCGATTTATCCGTTCAATTTAGGCAAATTTAGCTCATCCTAGACCGTGAAGATAATCTGCTCAGCTTAACCAGTGAAGTCATGGTGTCTAGAAAGTTAAGGAAATAGAAAATTACGTACAAGTGAACAGCTGTAAATTGCTTAAAAACGTCTCAATTGCTTTGCAATAAATCGGACATTTTGATAGCAAAACAATTCTGTTGATTGTCGCAAAATTAAGGATATATTTGGTACATGGGCCGAATGAAGGAGCTAGGCTCACATTACATCCCGTTACCCTACATTTAGAACATTAACTTGAGAGCAAGCAATACACTAATCATAATAACATGCTCGGAATGCCCAGAACAACGACTGTATCCACTGCCCTTCAATAAGGCGCTTCTAAACGCTGCAGAGCACTCACCGACTTTTTCGTCTCACTCAACCTTTTCCAACTCTTGTTGCGAAGCTAAAACACTCTCGCAAATCTAGTGAGCTGCATTAATCCGATCCGCTTGACGTTCCAATGTATCAACATAACAAACATCCTACCCTAGCTCGCTCATCACCAACGGCGCGCACCGGTCGTAATCCACTCTCTCGCGTTCGCATTGAGAGTTGGCGCATAACACGTTGCTTAATGTTGGCTGGTTTGGATGACCGCAGTCGGTGGTGTAGAGAGAGAGAGCATGGCGAGAATGCGCGAATGCCACCCGGCTTGGGCAGGGGGTTAGCGTAGTTTAGTACGAATTTAGGTCCGATCGCGTTCGGGTCTTCTCCTCCTTCTTCTATCTCGGGCGAAAACGTGTTTGGCAGTACGGAACTCGGAACTCAGCGAAGCGTAAAGTGGACGGGTAAACCGCGGCGTGCCAGTGCGTTCGAAATTGTTCTGTTGTTGACTGCTTCTTCGGGTGGAGTTTTCTTGATCCCCTTGGATGCGAGCATAAAGATCAACTCCGCCAGAGCTGCAGCTCGTTAGTGCGAAAGTGTTATTTGTCAGAATTCCGTGCTAAAAATGGAAGCTCTCCGATGTTGTTTTGATTCATGGTGATTAGACGAAGTGGGTCACCGAAAAAGGTGTGAATGAGTTTGGCGGCTTCAGGGCGCAACGTGTGTTGAAACTTCCTGTTATCAAGTGGATAGAGCGTAGAATCCTGTTTTTGGAAAGCAAATTACGTCTCTGTGACCACACGCATGTAGTGATTAGTGAACGAACGGTTGAAACCGGGCGAGATTGATCGCAGCTGGAGCGAGAACAGGATTTGAAGCAATCCGAAGCAGCAGGAGCAGAGTTGTGAGGGATAGCAAATAAAAACCAGAAATACAAACAGCAGCAAATTTCCTGCCGTCGGAAAGCCGAACCGGCAAGTGCTGTATGCATATGCTGTATGCTGCTGTTGGTTTTATACATACATACGAGAGCACGCTGTTGGTTTGTGCAACGACGAGGAAGACGACGAGGATTGCGCGTTGAGCTGGGGATACAGAGATAACGTGTGCATAAAATATTGTCACCAGCTTGGTGGCTGAACCAACGACCAACGACCGATAGTGCGACCGGACCGAAACCGGGCGGCATTTGTGTAGCAAGGTTTTAATTTTATCTCATTTAAAGCTTTCGTGAAATTTACATAAATTTTTATGCAAGCGATCTCGGTGTCTGGGTGATGTTTTTTTTTTCAATTCTAGTGACAAATCGTGAGGGTGGATGTGATTTTCAAGGGGACTGTATGGAAGAGATATTCAAATGTTGGACTGGAATGTGTGAAAGGAACGGTGTTAAGACTTTTTCAAGGTGGATCTTGTGGATTATTAGACTGGCTCTGTGTGTATAGTTTAAGTTTATTTGTAGAGCAGTAAAGATTCTAAACCTACACCATCTACAGGTAGGGAAGAGTTTTCAGTAGTTGATGATTCTGTTGACTTGCGAAGCTGTGCATTGGATTCCGAGATATCATCGAAAGAAGTCGTTGTTAACCAATGTGCCTTGACGCTTATTATATTCGCAATGCCATATCCTAACACAGTTATCATTCGAACGTGATTTTATAGCTGTCTTCTCATACAAGACTTTCTGCTTCAACTTGAAATGTTTTATCGGCAACATTCCAATGCTGCCTGACTTTACCGGGAAGCTCCTATTGCATTCATTGCATTACGGTTTTTTGTTGCTCCGGAATTTTCGCCAACGCTTCATGGGAGATAATTATTATTTTCCTCCTTCTTGAGTAAAACCAAAATTCGTCGATGTTTTGTAGTGGAAACATTTTTTTATGATATTTTTTCCTTCGCAGAATTCAATATCAAAAAAGAAATTTCGACTTCATTTAAATTCACGTTGGATACTTTCTTTATTTTACTTGTTTATTCTTCACCAATCAAATTCACTGAAACATATGAACAAGGCATGAAACTCATTAAATCTTATATATAAACTTCGATTTTTATTGTAGCGCGCAAATTTTGGAAGGGATAATGACCCGAGCAAAGGATTATACCATCTTGATAACAAATTCTAATACCAAGTTATCATTGTTTGATCACTGAATATGTTATCATTGAGGCTGAATAAACAGCGAAAATAACAAAATGAATAACAAAAAATTACTCGTTGAATATCATAATAATCGCTTATTTTATTATCACTGCGAATAGCTTGATAACAAATCCTGTATTGTAAGCAAATTTATTAAAATATTTTCAAATTATGTTATCAATTTGAAATCAAGTTCTCACGTTAATGTATAAAATAATTCTTTTGATAAAATGTTCAAATATGCTTAGTATAATTAATAGCCTTGCATTCAACGAGTAACTATCGTCGAAAATTGTGTGCTACAAATGATAACATATGATAACAAAATTAGCCAATGGTGATAACTAAATTTGTTATGCGATAACAGCGGAAATCAAAACAATATCTGGGATAACAGAACTTGTTACTTATATGATACCAGCTTGTTATTTTCCTTTGCTAGGGAAACCCTCTGGCGGTTTTCGGTTGAACTGGGTTTTGGAAAAAAGTTTTGGGGGGAAAATTTTTTTCTAAAAAATTTGGGGTTAACAAGCAGTTTTTGCCAAAAAAAAAAAAAAAGTGTTTTGGGGGGGGGGGGGGATGAAGAATAAAAAAAAAAACTGGCAAATTGTGGGTTGCGATTAATTTTTGTATATTATTTGGTTATTTTTTGTGAAAATTTTTTTGTTTTTTTTTTTTTGAAATATTTTTATTAAAAATGTGGAAAGAAAATATTTTTTGTTTAAAAAATTTTTTTTTTTTCGTGATTTTTTTATTAATACTTTTTGAATTTTTTCTAACAGAATAACTCTTCAAATAGACCCTGTTTTAAATAAAAACATATGTTTGAAGTATCAGAGTTTAGCACAACATTTATCGAAGCTCACCTCAAGAAAACTTCTACATAATATTCGTGTGTCATTGTATTTTGAATTCTTCAAGCAAAGAATTACAATTCGGAAAAGCAAACCATTTTTGCTAACTTTTAGATTGTAGATAATAAAAATCAAACAACCTACAAGCTTTCTCCAAAACGTTTGTCTAACCGAATTAACGAGAAGAACTTATTGGCGGATTTGATATGGTGGTTAGGATTACATAAAAGAGAAGACTCTTCAAAACTTTTATAGTAGAGACGAAATTTTTTTTTTTACGTTTCCGACGTTTCGGTGATTGTGATTGCGTCCTGTTTCATTGGTTTGAATGTCCATCGTTGCCGTTCAGTAACGTAACAACGTTAAAACTCTTGAAAATTTCCACAACCACACGGTCAAGACGTCGAAAACGTTTCGAACAAGCCGTTTCTACTATAAAATTCTAAGAAAGCCACCCGAATAAAACGATGAGAAGACCGATGTCTTTTCGTTGCAATCAACGCTTTCTTTTATTGGGGATGACAATTCATAAACCAATACCGTTATAAGTTTTGAAGATTTTTCACTCTATTATTTATACTAAATTTAACTGAATTCCACTCGTATATAATCATCTTTTTATTTAGTGTAGCGACGATCAGTGAAAGTATAGATTCATAAAGTGGATTAAATACATTGTGCTCTTGAAAATTTAGGGTGGTTCAAATGATCGTTTTAAGCTCCACCCTTCTCAAGCCATTTCTACTCAATTGAAAGTTTTGCAACCAGTAAGCCGACTATTCAATGAAATGCTGTAGCTTTCAGAAGCTTAATTTGAGCAGATTAAGAGACACAATTCATGCTTGATAAATGTATTACAGGAAAATATTTAGGGGTCAACGGTGATTCAAGGGTCCAACTGATCTAACTTACTTACCAATCAGACCTAGGCCGTTGTGGACTCTGCATTCTATTCGGTCCATGGCTGCACCTCGCTAGCCTCTCGCAGTCTGCGAAGGGTCCGCAGGTCGTTTTCTACTTGATTGATCCATCTTGCTCGTTACGCGCCTCTTCTTTTTGTGCCCGCCGGTTCGTTTTCGAAAATCATTTTAACTGGGCTATCATCCGAAATTCTTACGACATGCCCAACCTATCGTAGTCGACTGACTTTAGCGGTTTGTACGATGGAAGGTTCTACCAGCAACTAATGTAATTCGTGGTTCATACGCCTCCTCCACGTTCTGTCTTCCATCTGAACTCCACCGTAGATCGTACGCAACAGCTTCCGTTCAAAGACACCAAGGACGTGTTGGTCCTCCACTAGCAATGTCCATGTTTCGTGGCCGTATTGAACTACCGGTATAATTAATGTCTTGTAGATGGTCAACTTTGTAGTTTGGCGAGCTTTGTTAGATCTTAGCGTCCTCCGGAGTCCAAAGTAGGCACAATTGCCAGCCATAATGTGCCTTTGTATCTCTCTGCTGATGTCATTATCGGCGGTCACCAATGAGCCTAGATACATGAAATCGTCTTCCGTCTCGATTCCATCACCGTTGATCTGAACTCGTGGTAGGAGGCTAACATTGTCTTCTCGTGAGCCTCTTCCCTTGATGTATTTTGTTTTCAACGCATTAATCACAAGCCCAATTCTTCTAGTTTCAGCTTTAAGTCTGATGATAATATTGACCTTAAGTTACACTACTGTTTATAGCTGTGTAGATTGTGGAAGACAAGGTTAAAATTTGAAAATCAGGCTGAAAATTTAATCGTTAATTTTGCATTTTGGACTACTAGCATAATCATTAGCATTGACGTTTGCACACCTTGTGGATGGAACTACGATAAGTAATAATTCGTTGGAGATATTGTATGTCACCCTGAAACGAAACCAATTACTGTTACGTTTCTTCATGCAATAATCTCCACGAAGACACTCCTCGATCGCTCACCTGGCCACGTCCATGCAACCGTTGGTGATAGGGAGGATTTGGTATCTACCTTAAGAAGACACGAGGAACCCACGTAGCCTTCAGTAGATATCAAAAGAAAGGTGAAATGAATAGTCGGAGAGAAAAGTAGAATGCCCTGTCTGGTGTACAGAACAAAAAAAATATTGAAAAATGGTCGTTGGGAGCATCTAGTCTAAGAAGGTTAAGTGATGCTTTATTTTCCTACAAACGTTTGTGACTTAAGCATTAACTACAGTCCTAGCCCCTATTGGCTTATGGTTATAGCGCCAATACTCGCTCTCTGAAAATATAAGAATGTCTTCATTTATAAATTAGTACCGATTTAAACCCACGATAAGGATGTAATTGGGCCACTCACAAAGTGTAATAATGGCTTACTTCATAGGAAAAACTTAACAGCTTAACAATGCCATTTGTAGCCACCCACTAAGTGTGAAGACAAGGCAACCTTCAACAACGCTGAAGAGTTGGTCTGAACCGATTCGCACAGCAAGGATGCCGCTGATACCACTCACAAAGTGTGATGGTGGAGCTTGATTGCGAAGATAAGGTAACTCAAAACGACCGAGGGCTGATTTGGTCAGCCTTAAACCGACAGCAAGGGTGCCGTCACTCACAAATTGTGACGGTGGCTGCTCGTTGGGTTGTCAAAGTGTTTTAAATAAAGCTTGAGTCTGAACCGATTCTAAGCTGCAGCAAGGACGCCGTTGGGGCCACTCACAACGTTGAGACCCCTCCTCCTCTAGAAAGTGGGGCTCTCATAAAAATGAAAAAGAATTTTTTGCATAACTCGAGAACTAATCAAGCAAATGGAACTAAATTTGGCATGTGGGGCATACAAATGAAACACGAATTTAAACCAAACATGAGAATTATCCAGGCAACTTAAACTCAAAATGTGTATTGCTCGGGTTAGTTCTGATAGAAGTTTGAACCCCTTCTTAGTCATGAAAAAAAAACTCATTCCGAAAACAACCATAAGTGCGCCAGTTCTATTAAATTTTCATTCATTCCGTTGCAAGCGTAGCAGCGTGTGCACCGGGTTCAGCTAGTTCACTAAATTTCTTTGCTTTATATTTTATCCAGAACTTTCACCAATTTTTCGTAGTTGCGCATTTCTTTTGTTAACCCGAAACTTCTGCTCCTAAATTTACAAGACCATAAAAACCCAAAATTATAACTTACATGACATGATGTAGAAATAAGTGCAAGAAAACAAAATTACATTTAACAAATGCTGCTTCTGTTATTTCAAATACAAATGCTTCTTGATGTCAGTTTCGATCTTGAGGATCTAGTTGAAAAAACCGTTAGAAAAATTCAAGATTCTGTAATCAAATTTTAATAAAAAAAAAAAGTTGATTCAAGTTGGCCATGGATTGTAATGGTAGAAATAAGCTCAATGCTATCCTGTTGAATTCATTGTGTTCTTTCATCTTTACATGCTTGTGATCATTTTAAATAAAATCGGTCGTTGACCTTTATCAAAACATATTTTAGGGATGCTCAAAGTTTGTCATGTTCGGATTAATGAATATTGTAAGCATGTGATCGCAAGCACACTGCTTGACCGGGTGTTATTGAAGAAGTTGAATTTAAATATATTTAGTTTTTTTTTCCAATACTACTAATTATCATCATTTCAAGACCGCCCCTTTCATTTTAGAGCATAAGATTTTTGAATCGTTTTATATTTTTATCACGAAAGAGAAAAAAATTTTAACTTGTGACGCAGAACTGCACAGAAAAAAATAATGAATTTTAACTGGTGCGTACAATTTCCCCTTGTTTAATTCCAAGCCAAAGGAGGCGTAAACAACGAAATTGGTTGCAATCTTTCATGCGCCATACAACAATGTTTGCAATCTTTCATACAACAGGCTAGATTCAGGCGTTATCTGGATTAAATTTACATGAAAAATCTCAAATCTAGCATTCCTTTTATGTGCGTTAGATAACGCGGAAAATTCAATGTTTCTTTTTATCTGTGTGCCTGCGTTAAAAATAGGTCTGATGTGGTTTTAACACCAAAGACAATGATCGGTTACCTGAAATTTATGGCTTTAAAATCCCAGTCTTCAGTCTTGTTGCTATTTTTAAACGCTTCACGGACTTACATTGTTTACGATGCAACAAGAATTACATAACTCGTAATATTCATTATTGTTAAGCGTGTACCCTTTTAATGCTTTTAAGGTGAATTGCTGCTCCTTGTATTTTTTCCTATCTTTTATTTCTCTCTCTCATTCTCTCTCTCTCTCTCTCTCTCTCTCTCTCTCGCAAACTTACCTCGCTATTTTAAATTGATAAATCTCGATTGTTCGTGAATGAACATCGAATCGAACTCCATCAGATTGCTCATAGCAAATAAGCAAATGTGATGAAATATTCAATACCTAGTAAAGATTCTGAGTTATATCAATTCTAAATTTTGAGGTAATGGCTGCCGTCGAGAATGCTTCAGCGTAAGCCCTTAAAAGCTGATTGATATTATGCAGCAGTTTCATTGTTTTATGTTCTCCCATTTCTGTTGGAGTGCTCCGAAATTTTACCGTTTTTTTTTTCTTTACCGTAAATATCCATTAGGCTGGATGTCATCTGTAGTACAAAGAAGTACACGGTCGGCCGAATATCGCTAGCCTCGCAGTCTTTAGAGCATCCCAGTTGGCTTTTTACTTGAACAATCCACCTTGCCCGTTGCGAACATTTTCTTCTGGTACCAGTCGTTCTATAGAACAATTTTTATCGAACTGCTGTCCGGCATCCTAACCACGTGTCCAGCCCACCGCAGTCGACTGATTTTTTTTGGTGTGGACGATGGGAGTCTGCCAGCAATCCATGCAATTTATGGTTCCTCCACATTACGTCTTCCAGCTTCATTTCATCGTAGATCGTACGTAGCACCTTCCGTTAAAAGATACAACGGTTAAAAGGTGTACCGTTTAAAATCCGCCCACACAAAATTCATTCTCAAAACTCGAGTTTTTATCCGATTATCACCAAATTTTCAGGGAGTAAAAAAAAAAAACAATTAAAGTTAGTTTTGGCATCATTCGTTTAATTTATTTCGCCTTGATATCCGAACCTTGGCCTTAACCCCAGCCATAAGGTTCCACACGACCTCAGAATCGACTGTTTTTTTGCATATTAACCCATGTTTTCTTCATTTCTTCTACATTTCTCACCACTTTAGGTCGTTTTGGAAGGTGCTTCTTCCTTATGGCTTAGTATTTTTCTATTGGGAGCAGTTCCGGAGTGTTTGGGGGGTTCAGATCTTTCGGCATGAAATTGACATCATTCACCTTATACCACTCAAGCACGTCTTTCGAGTAGTGGCATGATGCCAAATTCGGCCAGAAGATCGTTGGACCGCCGTGAGCCTTCAGGAGAGGGAGAAGCCGCTTTTGGAGACACTCTTCTCAATACACCTGTCCATTCATCGTGCTTGCGGTAACGAAAGGTGTGCTCCGCTTTCCGCAAGTACAAATTGCTTGCCAAATTAAGAACTTCTTGGCGAACTTCGACATCTTCTGTGTCTGGAGCTTTTCGGGAACATCACACTTATTCTTGGCAGTCACATACAGGTTTCCTGGAATCTGGTTGAAGTCCGCCTTCACATATGTATCGTCATCCATTAAGCGGCAGTGTGGTTTCGATAACTTCTGGTCGTACTTCCGGGCACGGCTTTTTGCGACAGTATTCTGTTTCTCGTCACGATTTGGGGACTTCTGAACCTTAAATGTACGTTGTCCAGCTCGAGTTTTTGTATTCTGCACGAAAGTCTTGCTCACATGCAACTTTTTAGCCACATCTCGAACTGAGGCGTTCGGTTTCTTTTAATCATTTATTTAATCATTTATTTATTTGTTATTATCAACAGACACAATGTGGTCCTAATGATAGTTCCTAAGAATATTCAAAAAATTAGTTTTAATTCTTTGGTGAGGCAGGTGGAAGTCAAACCCAGATGACACTCGATTGAATGTTCGTTGTATACCAACAAGAGCTCCGTTGGCGCCATAGTTTGTTCGACGAAATGGTGTTCGAAGAAAGATGTTGTTGCGAAGTGCACGAGAACAAACATGAATGTTGATTTGGTTAAGCAGCATCGGACAGTCAATTTTTGCCATGAAAAGATCGGGAACCAACATGACACGTGATAGATCTCTCCTCACTTCTAGTGTGTCAAGGCCAATAAGTTGCATGCGGTGTACATATCTAGGCAGCTCACGTGGATTATTCCATGGTAAACGACGGAGAGCAAATCGCACAAACCTTCGCAGCACTGCCTCGATTCTATCAACTCCATTAAGATAGTGCGGGTTCCATACTGCTGAACAGTACTCCACCGTGTATCGCACCAGCGAACAGTAGAGGCTCTTTAAGCAATATACATCCGTAAAGTCCTTTGCCATTCTCATGATGAATCCCAAACTGCGGTTTGCTTTGGAAACAATGTAGCTGATATGTTCCTTGCATGTAAGTCCGGCAACGAGAAAAACTCCTAGATCCTTGACGCACGATTCACGTTTAATAATGCTACCTTCGAGGTGGTAGTCGAAAATTATCGGTTTCTTCTTCCTTGTGAAAGAAACAGCGAAGCACTTGGTAGGATTCAGCACCATCCTGTTTGTGTTGCACCACGAAGCGAAACTATCAAGTTGGTGTTGAAGAAACCATGCGTCTTCGATGGACTTGACCTGATTGTAAATTTTCAAGTCATCAGCAAAAGATAACCTAGGGCCTTCCATACAAAGATTCACGTCGTTGAAGTACAACAAGAAGACAAGGGGCTTCCTTGGGGAATACCGGATGTGACAAGGAATTCACCAGATGTGCAGTCATCAATCCTAACGCTTCGATGTCGTTCTGTTAGGTGCGAATTGAACGTAAAATGCTGACTTCAAAGCCCAGTCGCTCAAGTTTCGCTAATGCAATGCGATGGTTGATCTTATCGAAAGCTGAAGATAAGTCAGTATGGATTGTATCTGTTTGAAAGCCCTTACACATAACATCTGTCGCATATGTTGTGAACGTCAAAAGGTTTGTTGTCGTAGATCGCTTAGGCACGAACCCGTGCTGTGTATCGGCTATATATTGCTTGCAATGATTGAAGACTGGGTCTAGAACTACCAACTCAAAGAGCTTCGCTACAGCATTCAATGCAGATATTCCTCTGTGGTTGTCAGCGTTGTGCTTTTCGCCTTTTTTGAAAACTGGAAACATGTAGGCCGATTTCCAGAGCGAGGGAAATGTTCCAGTTGTTAGAGAGAGTTGGAACATGTGACGAAGATATTATGTGTACAGCACTTTTTGAAAATAACTGCAAGGATACCATCCGGACCAACCGATGTTGATGATTTCATTTTAAAAATAGCTGAACGGATCATTGAATCGTCAATATTGATGGTGTTTGACGGATCACAAGATAGCGGCACATTACTTGCTGCTAGCGAAATTTGACCCTGTGTCAATATCTCGGAGCAAAACGCGCCCTCGAATTTTACTTTGAAAAGTTCGCAAATGTCCTCGGAATTCGATGCTGTGCGTTCTCCGTATGTTAACGTTGACGGTAGTCCAGATTCTTTCCTTTGATCGTTGACATGTTTCCAGAAAGACTTAGGAGCTAATTTCAGCCTATCCTGCACATTTCTTAAAGAGTTGGCACGACTCTGGCGAGACATCCATTTGTATTCGCTGTTGATTCGCAGGTATCGGAATCGCAGTGAAATTCCCCCATGCTTAGAATACCGTCTGAATGCTGCTCTTTTTGAAGATTTGAGCTTTCGTAGTGCAGCGGACTGCCACGGAGGATTTCTGGTCTTTAGAAGAACCCGTTTAGGAACATGGCGACCGATAGCATAGCTCACGATATTGGAGAAGGTCTGAACTGCAACGTTGATATCGTCGGTATCAAGAGTAACATTCCAGTCGATGCTTAACAAAATGCCGAGGATGCTGTCGTAATCAGCTCTCTTGAAGTCGTAGCTGACGGGATCCGCAACATTGGGAGCATTCGTCGGATGTTCAACCTCGAGCGTGAGTTGCAAAGCAGGATGCAGAGGAACCGTTTTAACTAAAACGGAAGGAGCAACGGATATCCTTGGGGCCTGTTCAAAGTTGCTGACAAAACAAATATCGAGAAGCTTGCCATTTTCGTTGGTGACGTCATTAATTTGCCGCAAAAGATTTGAATTATAGCTATCGAGTAATCTGAGATTTCCTGCGTGGAATCGAGATGCATTCGGGTCCGGGTACCAAAATCCATTGCCCGAGGAGCACCATTTGTGATCGTCCTTGTTGACCTGACGGCTTTTTTTCTGGATCTTCGCTTCCGATCAACAGTCAGACGTTCTTCGAACCGTTCTATGATACCAGACACCGTGGAATTCGCGATTTCCAACTTTTTTCCGGTGGCACGATGCTACAGATCCTTATTCTCAATGCACTCGTGCAAAACTTTTTCGCGCACGCACTGTTCGTTCGTCGCCTTTTTGAAAACTTTTGCGCACCTGATAAAATCAACTCACAGTGTGTAAACAATACACATTACACTATGTTTACGCAAAATTTGACTTAATTTTACGCAACGGATCAAAAGTTAGAGTTGTTTGAGTGTGTGCGGATTTTAAACGGTACACCCTTTAGTCCTTCACGAGCATGGTCCATGTGTCGGGACCGATAATTTTTTTTGTAAATAGTTAAAATTTTAGTGCGGTAAACTCTACTGGATTCGGAGTTCAAAGTAGGCAGGGATTCCAGCCACAATGCTTCGTCGCATCTCTCAGATGGTGCTGTTGTAGGCCACGAATGAGTTCAGATGTACAAAGCCACGAATTGTTTCCAATCTTACAATACAACCGATCCGTTTGAGGCAATAACCGGCTTAAATTGACATGAAATATCTCATGAATTCAGAATCTAGCACTTTACACTTTAGATATAATAGAAAATTACATGATTCTTTCAGACTGTGTAAAATGAAAAAAAAAGAAGAAAAATTAAACCCATTTTGATACTACGAGCTATATACAACCTGTTCCACTCAAGCATCAGGTGATTTTTACCGTTTCTCAGCGACAGCCTTGTTTTTACAAATTAGCCACAACTAAAGATTAGACAAAAATAAAACGTGCAACATGTCCGTATTAAGTGCGCACTTTCCATGTTTTGAATTTAAATTTAACTATTCCTGAGCAACTAAAACAACAACATTCGCTGCAACGAACAAATTCAACACATCCATCTTGATAAGCTTCGGCACCGATGTAAGCATTAGGAACTAACAAATGGCTCCACGGTCGTGGCACCGTCAGTTCACCTTTTTCCTCCATCCAGCAAACAGTTTATTGAATGCAGTTTTCTACCTTCACCCAGAATCTACGCTGCACTTTCAGCGCCCTCTAATTAGATCAACTGGTAAGCAGCATGCAACGAACAAAAAACAGCAGAACTAAAATTAAATTATCACCTTGGATCGGCCGGCTGAACAGCAGCAATGAACCTATGTACCACTAGAGTTTGACTCCCTTTACATGCACCACCGAGTTCCTTTCGCTCCTTTCGCTTCTCAGTCGGTAACAGCACTACTTTCAATAAAGTACACGGATCACAAAAAAAAACGACGCATGTTCGCTACATTTTTGCAGCTTAACATAAACTTTCATGTTTCTTGATCTTGTTCGGTATTTTTCAAGCATTAATCACCTCTGGCCGATTAAAGTCAGTTGATAATGTTGTACTCTGTACAAGCAGTGCGTTCATTTACAGGCGGTACGATGACCTTTCCCTAGATCTGATCGTTGACATTTCGAAAATTCTTCCCCATTCAGGAAACAAAAGTCGAACGAATCGAGCTGGAGAAAATCGTGACCATGGAGTTCTGCGAATCATCAAACTGTGAAACGCGAGAACCCATAATCAACTGCGGATGGACAACATGTTGTGAGCCACCCAACCATCCGCCAATTCATTTATGATTTAGAACCCCACTTACCTGGCCTCCAGAGTTCGTTTTTTGCATATCATTATGGGAAGGCTTCGATCACTTAGTTATACACACCCGCTCCGGCTCGCCGACTTGGCAGAAAACAGGTTTGCAGATTTGACTGGTTCGCGGCAGGTCCATCGTGTGCGCAAATTTACCATCCGCTGTTTCCAGGCATCAGGTTGTTAGCCTAAAAGGTACAATAAAAGCAGTATCATAGAGTCGTCGTCGGACGGTCGTTCGGACCTAACGGGAATATGCGCTTTATTTTCGTTCTTTCCGACAGAAACGCGTGTAGTTTTCTGCGCGAAACGTCCGCCGAGCTCGCCAGGGATCGTGGTTCACAAACGCGAAATTGCTGGGCTTTCTCAGCATCGCTCGAGGTCAGTTGTTAGCTTTCCGCTGCCGATAGTAATCTGGTTGTCCGATCCAGGAACAAGAACACTGCTAGTGTTGAGATCCGAAAAACAAGACGACTAGTACCGTTGTGGCGTTGCTGCCATGCTGGGGCCAGATTACTATCATCGAGCGAAGTTGAGCTCGTGAAATTCGCGCACTTTCGCCAATCATACAAAGCTTTTTTTTGCCATCCTTTTGTGGTGGAGTTATTCCTTTCATCATGTGGCCGATAAGGATCTTCGATGGCCTAGAGCACTAGAAAATGTGAAGAGTTTTGGTTGACCTCGGCAGCAGGTAGACCAGGGCAGTCACCCACGCGGAATCACGACTTCACTCGAGTGGCTTGTCTATTGCGGCTTAATTGGCTGTATACTAACCTCGTCGGAGGGCGTGTGTGTGTGTTGGTTGATACATATAGTTGGTTTGTTGCCCTAGATGGACATCGGAATACGAAGAGTTTTGATTATGCTTGATGAGGCACTACGATTTAAGTGTTGTTTGTGAGATAATTGCGTTGCGATGTTAACTTAAATCAGTTCTGATGATTTCTTCCGTATTTTTAAAACGGTCATGTGCTGCTCCGACGAAAATTGGACTGATTTAAATATTCCAGATTGTCATTTTTCAGCTCATGAATGCCATTCAGCGCATTTCTATTTGTTGCCATTGCAAACCATTTAATCCATAGCATAGGTTTTTATGAGCTGTGATGTCATTCGTTGGGGGGAAAACAATGTTTCAACTTCATGTGCTGAGCAGTGCATGTTTGTTGTCATAAATGCTGGATGAGCACACCATTTTTATGACCATATGAAGATGAATTTAGTATCCATCCAGTTGTAAAATTAAAGTACCCATGCTCCATGGTCGGTATTTTTTTTCGATTAAAACTGTCCGAACGAGAACGATCGTATGCTATATCAAATTACATTGTAAATTCTGGGTAGGTTATTGTTATTTGAATAGTTCATGTCTCAACGAAATGCAAGCTACACATTTATTTCTTCAGTGCCGAAGTAATCAAATAGCTCGGTATTTTTCGATCTATTTAAACAAGAAATTCAGTATTCATCTAAGCGCTTCACAATTTATCCAACACGAAAACTTAATAGGTGATGCGCTATAGTTTGATTTTTAATGTTGGATAACATTTTTCGGCAACAGATAGGGGTGCAAATTTGAAAATTTAAATTTGAAAGCCTCACGAAAATGGCCAGCTTATGAACGGTAATATCTCATTCATTCCTCGTTAAATTTCCTAAATTTTTTCATGCCTAATAATGTATGATGTATGATTTGTACTACCACCCATTTCAGCACGAAAACTAAGTCCGACAGCAATGGGCTCTCCCTCTGTTAGACTTGATCAAGCTTTAATAAACACTGATTATCCTAATCATGCCGTTGTATGAAGGGTCAAAAAGGGGTTGGTTAGATCGATATGCAACATCACTTATACGTATCCACAGGGATATAAAGAATCTCCTTCCAACGACAAGATTGAACAATTGGTCAAAAGAGCAAGCTATCTAACATGAGGATGCCCCAATGGGCGGGGAGAATAGCCCACCCTCTATTCACAAACTGTTAGCAATGGGGAGTTGGCATTTCCACTCTCCCCATCCAGAGTGCTTCAATTGGGTGGCCTGATGGTCCCTCCCATTCCCATGAAATATTTATGTATTTATGTAAATGAAAAATACTACAAGCATTCGTATCTATTGTATATCATCTTCATTCGGTTGATCTTGAAATGCAAGACATATATATTTTTTTTTTTTTTAATCTTTATTTTACGTCGGCCTATTTCCTCACATGGTGACAATCACCGACGCCAGGAAGACGACTCCACCACCTGGACCCTACCTAACGACTCATGAATATGAACCGGGACCAACGGCTTTACTTCCCTTCCGAAGGAAGACGTGACCAGATTTTTTCGCCTCAGAAAAACCACCGACGTCGACTGGGATTGAACCCAGACCCACTGGGGTGCCAAGTAGCAGTCACGCTTACCACTACACCACCGACGCCGGCTGCAAGACATATTGTAAAGTGTTAAAGTGTAGAGTTCTGTGGTTCCGCGCTTAAGCACGTTTTCGTTCGTTTTCAGCGATAGCAGCAATTCACCAAAATCTTGATTTGAAGTACCTACCCTGAAAAAGTTTGTTGAATCTATTGAAATTTTACAAAACTAACATTTATACATTTTATTTTATTATTGCTATGGTCACTATTTGCTGCTTGATGCTGATTTTATAACAGCAATCTGCTTTTATTTGTGCTGGCCTAATAATTATTGCTTCCGAGTTAGGAAAACAGGGAAGATTTAATTGAAAAGGAGTTAAAGACAAATGGGCATAAAAAAAACTATAAGGGACAGCCCAATGGGGTTGTACGCAAAGTTGACGTAGGACTACGTAGCTATCTCAAGTAACAATTTTAGTTTTATTCCAGCCGTATAGCACTCCTCCCGGCTTTGTTGATAAAACAACATTCAAAACTGTTTTGTCTACCAACACCTCCTCTATGCTTCTTTAAAGCCGAAATTTGTACAAAATGGCCCACTCTATAGACGGTTGTGAAAACAAGTTAATAAAACCCGTATAAGAACATAAAGATTTTGAAAATGTTCTAGTGAAAGATGTTATGACCACTTGAGAACCTTGATAAAACCTATTGGCTGCCATGAAAACCAGAATGTGGCCAAATGGCCACAGCTGTCAAACTTGAACAGAAATCGAGGTTGTTTTTTGTTGTTCTGCTTTGTTTGATTCTCTGCTCTTCTGATTGATTTAGCAGTAAAAAAAGGTCTCGAGTTGCGGGAAATTTTGTTTAATAGTAAAATATCCAAAACAAATTGTGTTTTCTACAGCGTTTTATGCTCCAAATTACGTGCGCATTTATTTTTATGGTGAATATTTGCACGATATGAGCCGAAAATTAATGTGCCTTGGAAATAACGCGAATTTACAACAACATAAATCAAATTAAAACAAATATATTCGATAAATTAATCACGAATTTCCTGAAAAGTGCTTGGAATTGGATGAGCTTATCTAAAAGAATGCCGAAATTAGTCTCCGATCTACAGTTTGTTTGCATACCAACGCAAATTTGATGCATTAATTTTTCCTTATTTAAATAATTTCATATATTTCAATATGGCGATTGGGAAAAAATCACATTTTTGCCATAAAGCCAATTTTTCTTCACAATGACTATTATAAAACTATTTGGTTTTACGGTGACTTCGTTCAATGCCAATTTGCCGTTTAATGCATTTACTGAAGGCAAAATGGTTTTAAAATGCTTTTTCAACTGACCATAATAAGATAATATCAATGAGCCCTAAAACGGCATTTCAAGACAGCATTTTACGAGTTCATAAAGTCGAAATAAAACCTTTGATAGGAGTAAAAGGAATATGAGAAACAAGGTTTTAAGATCGTTGTAAGCAAGCGGTGTAGGTTCTCATAAAGCTGACTAAAATATGAAACCTATTGGCACCTCTTGGTGCCATAATAAAACCAAACTGATTTCAAGTGGCTTTCATAAAACTTTAATAAAACTTAAAAAAACAGGATGGTGTTAGCAATGTTACTTGGGATGTCGACTTTAAACTCATGCTATTATTTAAAATAGCTTAAATATTTATTCAGTCCGCTTGCTGTTCTGATACTTTGCAGCCATATTCTGCAACATTTCACTTTCTCTTTCAAACACGTTCTCAAAAATATTTGATTCCTATTGCAAGGTAGGGAATCTATCAAACGCAGTAAAACGAACAGAAACACTTTCAAGCACTGATTGGATTTTGAAGAGAACATTACCGACATTGAACAACTTGTTATAATAAGATTATGTCTGTAATAGGGAAATCATAACATGCTAGCAACCAGCGGGCTGCGATTGCAAAAGGCAAATAAACTTTAAGCGACCCTGAGTTATTTTCTATACCGAAACATGATTTTAAGAAATATTTGGTATTTATCGAACAGAAATTGTGCGGAATTCAGGATTAACCAGGATTTACGAATTAATTATTGTTATTATATTTAATTATTTTTATAAATATGTATAAACTCGTCTTATCTAATCTAATATATATCTATATCTTATATTATATTTTCTCCGTATCCAATATATTCTCATACAAAATAAAACTCTATTTATTTCAAATCGATAATCCAGATTTTATTGATAACTTTATTTATTATATTGCAAAATAATATTCATCTACAACAATATATGTGTAGAAATACCACCTTTTGTGATGTTGTTGACCACCGGACGATGTTTGTGGGTATCGATATGCGGGACAGTGCCACGGGCATGGCGTTGCAGATGCGTATTTTATGATTGCTGTTTTGGTTCGGATTAGATGGCGTGCGTGGTGGTCATCTACCGTTGGGGGCGGTTGGAGCAGCGAAGATCCGGTGGGGTACAGGTGAGGGGACCTGGGGGCGTAGTCGGTGGTCTTTGCTGGGCGGCAAAGCTTCACGGGATCTGCAGTGTGCGAGGTGGGCCGTATGTGATGGGGCTCGGTGCTGATGTTGAAGCTCGTGATAGATACCAATTATGTTTTGTGTTGAGTTAGTCATTGTGTCCGGCAATCAGCGTTAGCTTATTCTGGGGTTGAGCTCACACGCTGAATGTTTGGAAGCGAGAGTGCTTACTTGTGGGACCGAAAAGTTCAAAATGACGGAAAAGAAGAAAGAAAAATAATTGGAAAATTGAATGGGAAATGAAAAAGAGAAAAAAAAATAAATAATATAAATATAGAATAAAATAAAAAAATATTAAAATATATGAATGTGAGTATGAAAATATGAATTTAATGGAGTGTTTATGGTAAAATGTCCATTTGCAAACCGGAAATGAAAAATACATGCAGTAATAAGTACAAAAGCCTAGCACAGATTATGTTGCAGATTCTTGTATTCAAAGCACTAGATACTTCTTAATCATAAGGGGGAGAAGACAGGATCAAAATGATAATTGGACTTATAAATAAAAAATGGCAATGATGATGATAAAGAAGAATGGTAATGGTAATGAATAAACAATGTCATATAAGATAATATGTATAGTGAAGGGATATTATAATATGAACTGAAAATTACAAGGCAAAGATGGCCCCAAAGCGCGCTGTAACTACGAACCTAATGTAAATAGTAAAATTATCAATGTGACCTCCAGGCACACGATTTTCTGTAGCAGGTGGAAAAACGTCTTGATATGATATTTCCACAATGGAACTGACTCTTAGCTTTGGGTCTTGACCAAGAATCCCTACTGAGCCCTTGCGGCACGTCAAGCCGGCCATTTCAGCGCAAGGGATGTTTGTCGTGCATAAAATATGGGAATATTTCGTTAAAACGCTAACATAATTTCAAAATAAAGCAATTTTTATTCAAAGGATAATTCTAGGGTTTTTATTCATTAGGGCGAATCTACAATGGAGAGACTCTCTCCGGGCTCGCTCTCTTTCATTCATTACAGCGCCATTATAAAACTTTCGAGGGATTCTTTAGTACAGATCGAAACACAACAGTGCTGGCTAGCATACTCTACAAATAGTAGAATGAAAAACGTAAAGGTGATTGGTTTATGAATGAAAGAGAGCGAGCCCGGAGAGAATCTCTCAATTGTAGATTCGCCCTAATGAAAAAAAACCCTAGAATTAAGTTTTATGTTCTTCATAAGTAGTGTTTTGAAAAGTAGTTATAAACATTCGGAGATTAAACTAAAACTAATGACAACTCGCAAATTTTTAAAACAATTAATTTTATTACTATTTAATATTTTAATATATTAAATAAAACTCGATAAAACTAACTATATTTATCAGATTGAACATTTCGATCATGCTTTAGCATTTTTACCGTCCATCAAGTTCTGTACAGTGGTTTTTGTGCACTTCCTGGACGGTGCTGACCAATTTTTCTTGAAGTCTGACATGTTGTGGGCCACTGCACCCGCCTTTTTGAGGCTCCGCTTGACGATTGCCCAGTAGCGATCGATTAGTCGTAGTTGGGGAACATTTGGTGGGTTGATATCTCATTCAACAAAATCAACGATGTTATCAGAAAACATCTGTAGGGTTGATCTGGCATAATGGGCAGAGGCCAGATCCGACCAAAAGAGAGGAGGAATCCCATACTTCTGATACAGTGGATGTAACCTCTTCTGCAAGCACTTGTTTCGATAAATTTCAGCATTGATTGTTTCTTCTGTGTCGAAAGTGGAAGATCGCATCTTCTTTCAAGTACTTTTTGTCGGCCATCAAAACACACTGGAAGAGATTGTCCAAAATACGGTTGTTCAACTTTCGGGCCCTCATTTGGGCTCCGGAGATTGCTTTGGTACACACTTAGAAATTATGAATTTTACACGAGACGTAATTCATGTTTGTAAAAAGTCGGGGAACGTGAGAAAGATTTCGTGTAAAATTATGTCTCCTGAAACTGACACATACGCAATTCGACGAAAGATGTGTTTGATTGAATTTATTTTCTCATCTCTTTCAACTCATTCTTATGTGCTAAAGGACGTTTGCATGTGTCGATCTCAGGGGACAGAAATTTACATGACATTTTGGTAGTGTGTACTTTCTGCTTCCTGTATACCTACAAATCATTTATTTTATTAATCCACTGGATTATCCCGATGCTGGTCCTGTATTTCTTGGCCGAATCATGAGTAGAAGCTGTTTTGTTCTCCTGAATATAGTCGACAACTTTCTGGTTCAATTCGGGATTGCTGGAACCAAGTATTCTCGGCAGATCCTGCAAGATGTAATACTCACCATACATTTCAATCACTCGTTCTACACTTTCTGGATGCACTTTGACCTTTTTTTTCAATCCGATTGAACAACGGAACCCTTATCATCTGGTATTTTTTTTTTTTTTGGACATTTTATTCTGATTATAACCGCCCCAAGGACACCGTGATGCGTGCATTGAAAATGTTCTGGTTCGGCTGCTAATATCAGTTAAACCGGTTTCTTACCGTCGAGTTGCATATTTCGATTTAGCATTTTTAGGACTTGTTTTATCTTTCGATGCCAACAAGTCATTTGCATAAATTCTGTCAGAATGCACGCAAATCTTGAGTTTTATCCTTACCTACACTTCCAGCATAGCTACAAATAGCTAAACGATATCGCCCGGATTAAAATGCAACGACACTCTCTTCTAGTTACACATGTATTCCATGGCGTCATGTGCATGTTCCATTCCTGGTAAACTCTCCACAATCCGCTGGATTGCATCCTAATGTGCAGGGAACCGTTCAGCACAATTTTCCACCAGAGCAGCAGCGCCATTATACGGGTTGTCTATGTGATTGGTTTTTATGCAGTATCACAACGTCGTTTACCTCCATGCGCTTATGTATACAGGAGGTACATGCTAGTATGAATGCACCGTTGCATATCGCATCTGACCACAAGGGAAAATTGCTGCACCTGATAGCAGTCACATGAATGGAGACACTGACTGCCGGCTGTTATTGTTATCGGGTTATTAATTTGTTTTGAAAATATGACTCGCTTTTGCTACGACGACGGCCTGGGCAGGATGTGGGAAATCATGTGGGATGGTGATTTGCATAATGGCGAAGAGAAAAACATTTTTGCAACAATAGTTTGATCTAGACCAGAATGGGACTATGTACCTAAATGCAAATTGGCGAATTTGTACGTGTCTCGCTCTGAAGGCATTCACATGAGCTGGGCGTAAGAATCGAAATCAACACCGGAAAGCAGTTCTCGCTCGAATCGAGTTTTTTTTCCCATTAGCAAAGTCGAAGATGATTGAAGTGATGGCCGGGTGCTCGTCTTTCACCCGTTCACTCAGCGAATTGCTCATTCACATTATCCGAAAACGTAAATCGCAAGGCGCCAAAACGAGGCAGGAAGTTTATTTCGGTCACGTTTTTTTTTGTTTTTGACTACCGATTGCCATTTGTAGGACATGCTGTTGCCCATTTCGGTGTGTGAGCGTGATCGCCTACGCTCCAAAAACTTCAACTCTAGATGGGGCGTCGTCTATAATATCTAACGACCATTATGATGAATGCCGGCCCGTCGCACTAGTGGTGCACTGCTGGGTGGTGCTTGATGTCTGACAGCCGGTGGGGTTATGCAATGAAAACCGCATCGTGTTCAGTATCGCACACACAACCGAAACCTTAGGCCGTGTCGATATTTAGAGAGGGGGGAAAACAGTGAACAGTGACAGCTTAGGTAACTCTTGATTTTTGTTTAGGGCTATTGACTCGTTTTGCCCCAATTCCCCGGCAGGCATCGAGCCGGTTAAATGGACGGAACTTACCCCACATGTTCGGTGGAGCGGTTGTTCAAGTGTCACCCGTGTCGGGGTTGCACAGTAAAAGTAAAACAACTCACACGCGCCGGGTACATTCTTTAGAGGTGCAATGATCATAAAGGCGACGATGATGAGTGGGACTATGATCACTTGTATTTAGAAGAACTTGTGCGCTCAGTAGGTTACACGTTATTTACATATGCATTTAAGGTGGGTTGAGGGCCGTTTGTTGTATTTAGCGGAGGCTGAATTGAATGTTGATCTAGCTCTCACTTTCCTTTAGAAATATAAGGAGTATTTGCCTGACAATAGTATTCTGATGTGATGGCACCAAAAGCTGCATATCATGATTTTCTCCAATTTATATTCAAGACTGCCGTTCTTTGTTCTTCAATGAAAGAATTTACACTTAAACTGTCTCCAACCGCTAACTTCTCAACACTCCAGCATGGGAAAGCAAGCAATTTCGTATGTTAATGCATGGCTCACACTACAGGTGAATGTACGAAAAATTGGTGCAGTAAGCAACCATCATCATCACCATAAACATCATCATCATCATCATTGGCATTGGCCACCACACCGCCAAATAGGTATTTGCTGCTGGCTTGCATGTCGCAATGGCTGCAGAACTGTGTGAACGTCGTCCATCGCATCGGAATCATCATCCTTGCCTCAGCCATCACGTCTCGACTGCTGAAACGTCGTCATTATTGTACTAACTCTCACACTCTGAATGTCGTCGTCGATTGCTGCTCTGCTATAGCACCTTTGCTTAATTATTACACTGCCATGGTCCGTTAGACTGATGCAAATATTGAAAACTTCGCTCAACAGAGTGCTTGAATAGTTCTTATTAGCCTCCCAACATTTGGAAACATGGAAGGCAAAACTTGTATGTATGGTACGTCACTTTGCAAAATACAGTGTTGTTGCTTGATCACGACGAAAATGTGCGGGGTCAATTTTTAACCAAATAAGTTGAAATTTTAGGAGGGTGGTCTTTTGCTATTACTTGAGCTTTGCTGTGGAGTGAAAATTCAACAATTTGCATTAGTCTAATAAACCGTCACTCCATGGACTTTGACGAGTAAGCTGTGTGACGAGGGTCCTTTCTCGCGAGAGCTGTTGTGTTTGCGTGATAAAAAGGTATCTATGATCCCATGTGTGGGGTTGTCCTGCTTGGAGTTTGTTTTGGTCAAAATCTATGACAAAGGTGTGGGCAGTGCTGCACCAAACAACGATAGAATAATGAATGATAAACCAAACCCATTTCGAATGAATTGCATGTGGAAAAACACACCCTTTATAACAAATTGCAGGGACATAAAAACAAATCCTCATCTGGAGTCGGTGCCCATAAAAATGAAAAATGATGTTTTTCGCTCTCGTTCTCAATGCGAACAAGCTCCGTTTAAGCATGGTTCGCAGTATGTAGAAGCGCTCCAGGACGGGTGGGTACAGCGGTCGAATGCGCATAGATGGAATTAAAAACAATGTTTCACAGAACGACATCTACGACGACATGCACTGCGGTTGTTCGATAGGAAAAATGCATGCACGGAGAACTCAAAGCGGGAAAAATAAAATCCCGGAATTTTACATGAAAGGAAGAATGGCATGTTTAGGGGTAGAGCTTGAGTTGAAATTGCGACAATGTTAATCATTGTTCTGTCACAAGTGAATTGCTGGTTGCAAGGGGATGCTTCCGAAAAACAGGAGAACGCCATTATCACTGTTTTTGTAGACAAAATTCGAACCATGAAGACTTAAAAATAAACTTGATTCGTTTCTAATGTATTTATCAGAGTTTATGAACAATGATTCAATCTTCAATGTCTCAAACTTTTGAGCAATCTTTTACAAAGTGACATCACGATTAGAATGCAGAACTAACTGCATTGTTAGTTTGAGTAAGTTTTGTTTAAAGAGTTTCAAGACGATACTCAGCTGTGTTTTACACGATTTTGTCATATTTTGCTTGACACCGCTGGGTACTTTAGTGCTGGCTGAGAAGAAGACATGGAGTTTAATCCCAGACCCATCCCTTTCGTTGCCATTTATCACTTTGCCTCTTGCTATCCTCACTATACTTAATATAAAAGGCAGCCTACTGCGCTTCCATTGACGTCATCAATTACCACAGAGAATGTTGATCTAAAATTAACGCTACCTTACTAACTCAATCATCCTTGCTGTGGCTTTGAAAACAGGGGTGGCTCCCCCCCCCCCCCCCTTTTTTTTTCCCTATTTTTTTAAATTTTTGGGCGCTATGGGGGGGGGGCGGGGGTGCTTCGGGGGTTTTTTTTTTTTTGTTTGTAATACAAAAATTTCTATTACCTTTTGTTTTCTGTGCTGGGTTTGCTGTTTATATTAAGTATTTCTAAAAAAAGTATTTTGTCCCCCCCCCCCCCCTTTTCTATATTAAATAAAATTACACCACACCCTCTTTTTTTTTTTTGTAATTCTCACGGCCCCCCCCCCCCCCCCCTTTTTTATAAATTTAAAAAAAAAAATACATTAATTGTTATGTTTGTGTTCTCCGTGCGTGGAGTAACGATTATGATGTAGAAGGAGATGTCTCGCTCATCGCCATGAGGCACCAAGAGTGGACAGCAATGTTTTTTGCTAGAATGAAAGATATGAAGAGAAAGTTGAAAGTTCCGTCAGTGTACGGTAGGCTAGAAATAGAACAGAGGTATTGAAAATTGAGTGAAAGGGCATGGTAAAGTAGTATTCGAACCACAGGCGCTTCATTTGCCTAACATCCCACTATGGGGTAGCTCGAGGAGCAGATCACCCTGCCACCTCGACGAGGCAAAAGAAACGCGGCAGAACGCACTCTAATACTACCGATAGCTTGCGATAGTTTTCTAGCGGTAGATTGCACACACTCTGTTTTGATGCATACATGGGCGAGAGGAGACTGTCTCCCATTGGGTTTGTTTTTGATACACAACGTCTGATAAACACTCACATTTTATTTTCTCGTCATCTCTGACTTAGAGACCTCGGAGAGTCTCCTCTCGCTCATGTATGCATCAAAAACAGAGTGTGTGCAATCTACCGCTAGAAAACTATCGCAAGCTATCGGTAGTATTAGAGTGAGTTCTGCCGCGTTTCTTTTGCCTCGTCGAGGTGGCAGGGTGATCTGCTCCTCGAGCTACCCCATAGTGGGATGTTAGGCAAATGAAGCGCCTGTGGTTCGAATACTACTTTACCATGCCCTTTCACTCAATTTTCAATACCTCTGTTCTATTTCTAGCCTACCGTACACTGACGGAACTTTCAACTTTCTCTTCATATCTTTCATTCTAGCAAAAAACATTGCTGTCCACTCTTGGTGCCTCATGGCGATGAGCGAGACATCTCCTTCTACATCACAAAAACTGTTACTGTTGTTGTTTTTATGTTTTTTTTTTTTTTTTTTTAAAATTGTAGTATCCCAACAAAACTTTAATTTTTTTTTTTTTGTAAATTTAAAATAAAAAAAAATTCCAAAACAACTCCACTTTTTTTTTTTAAAAAAATTAGCGGAAAATTTTATAATTAATAAAAAAAAAAAAAATTAAAAAAAAAAAAACAAAAAAAAAAAACCGAACAAATTTTTCCTTCCAAAAACCTTCTTATTCTTCTTTCTTTTTTTTTTTTTTATTTTTTTTTTTTTTTTTTTTTTTTTTTTAAATTTTATATTTTTTTTTTTTATTTTTTGTATTAAAACATGTTGGTATGGTTAATAAATTTGAAGTTTTGAAAACATATGTCGTAAATTTTTTTGGACTTACCAATTTCAAAAATACGTACTTCTATGGAAATGAGGAAAAGTTTGAACTGTTTCCATCAAGCGCTTTGGACCACAGCTGGTGTCAAAGTAGACGCACCAACATGAGTATTTCCTTTTTTCACGCGGTATTGGCCATGCTGAAATATAGGTGCAAAAAAAGCCGAGGCGAATTCATCTTGTTAATACACAAGATTTGTTAAGCGTGTAGTTTTTCAAATAACTAGTGTAACCCACGAAAAACTTTCAAATATGGCATACAGTATTATACAGTTTTATTAGTAGAATTCGCCTTGGCTTTTTTTGCACCGATATTTCAGCATGGCCAATACCGCGTGAAAATGGAAATACTCATGTTGATGCATCAACTTTAACGCCAGGTGGTCCAAACCACTTGATGGAAACAGTTCAAATTTTGTCCACATTATTTGCTATACTTTTTTAAGCTGTGGTATAAATTTTATTATGCTACGTAAATTATGCTACGTAAAACGACTTTTTTGACATATGTTATCAAAACTTCAAATTTATAAACCATACAAACATGAAATTTTGGTCACATAAGGTCAATACATTAGTTATAGGGCTGTCAAAAATTCAATCAAAAATGTTGATAATTGACAAAGTAACAGCAGTTTGAACATGACGTTTTTTGGAACCAAAATTTTTCTCGGCTTTTTTTGCTACTGAGTGTACAACTTTTTTTTTTATTTAACATAATCTTATGATAGGTAAATAATTTTTTTTTCTAATTATTTCAATAGTTCTTATATCAATAACAATATATTTATATATTTTTTTTGTTACAATTCAACCGCTTTGGTCGAATCAATGCAAAGGTGAATTGCTTCCAAAAATCTTATTTTTTAATTCAACAACAAGTGCTTTTTGTTTTCAATAGGAGCCTCTTTTGCCGCGCTTTTAGAAACAATAAAATGTGTTGAAGCTATACAAAACAATATATTTCTCAGCGTGTTGATGTTCCATTTATGGAAAATTGCGCCAATTGGTGATGCAAATCGTCATAAAATACATTTCGTTTACTAGATCATATTTAAATAGTACGTTTCCATTTATCGAAGCTTTTGCATTTGGTCTGAAATCGAAAGATAAACATTATCCATTTTCCTAAAAAGTGTTTCTATTATCGTCACTCCCATAAGAAACACATGCGATTGACCATCAAAGGAATCAAAATTTGAAGTTCCAGTTCCAGTTATGGCAAACGGGATTAATAATACAAAAACAAAGTTTTGGCTCAGTTTCGATATTTTTCCTTCAAAATATGGATTGAAAGCTTTTATTTGACGTACTGAAAGTGGTTTTTTTTCCAGAATTTTTAAACATAGTTCTTAACTAGTACTATAACTGGCACACAGGAAATTTTATTGATGCAAATTGGTTATTCACTTTTGATTTTTTTTTATCAAATTGGTTATTTTGTTAGGTAACGATTTTAAAATCCCTCCTCCCCCATATGTCACAATAAGTAACGGTTGCTCAAAGCCCCCTCCCTCCCCTTCATGCGTTACGTAATTTGTGCACAAAGCCTAACGAGAAATTGATTTTGCGTCAAGATTGCCGAAGGCTTTTTTATGATTTTTCATCGGCATTGTTAGATATTAATTTGTTAATAAGACGATGTACTAGAGCAATGATCCGCCCACTGCTCAGCAGGCAACATTGCACATTGGTCCGAAATGGCGATTTTCTGAAATAAAATGAAAAGTGCTCTTAGATGACGTGTAATCAAATTGGTGTCTTCAAAGAAATTTTTGGTAAGATTAAGGCGCATATGAAAAAGGGGTCGTCCATAAACTGCGTTCATCAGGACACGATTTATTTTTTAAAATCTTTTTTGTGTGACGTTCTAGGCTTTCAAAACATTCTAAAAAATTGTAGAACTCATAATTTATATAAACTTTGCAGAAAACACCAACTTGCTATCTTGTATTTTTTATTGAGATATGAAGCATTTTTTATGGGAACCCCTTTCAAAACGATTTTTTAGCTCTAACTTTTTTCTTTGGTTTTTCCTCGGTCTACTATGTTCTAGAAAGTTTTTTCTTTTACTTAAACACACACCTGTGTGTTAGTAGCCTGAAAAGGCTACTAAGGAATGCTCTCAGCAAAATCTTGCCAAAGAAAACTCGCAGTATGACATTATTTCTATTTATTTTTAAATCCGAAAAAAATCGTCGTAAAAAATGGTTAATTTATAACTCATTTACATAAAAATATTATTATTCGAACTTGTTATATCCATATGCTCTAACTTTACCTTTGATACCATCCATTAAGTTCTGTACAGTGTCCTCAGTCACCTTTCTGGAAGCATTTTCCCACTTTTTTTCAAAATCTTTCTCATTATTTGCCTTTCCTTTCGATTTCCCAAGGTTTCGCTTCGCCCAATATCTTTCAAGTTGGACTAAGTTCTGGGGTGTTCGAAGAATTACAGTTCTTTGGTACAATGTTGACGTTGTTTCCTGCATACCACTTCACTTCTGAGCCGCTTTTCCATAATGGCAAGATGCCAAACCAGGCCAAAACAACACAGAACTCGGGTGCTTTTGGATGAATGGTAGTAGCCGTTTTTGCAGACACTCGTTTTCGTAAACTTGTTGGTAAATCGGACCTGTAGTTATCAAGATTTTGCTCTTCTAACCACAACTACAAATGGACTACCAGACCATGTACTTTTAGAGAACTTCGACACATTTTTAGCCTTGAAATGATAGTCAACCTTGCCACGTTGTAATGCGGTATAAAATTTAAGACCAGGCAGCTGCTTGAAGTCTGCTTTGACGTTTGTTTCATCATCCATAACCACGCAGTCAAATTTTGTCAGCAATTCGTCGTCAGCTTTCGCGGTCTTGTTTTCGAACTGTTTTCCTGCTTCTCGTTCCTGTTTGGAGCTTTTATTACCTTGAACGACCTATGTATATCCTGCCGCGTTCTTCACTTTTTGAACGAAGTGTTTTGAAGATGTTCCGAGCCAAATCTCGGATTGAAAAGTTCAGGTTTTGCTTAATCAGCCGAAGCACTGCATCCCTCTGGGATTTGAAGTTGTCGTTCCGTTTGCCGCCTGATCCTGGTATCCGATCAAGAGTCAACCGATCCCGGAAGCGTTTCAAAACGCTACTTACTGTTGAACGAGGGACGGATTTTCCACACTTTTGTGCAAAATTTTTCACGCACTTGTTGTTCTTTCGACTCCATTTTAAATAAAATGCTTTTGTGACAGCAAACCGTATGTCAGAACGTTCATACACATAATGAAATTGCGTTAGCGGTATTGGTGACATCTTTCTATTGACAAATAAAAAAGATGTGCACACTTAGAAATTATGAATTTTACACGAGACGTAATTAATGTTTGTAAAAAGTCGGGGAACGTAAAGAAAGGTTTCGTGTAAAATTATGTCTGCTGAAACTGATACATACCCAATTGGTCAAAAGATGTGTTTGATTGAATTTATTTTCTCATCTCTTTCAACTCATTCTTATGTGCTAAAGGACGCTTGCATGTGTCGGTCTCAGGGGACAGAAATTTACATGACATTTTGGTAGTGTGTGGTTAATAAACCATGGCTAGACTTTGTTGTGAGCATACCTTAAGCCAATGTTGCCTAGAATTCCGTGGAACATTATTATCAGTTAAAGGGCGAACACGATATTATTGCAACACAGTTACTTTAAAATTTCATGTATTTATCGGATAAAAATCAAATTTGCAGGGCAGTTTTATACATGTATTAAGTTCATCTCACGCCAAAGTCACGAGTTCGAATCTCACCTCCGGACGAGTTACGAAAATATCCAAAGAGATGTTTGAGTGACTACGACGGGAGATGAACCAGCCCGAGGCTGAAAATCTCGATAATCAAGAAACAACATTAAGTTCAGTTAACATTCATTGTATCAATTATTTTGCTTCACGCCATCCATAAGAGCTTCTACAGTCATATCCGGTACCTTTTGCTCATTTTGTATCCACTTCCTACGTATCCTTTACTTTCTCTTTGGTGTTTCTGAGTTCCCGCTCACCATGGCCCAATAAGTTTCGATTGGACGTAGTTCAGGGCAGTTCGGTGGATTCTGAATCAGTCTCATACCATTCCAGTATGCTTTTAGAATAGTATCATGAAGGTAAATCCGACCAAAATAGTGATTTTTCATAGTGCTGCCCCACAAACGGCAAAATACGTTTTTCGAGGCATTCAGTTTTGTAAATTTCACCATTGATGGTGCCTGTTGTGACGAAAATTTTACTCCGATTTCCACTGGTGCAGATAGCCTTCCAAATGAGGTATTTCGATACGAATCTCGACATTTTCTTGTTTTTGAAACGATCATCCATTTTGAATTTATTTGTTCCGGTGTAAAACTCCTATCCTGCCATTAGTTGGAGGTCAGTTTTGACGCATGTTTGGTCATCCATAACACATCAACGGTATCTGGTCATCTCTGCATTTCTGTGTAGAGCTTCCTAGCACAGAATTTGGTAACAGTTTGCTGCCGTTCATCGTGATTTGGAAAGTTTTAAACCATGTATACATTTAATCCAGCTCCTTCTTGACGTAACTTTACGAATCGCTGACGTTTTTGACAACATCACGTGCTGAAATGTTAGAATAAGGCTAAATTACACTTAACCTTTCCCTCCGTCTTCCTACATACTGCTCCCGGTTTCCTTCCTGCTCCGCGCTTCCGATCCAATGCAAATCGGTCGTTGAAGCTTTTCGTACTCTTACTTACTTATACACTACCAAAATGTAAATTTCTGTCCCCTGAGACCGACACATGCAAGCGTCCTTTAGCACATAAGAATGAGTTAAAAAAGATCGACTTGCGTATGTGTCAGTTTCAGCAGACATAATTTCACACGAAACCTTTCTTTACGTTCCCCGACTTTTAACAAACATAAATTACGTCTCGTGTAAAATTCATAATTTCTAAGTGTGTACTTACTTACTTACTTACTTACTTATGCTGGCCTAACGTCCTATTAGGACCGCACCTCACATACCTTACCAATCAGACCAAGGCCTGTGTGGCCTCTCCTGTACACAGAAGTTGTCTCCATTGTAATGGCTGTACATCGCCAGCCTTCTACTTGATCGATCCACCTTGCTCGTTGCGCGGCTCATCTTCTTGTACCCGTCGGTTCGTTTTCGAGAACCATTTTCACAGAACTGTCTTCCGACATCCTTACGATATGCCCAGCCCATCGAAGTCGACCGTTTTTTGCGATGTGTACGATGGGAGGTTCTCCCAGCAACTGATGCAATTCGTGGTTCATTTGCCTCCTTCACGTTCCTTCTTCCATCTGCACTCCACCGTAGATCGTACGCAGCACCTTCCGTTCATAGACACCAAGGGCGCGTTGGTTCTCTACTAGCAATGTCAATGTTTCGTGGCCGTAGAGAACTACCGGTCTGTAGATGGTCAACTTTGTAGTTCGGCGAGCTTTGTTAGACAAAGTAGGCATGATTGCCAGCCATAATGCGCCTTTGTATTTCTCTGCTGGTGTCGTTATCGGCGGTCCTAACATTGACTTCGCGTGAGTCTCTTCCTCTCGTGTATTTTGTTTTCAACGCATTAATTCAAACGCATTAATTAATTAGGACCGCACCTGCGTCACGATATTTCTCCATAAAACTCCGTTGAGGGCTGCTTGTCTCCAGTTCCTCGAATGTCCCACACTTCCAAGGTATTGCTCCACTTAGTTTAACCCCTTAGCGCGGTGTGCTCCTCTGCGTCTTGTACCGGTCGGTTTCGAGGCAAACACCATTTATGCGGGGTTGTTGTTCGACATTCTTTCAGCATGTCCCGCCCATTGTATCCTTCCAGCTTTAGCAACTTTCTGGATACTGTGTTCGCCATAGAGCTGCACTGAAAAATCCAAGTACGCAGCGTTAGTATACTTTTTATCTCCGTCACTTTTCTTCTTCTGTGATGATGATACTTTTTATAGTATGAAAAACGAGTATGCGTTACTATGGGTGAGAACAGAGATATGAAAATTGAGTAAAGTTTACAGCACAAGGCAAGAGAGGAAGATTGATAAGTAGGGTATATGTCCCATAATTTAGCCTAATAGGCAGCGGTCGGTTACATTTTTAATTGTTACTCATAAGGTAATTGAGCTACAAAAGACATACAACAAGCTATTTGCTTGCTTAGATAGGCTTAATAAGATTCTTGTTGTTTTAAACTAAGACAAACTAAACAACTAACTTTATTAAGACGAACAATTTCTAAGAATATGGATATAATATCGGTCTATGAGCACCAAATTGGGTTTATTCGTGGAGACTTCGTCTCATCTACTAGGTTTCAGCCTCTGGAAGGATTTTTTTTGTATTTTTTCAGACATTGCATTGTTATATATGAACTATTCATCTAACAGAAAATTTCAAAGATAAAATAACAAACTATCGGCCACTCGATAGTCTAAACAACTGAATTACCATTGCACAATTGTTTGCGTGTAATTTTTTTTAGATGAATCATTTTTAAATATACAACTAACACAGACACTTCCATTCAAAATTTTACAAATACCAACATTATACTATGTGATGACCATAATAGGCCAAAGTTAGGAACATAGGAAAAAAACATGTCCCTTGAATTGTGTCAAAGGTTCTCTTGTGAAATCATGCACCAATTTTCTATAAGAACAGTTATTCTATAACGTTTGACTATTTCCTTTACATCTTGGATGCAATACTTGGTGTGTTGGTTCAATTTTGCCAATCTGAATTGTCAATTGAAAATAGTAATGGTAATCTGTTCACCTTAACCAGTGAAGTCATGGCGACCAAAAAGTTGAGGAAATTGAGAATTTTATGAAAGTATTTAGCTGTAAATCGATGAATAATCTCTCAACTACTTAAAAATTAAGTGATCATCATGATGCCAACATGATCTTGTCAATTTTAGCTGAATTTATGACATGTTTGTTACATAGGCCGAATGAAGGAGCTAGGCTGACATTACATCCCATTACCCTATGCTGATGCAGAATAGGATACATTTTCTTTGTATATAGTCAGGATCCCAAGATATAGCATATTCTAGTAATTCCGTCACTTACTAGCGCGACGTAGCGAGAAAATTCTGAACTATTAGTTACCAATCAAAAGGTCGTGTCCCACTGATCAACGTTTTGAAAACAGAAACGTTCTATATGGCAAGGACCCCAAGATAGCGGACAGTTTCGGAACTGATAGTCATTAATAAAAAGGTCTTGACCTAGTGAACAACTTAATCGAAGACAGAAACATTCTTAATGGTGAAAATGCCAATTTACAGCTTGGTCAGGACACTCAATTGCACACCAGTGCTGCGTAGCGGAAAGATTGTGAACTGCTGGACATCAATCAAAAGGTTTTGTTCTACTGAACAACATTGTCGAAGACAGAAAGATTACAAGATACAAAGATATAGCATATTCCTGAAAATAATCAGTACACTAGCGCCGCGTAGTGAGATAGTCATAAACTGTTCGCCAATAAAAAGGCATTGACCTACTGAATACCTTTGCTGAAGACAGTAACATTCTATGTGATCCGTATCACGAGATATTCCGGGAAGGAATGTGTTGTAAAAAGTACAACGCGTGAGCGGTATTGTTACAAAAGTTGGCGCGCGTGCTGAAAGGTTAAGAAAGCAAACACTTTGGATGCGCAAATGTATTGCATGATAGTTTTAAAAACAAATTTTCGCACTTTGCGCTTAACTCCGTCCATTAGGGTTTGTATAGACTCTTCAGAAATCGCAGAAGCCGTCTTTGTCCAAATTTGCTGGAAGTGTTTGACGTCTTTGATTCCTTGCTTCTTTCCAGAAAGCTTCCGCTTCATCAGAGCCCAATATCTCTGGAATGGTCGTAGCTCTGGGCAATTTGGCGTGTTTGAGGATTTTGGTACAATGTTCACTTGATTTGCTTGGTACCACTCCGTCACAGTTTTAGCATAGTGGCATGATGCCAAATCGGGCCAGAACAAAGGTTTTTCTTTGTGACTTTTGATGAAGGGTAGCAATCGCTTCTGCAGACACTCTTTCTGATAGATCTCCTTGTTGATTGTGCCTGTAGTGACGAAAGATTTACTCTTTTTGCCACACGTGCAAATTGCTTGCCACACAAGGTATTTTTTGGGAAATTTCGATGCCTTCTTCGTTCTGAAATGCTCAGCTGTAGCATTTCTGGCCATAGCAGAATAAAAAGCCAGCCCTGGAAGCTGCTTGAAATCCTCCAGGACATAAGTTTCATCGTCCATAACAACGCATGAAAACTTCGTCAAATATTCGCAGTACAAACGTCGAGCCCGTGATTTTGCTGCCAAGTTCTGTTTGTCGTTGCGATTTGGAACTGTTTTTACTTTATACGACATAAGTCCCAAACGTTGTTTTGATTTTTGGACAAAACCAGGCGACATCCCTAGTTTACGAGCCACCGTTCGAATGGCGAGATTTGGGTTTTACGTTAATATCCTTTTCACCTTTCGGTCCATGACAGGATCAGCGCGTCCAATGTTTTTGTCACTTCTCGGTTTCCTCTCCACCGTCAAACGTTCCGAAAATGACATATCGTGAACAGTGGATTTAGGCAAATTTAATGTTTTTGCAAGGTCCCGTATTGACAAGTCAGGATTTGCTGTATGCCCGTACAAAATTCGCTCGCGCACTTGTTTTTATTTCGTCGCCATCTTGAATGTTTAGTATTCAAGATGGCGATGGCGACGAAATAAAAACAATGTAAACATCAATCATAATCTTTTTCATCATAGACTCTCAGCTATACCACAGTGAAATTTTTCATTCCTACGTGCAAACGTGTCCGGATTAATGTGGATACAGACCTTACGTACCTTTTCACGGCGCATCGTAAAGAAATACTGGATATTTTGAAGATGTCTATTTGAATTATACAATCATACGCTTGATGCATTAATTTAGTTCAAAAGCTACCACACAAAAAAATCTATTAAATGAATTATCTAAAAATTCTATGATTATTCACATCTTTTCTGCTCGAAAACAAAAGTAGCACTTCAAGCTAAACATTTTTTCCTGTCTTATTCATCTAATTATCAGATCAAAGTGAACTGAACGTAAGGATAAACATTCAAATTTAGAATCAATTTGAAAAAAGTTAGAATAATTTAGAACTTTCTGTTAAAATCCATTCTGAAAAAAGATTTCACCCTGTTTTATAAACTCTTAGTTACTTTGAGCACGACCTAACTAGAAATTAGTAAATTGTGACCGGCCAGAGTCTCATGCTAACTTTTCCCCACAAAACGTTTTCCTGTACGGTACCACTATCCTAAAACGAATTAAGCTATATGCCATCGCAAGATGGCAGCCGAATTCTCCACTAATCTACATCCGCCACAGACGGTTCAAGTTATAAATATTTTGACGCTAACTTACCACCCTCTAGTTCACCGCCGTGAGTCCCGTCGCTACGTCTTGAGCTTCTGAGCCGTTCAAACCCCCTTTTGATTGAGGTGGGCCGTACCAAATTCATTCATGCTTTTCATCTGTGATGGGTGAGAGTAGCAGCGGCTTCGGCAGACCGTTGTGTCTGGCGAGGAGTGAATAAACTTAATTCAATTTACGTCAATGACGCGTTCGCCGGCCGGGCCCGGTTCAACTTTTACTTGTCTTTTGGGGAAGATCAATGTGGTTGGTCCCATCGCCAGCACTTTGTCGCGTTCATTGCTGTGGTGAATCTTGGTGTAACAGACAGGGTCTTGACTTGGGCGCGGGAAAAAAAAAATGCGAAATGTAGCGATAGAAGGAATTCAATTTATGCCCACAACCCGCCTGACTTAGGAGAGCTTAGGAACGATTATGGTTGAGCGGTGGTGGTCGGATAAGATCAAGACACTTTTGCACTCGCTTGTATGTGCGGTTGAATCCGGGACTGGCTTTGTGATTGCTTCGTCGTCGGTGGAATCAAAAGTGATTATTTAATGTTGCAAAAACGCAAATGGAAGACGATGCCAGAGGATAGATAAGGGATTATGTTTGTTTTCTTCTCCTGATATGATGATGTAGTTGCAGTGGCACATTTTGATACTCAGGACGACAGTAAGTTTCAGCAATTCTAATAAATGTTACCATTACGCAAAATGCAGCGAGCTTGAGAAATGAATCACTCTCCAATTTTCCATCATTTACCACGAATCGAATCTGGAACGTGACCAAGTTGCGCTTCCACGAACATAACACCAAGCATCAAAATAGAACAAAATCAAAAATACAATTTCGATTCAATTCCAGCAACCGAATAAATCAATTTTAGTTTTGCTCGTTTTGCTGTTGCCAAAAAGACGAGACGTGTTCTGTTCACATACTAACATCATTCCAAAGGACGCCATTAATAGCGACGCTGCCGCCGCCGTTGTCTGAAGTGGAAAATCGAACTTGGTCGAAAACTGAAAAATGGTTTGCGTATTTGCCTAGCACTAAAAAAACAGTAACGCCTCAGTTGACATTTGTCTGAACGAAGCCATGGCAATGATGTTGACATTATGGCGAATTGGCGTGTTTATTTTGCCTCGAGATTTGCTGATAAATATCGTTCGACATTCAACGACTTTTGAATGTACTTTTACTTGAGTTTATGCCAAATGAGCTCGGCACAAGTTTATCTTGATCATCACGAATTTGATGGATCTGCATTAGGGTGAGACATTTTGGAAAAAAAAATCTTTGCTCATGCTCACCCAGAAACCGGATAGAGAGTTTGACCGCCCGCATCGCATTGTCACTAACTGCTTTCGCGAACTTTCGCGAGAACAAGTTCCAGTTAATACAAGTGTGAAACAGGTATCCG
This sequence comes from Aedes koreicus, assembly GCA_024533555.2. NCBI lineage: Eukaryota > Metazoa > Arthropoda > Insecta > Diptera > Culicidae > Aedes > Aedes koreicus. Next base: position 504,239 of record JAHHFK020004119.1, read on the forward strand.
CGTGTGGGCTGCGAACATATTTATGCGCATTCCATAATAATTTCCCCTCCTTTGCCGGGGTGGCGGCCGCCTTTAATGCAGCACAGAAAACAGAAGTCGATCCACTTATGACCATCGGGTACCGACGACTAGTAGCAATTTGCAGTTAGTGAGTGCTCGGCCATGTTTGCTCCAAGGCGATATCGGTCCGGCACCAGCAGAGCGAGTGTTTGCTCTAGTTGGATAAAGAGCTCCAGGATGGTGGGGAAGCAGACACCGCCCTCCATAAGGGGACACAAACCGAGCTGCAGGGTTAAATTTAATTTAAAACTACTCATCCACCCCTTCTTATCGTCTTGGTCGTCGTAGTCGGTGGTAGGTGACCAACCAGTATGCAAGAGGGCACTTTTCTAGCCGGACTACTGCTACAAGCCGTCCAAAGGCAGTAGAGCTATAAAGGAGTGAACTTGCTCGAGAAGGCGATATGGCTATATTGAGAAAATTGCCTCCTCGGACAGCAGGGCTTGATAGAAGTGAATGATATTAAATGGGCCGGTACTGGAGCACAGCTTGTTTTATAACGAACTTGGCTTGCACAAGCTTTTGACCAATTGACGAGTTAACAGTATCGGAGCGTGTTCCGATGGGTTAAATACATGATGGGGTATCAATAGCTAGTTGAACGTAGAAAATTTCGAGCAAGATTGGGGTTGAAGGCAAGGTGAGGTTGTTTTGTGAAATGTTTGAGTTGATTAAAGTATAGAAAGCTGCACCTTTTCAGGTGATGAGATTAGGATTGCTTTTGCATTTTCCGATGCAAGATATTTTTGAACACATGTTTTATGCCTTATAAATGCAACTTGGGCTAATTTGGCATACCTGGACCTTGACCTACACAGAAAAAAAATCTGATTTTTCTTTGTAATGTAAATGTTAAATCATGTAAAATTGTGTTTCATTTCACAAGAAGCAGTAACTGGCAATAAATATTGCAAACAAAGGCGTTCTTTCGTAGAAAATATTGTCAGTGATGTATGAAGTAGCTCAGAACTTTGCACGATTGATGATTTCAACGCTCCATTTATTTGAATAATATTTTACAGGAATTTACACTACTTTTTCGAGATGTGTACATATTGAATCCATCAACAAATAACCTGAAATCAATGGTTTTACATGCCTCCTAAAGAAAGACGTGACCACAGACCTCTCATCTCCTAAAATCTCACCGACACCGACTGGGATTGGTACCAGGCCCTCTCTAGAGGCAACCACGCTTACCATCACACTGCCGATGCCGTCTTGAAAACATTTTTGTTTTGTTTCCAATTTACGTGACGAGAGTCTGAGGCTGGTTCGTTAAGCTAGAGAGACGACCTGGACCCTACAAATCGAATCCATCAATACATGAACCGGGACCAACTGCTTTACTTCCCCTCCATAGGAAGACGTGATCGTAGATTTTTCATTCGAGAAAATCACAACAAAACCGACTGGGATTGATACCAGACCCTTTGCGGTGAGTGGCAACAACGCTTACCACCACACCTCCGGTGCCACCTTGAAAACGGTTGTTTTGCAGAATAAATGGAGATGAAGTTATTCTCCGCTATTCAGGATGCGTAGAGCGTTTGTATTGGTGGTATCTAGAAAATAGACAAACCGCTATGAGGCTCCTGAAATATACACTCACATAACGTTTAAAAACTTGATGCATAGTTTCTCGAACATCTTTAGTATTTGCTTACCGAACGTTTCCATAACTGAAAATGTTGAAACTAATTATTTGAACCTCAACGACTTGAAGCAAACACTTTTGTAAGCATCAGATACTAACATCTTTTCGGAGGTGTGGTGGTAAGCGTTGTTGCATCTAACCGCAGAGGGTCTGGTATCAGTTCCAGTCATTGAATCCAAACTTGCGAATGCATGAATGATAAAAACATTGTTCTAATTTTCAATGTTTGGACAAAAAATAATGTATCTTTATCATTGTTGCACACTCAACACACAATAATGATAAATTGCATTGCAGTAGAATCAAGATTATAATGTTTCATAACATCCGATTGTTATTTAGGAAGGAGACATAGCGTTGTATGTAACGTTTGCATTTAAAAAAATGGACACAAATTGACTACCCATGCAGCATCAATCATAGTAACCCATGAGTCAGTAAACAAAATTTGACAGCTCTATCAGTCGAACTCTAACCGTGATGGCAAAAACAGTGAAGCAACTCCGTTCAGAAGTGTGCGCGTTCAAAGAACGGCACCCCGCCGCGTCGAAAACGGGCATCGTGCGGCACTTTGTGGACGCCGGATACACCCGTTCCGGCATCTACAACATCTTGGCACTATTAGACAACAATCAAAGCATCGAAAGAAAGCCCGGACGGCCGACGACCCTAAGCGACAAGAAGCTCCAAAAGATGCTAAAGAGGAAGACCGAGGGAAAAGTGGCTACATCGCTGCGTGCGCTCAACCGACCAAACAGTGAAAAAGTACCTGGCGAACATGAACATACATGTCAGGAAGTAGAAGTCGCGTCCACTGGTTTCGGAGCTGCAGGCAATGACGCAGCGGCAGCGGCTGAATAAGATGGTCAACTCGATTTTCCCGGCAAATCGCGACGTGGCGGTGGTGCTGAACGACGAGACCTATGTCACCCTGGATGGCAACGACTGGCAGGGCACTTCGTATTTTAATTCCCCCACGAAGGAAGTGAGCTCCGAGGTGAGCTTCATTTCACACACCAAGTTCCCCAAAAAGGTGCAGCTGTGGCTGACAATCAGCGAGAAAGGGGTGTCAAAGCCGCTCTTCTTTCGCTCCGGACTGGCCGTGAACGGGGTAATTTACAGTACGAAATGCCTGCCGTTCATCAAGAAATACCATAAGGGCCAAGACGCGGTGTTCTGGCCGGATCTGGCGTCGGCCCACTACTCGAAGCGATCGTTGGAGGAGATGGAGCGGCTGAAAGTCGATATGGTACCCAAGTCGGCGAACCCGCCCAACGTCCCCCAGCTGCGCCCCATCGAGATTTTCTGGGCCAACCTGAAGCGTAAGATCTCCTTCAACAATTTTGTCGCGAAAACTGAGGAGGTATTGATAAATAAAACGAAGATAGAACTCAAAAACATGCTTACACGCATGTTTTCGTCTGCCATGGCGAATGTTCCGGTTAACTGCCGGAAGGCCGCTCGCAAGGGCGTAGAATTTTTTTTTGCAAGTAAGCTTAAATAATTACCTTCCATGGGAAATGTATCAAAAGCAATTATCTGTCTTAGCTTTTTTTTTATCACCATCCGAAAAAATTCCATTTTTTTAATGCAAACGTTATATTGCTTTGCATGCAACAAAAATAAATTCTATCATGTCACATGTTGCATCTACCGAAAAGAGACAATATTTATCCCTCTTTCTCTTTCTCCCTTTCTCTCTTTTATATGTGCCACGTTTTGTGCAGGTACACGGCTACTGAGATTGATTCATAATTGTGTCGAGTTCAACTCAACAGTGAACAAAAAGTAGAGTAACGCATGAACTGAGAAAAATTGTTAAATATTTGAGTAAATGTCACTCCTATTAATACTTTATACACACTTAGAAAATAATACCGAACTCGGTTAAATTTTAACCGAGTTTTTAACTGCTGAACGCTCGGTAGTCTGTTCGGTTCAAAATGGAACAACCGAGTTCTCGTTAAATTTTTACTTTCTCACAATTTGTCAAATTCACAGAAAAACTCGGTTGACAAAACTAAATCCAATCAGCAATAACCGAACATCGGTTTACTCAAATATTACCGAACGCTGTCGAACAAACCGACTTTTCTGTTGCAGTTACGGAACTCGGTTCCTTTTGGCTGTGCTGGAATTTTGGTTGAAATAGCTTCGAATCTAGCTTCAAATTTCATAGTAATAAAACCAGTTTTGTCAGTTACATTGTTTATTGATGCAAAAAATCCTCATACATTTTCCTATTTTCCATCATTTTTTTTCAAATCACTTTTCAGCAGGTGGTTTTTGAAATGCCTTTGCTAACCAGAGACATAACTTGCAACGTGTTCTTGGAAGTAAAAACAGACTATAGCAGACTATGCGTGCAAATATAATTACAAAATTAGCATCAAATAATTACAGAAGATTTCAACTAAACGTGCATCCTCCATTTTCGCAAAAAGACATTCGGCGCGCACACGCGAGATAAAATGGCTGACGATTTTCCAGGCCTTATCGTGTCAGCTAAAATAACCGAGCATTGCCGGCGTCGGTGGTGTAGTGGTAAAGCGTGACTGCTACTTGGCACCCCAGTGGGTCTGGGTTCAATCCCAGTCGACGTCGGTGGTTTTTCTGAGGCGAAAAAATCTGGTCACGTCTTCCTTCGGAAGGGAAGTAAAGCCGTTGGTCCCGGTTCATATTCATGAGTCGTTAGGTAGGGTCCAGGTGGTGGAGTCGTCTTCCTGGCGTCGGTGATTGTCACCATGTGAGGAAATAGGCCGACGTAAAATAAAGAATAAAAAAAAAAAAAAAAATAACCGAGTTTTTTGGTAGACATAACCGTCGCGGAATTGACTCGAAGAGAAGTGTTTGACGTTTAAGAACATTCAGCGAATGTTCGGTTCAGTTTACCGACTTTTCTCGGTTTACGTGTACCGAACTCTTGAATATCCCTGCTTTACCGTACTGTTCGATTCATCTTTCATTTTTATTTGTCAAATATATCATATAGTAACCGAAATTCTGGTTTGACTCAATAAATACACCCAAAACAGTACATATAACGATTTATTCGGTTTCTTGTAGGTAACCGATGTGATTCGATAGAAACCGAGTTTGGTGGTATGTTCTAAGTGTGTACATAAGTATGAGTAACATTTAATCATATATGCTATTTTCCTCACTCTATGAGTAACTCCACTTTTTGCTCTTCTGAGTCGAATTTGACTAAATCATGAGTCGATCTAAGTGGTCGTGAACGTCTGCATTCTGAATGTCTCCTCAAATTTTTATATGGTTGACAGTAACAATTGCAAACAATGACTTCGAGAATTTTTAACTTTTTCACTTATACGCACAGCAACGGTGATAATTGTTTCATCATAGCATGGGCGAGCTAGCAGTTTTGAAAGAAAATGAACATGAGTATGAGCATGATTGGCCGCCCGAGGTTGCTACTCCGTTATTGCCAGATCAGCTGTAATTACACAGAGAACCAACAGATGATGCTTGGGACTAGCATACATCCTCAATGTGTAAAAATTGGTGATCCCAAACTAAGGCAATACCAGCGCCGGCCTCGCCCGAATGCAGGTCAAATAAGAAAAGGGTAGGAATGTGTTGATGTGATACTCGCTTTGAAGGAAGCCGCGGAGTCCACTGCACTTCCACTGGGATGTTCAATAAAATGGTTGGGTTTGCAGCGGGATCCTTTTTGGTAAAGGATGTGCTGAATTCAACTGACGTCGGCAGCGAAAAAGATATTTAATTATGCTCCCGGTTTATTCGCTGTACAGAGATGTTCAGTCAAATTATTCAAATTTTTGCACCGATTTAAGTAAACAGTAGGGATGCTGTTGGGGCCACGTGGGTGTGGGTGGTTCATTTCAGTAGAATTAAAAAAAAAAGTTGAATTATCGAGCTTGAGGACCGATTCAAACCAACAGTATGGATACTGTTTGGGCCACTCATAAGAATGAATGGTTTATATCAATAGCTTACTACATTATATTAAAATATCGAATTTCAAGACCGATTAAAACCAACAATAAGGATGCCGTTCGGGCCACTCACAAGTGTGGCTGGTTTATTTCAGTAGAATTCAAAAATATGATAAAATATCAAGTTTGAGGACCGATTTAAATCAAAAGTTCGAATGCTGTTGGGGCCACTCACAAGTGTAAAAAGCTATTTCAGTAAATTTCAAAAATACGTTAAAACATCGAGTTTGAGGACCGATTTAAACGAACAGTTCGGATTCTATTGAACTAGCAGTTTTGAAAGAAAATATGATATTAAGTCATTGTCTAAATTTGTTACTTTCGACCTAACGAACATTTTGTCGAGGGATAGGGAATAGTTGGTAAAGATGGAAGATGGATAATTACTGTTTACTGCTTCAAACCTATCATGCGACGCCTCAAATCACATGAGGATTCATCCTGAAATGTTGCAGGGAACCTCCGGAGTAGAGGACAGTTTTTGATCAAGGAGATTCTAGGTCATCCAAACTGTTTTTGAGTTCAGAATTTAGGGTCTACAGTTGTAATTGTCTTTTTTCGGCAACACACAGTTACGATATGAATTCAACCATGTTTATGGAATATTCGGGGAGGTCAACCGACACTATGAGATCATCTGAGATGTTCTAGGTCATCCAAACTATGCTTGAGCTCACATCTAAAATCTACAATTGTATCTGTAGAAATTTCAACTATACAAAGTGGCGATATGTATTCAAACAATGTTCATTGAATCTTCTGGAAACCCAAAAGATATTATGGGATAAGCTGGGATCATCTAGATCATTCTAAGTTAGGCCTGCAGCTGAAAAAGGTACAGTTACAATTGGTCGGGGTTCTGCCAAATCGCAACAAGCGCCTATCGAAAATCGTTAGTTTTGATTGTCCGACATATTCAAACAGCACTTTTCATTTTACAGATGAATCACATCAGTGGTTCTTGAAGTTTGTAACCAATTACCAATTTGAGTGATCCATCTCTATAATGCATCGAACAAATATTCTGTGAGGATTTTATGGGTTCAGTTACGCAGAATGGCGTAAAAGCCGCTTGGTACAATCTGGCAGAACCCTGACAAATTATAGATCCTATGTTCTGAACTCGCTAATATTTTTGATGACCTAGCACATTCCAGGTTATCCAACAATGTCGGTTGACCTACTAGAAGATCCAGTGAACATGATTGAATATACATAGCGCACATTTGAATAGGCTAAAAAGCTACAGTTTAAATTTCAGATCCTAATTTCTGAACTCCTGAACTAAATGGCTGATATAGAACAAACCAAATCATCTCATAATGTTTGCTGACCTTCCAGAAGACTCAATAAACATGGTTGAATTCATATCATAACTTTGTACAGCCGAATAAGCTATAGTACGACCCGTAACGCTGGTTGATCACCTTCTTTCTCGTGGTGCGTTACGGGGTATCAGATCTACCACCGAACCCTAGTCCGAATTAATTCTAACTAGGGAACATATTTGTTCTGTAGTCAAAGGAACGTATATTAGTCCTTATAACATTTTATGTCTTGTGGAAAGCGACAATGCTCGGATTGACCCGGATTGGCTTCATTTATACAAATTCTCATTTTCTATTTGATGCTCTATAGTTTGAAGTGGTTAGGACTAAGATTCTGCTGCATGGTCAGTATCGGAGTCATTGTTTGTTATGTTTGCAATGAATCCGGTTTTGACTGATAAAGGGGCGCGCCTTTGAAGAGTGCTGTCACTTATAAAGGGTTTAAATAGCGGAAACTTAAAAAAAACTCGATTCATAGCCAACAAAACAAACAAACACAACTGTAAAAAACACCGAATACTTCATCATTTCTCAATAGTGATGAAGTAACTCGAAATGCAATAAACAAAGGATACGGGATATACTACAATAGATCAAATTACTGGTCGCAGTAGTTTATGTCCCGAACAGAGGTAAAAAAAAAAGCTACAGTTACAATGATAGATCCTAAGTTCAGTATTCTAGGACAGGTTGAATAACTAAGAAAATCCTAGATTATCTCATAATGTCGGTTGCCACTCTATAAGATCCAAGGAACATAGTTGAATATATATCTTACATTTGTACATCTGAAAAAGCTACAGTTTCAATTGCATATCCTAAGTTATTCACTAATAAACAATCTAGTATGACCCAGAACATCCCAGATTGCATCATAATGTCAGTTGACCTTCCATAAAATCCATTGAACATGGATAAATACATATCGTAAATTTGTCGAGCCGTAAAACTATTGTCACAAATGTTGATCCCAAGTTCTGATCTCCAGGACTGTTTGGATGACATAGAACATCCCAGATTATCTCATAATGTCTGTTGACCTTCCAGAGGACTCAATGAACATGGTTGAATACATATCGAAAATTGGTATAGCTGAAAAAACCATCGTTACAATTGTAGATCCTAAGCTTAAAACTCCAAGACAGTTTGATTGACCTAGAACATCCCAGATTATCTCAGAGTGTCGGTTGACCTTTCAAAAGATTCAATGATCTTTATTGAATACATGTGACTAATTTGAGAAGCTAAAAAAGCAACAGTTACAACTGTAGATCCTAAGTTCTAAACTCCAGGACAGTTTGGACAACCTAAAACATCCCAAATCATCTTCATAATATCTGCTGATCTTCCAGAAGACTAAATAAACATGGTTGAATAGATATCGTAACTTTGCATAATCGGAAAAGCTATTGTTACAACTGTAGATCCTAAGTTCCGAACTTCTTCATGTTCAGGATGTTCTGGGTTTAAAATCAGGCCTTAAATGTATATATTTTTTTATTTTTTCCTGATGGAGCAGTCAATTTTCAACAAGTTTGCCGAAGATAGTGCTCGTTTTTGTTTCGTGTGTGATTTTATACAGGCATTTCCACAACAAATTTTTAATTACTCAGATCAGTAATCTGTTTGACAACAACATCTGATTGTCGCTTTTGTTCAGGTTGCTGATAAAGCAATGTTGCTATCGGTAGTGTGTAGAAACAATGACAAAACGTTGTTTTGCCGCTGTTACACGAAAACAAGGTCGTTGCAACATGTGTGCCAATCACAACATTTTGTTGTTTTCCTTCGTGTTTTGTTGTAATACATTAAAATTACAACATATTATTGTTGCAAATCTTATGTTTTTCGGTACAAAAGGTGAATATATCACACACTGATTCCAGTCGGTGTCGTTGAGATTTTCTTGATAAAAAAAAAACAGCTATCACGTCTTCCATTAGATGCGAAGTAAAGCCGTTGGTCCCTTAAATCTTTTTTTCTTTTTACACAACTGTTTGAAAAAATAAGGGTTTTGAATTGAACTTGAATCAAAATATCCAAAAGTATCCATCCCATCGTGGTATGAGAAAAACTCTGGTTCTTATGGAGTCTATACAGAACGTTGAGCTATATTTTTTAAATTGTTTAGACCGCGATTCTAAACAACGTTCGTGGAACTTATGGAAAAATACCGAAGTCTTGTCCAAGTTGAACCCGAGATCTTTCAAATTGCAGCAATTTTTCAATCTGCTTAAAAGTGGTTAACTACTTTTAGAACGTTTAAAACATGTCCAATAAATTACATAATTTTATTTGTTTTGGCTTCCAAATTATTCAAGGAAACCTGAAGTTATTTGAGGAAACTTTAAATATCCTTTCTGTTTTTAAAACAATTTTTCTAGAATTTGAAGAATAATAAACATAATTGAAAGGGAACGCAAATCGTAAGAATTAGTATTCTTATTTATTTATTTATATATTTTTTTACTCTCTGAACTTCTACATAATACTCTAAAAGGATGTGTTGATTTTCAAAAAAATAGAATTTACGAACTTGCATAGTAAATAATGGTTGGAAATGTCCAAAAACCATCCCTGAAAAGCTTCAGATTTTATAAAAATCGTTTAGCTTGGCGGCTATCCACTTGAAGTTTCGTATTGGATTTTGACTGTTTCAGTATGGGGAAAGTAGTATTTTCAGTTTTTATTCAAAAAAGCAACTTAGAGTTGATCCTAAAAAAAATTGAGGCACCTTGAAAACACGTGGCACTCTTTCGTGAAGCATTTGAAACAAACCCTGCTTAATTTTAAACGAGTTTAAAATAAGAAAGTTATTCAATGTCAACTTTGTAAAAAGATTTCCCACTTTTCAAAGTGGCACCACTGTCTGAAAGTGGATGGTGGCACTCGACTGCAGCAAATTGATGAAATTAATATTATTTGAACGTGTAATATTCTTGTGATTTTCGCCTTATAGATGCATGGTGCTTTGGGAAAATGTATTGGGAAGGGCAACGGCTACCTCATGGTGGTTTAATTATTTCGAGAATGGTTCAATGGGTGGCGCTAGCTGGCATTCAAAATGTTTGTATTAATTGGTTCCAACATGGAATATCTCAAGGTCCTGGCCATATGAAAAGCTTAGTCAAAAGTCTTCAGCTAAGTTGTTCAGTAAGTCAAGGCCTTTCGATTGGTGGATAGTAGTCCAGAATGGCGGCGCTATTTTACCTACATATAAATATCTTGTACAAGCTGTATCTTGAGACTCTGGCCATCTTGTGTAGTTTAGATCATTTTAAAGATTTTAAATTGATCAAATTTATCGACTCCTTGAGCAAATGTCACGTGAGATTTCAATTAATCCTTGCATGAATTTTTGCAATTTAATACGAAATTTCCGCTTGATTTAGTGCAAATTTGATCCAGATTAAAAAGCTTTCGTAGAAAACTCTGCTCATCATTAGCACTCGGAACCAAAACAGCTTCCACATAAAAGCTGCCGAGTTTTGAGATGTTCACAAATCCGCATGATTACAAACATAAATATCAATTGACTACTGAATTTGGGTGATTGAACACTACCAATTGTCAAATAAATATTAAATATGGAATGATCTCACCAAAATCCTATTAATTGCTTTTGCTTATTTTACTTTACTTTAACTTATTTATGTACCAGTTGTCGCCATCGTCCTCAGCGCTACCATACACAAGTTTCTTTTTGTGAATTTTAAATATATGTGAGGGAAGTCGGGAATAAAATAACAAAAAACATCGGGAAGAACTTAAGAATTAGAAAATTGAAATCAAGTGGTCTTGTTTTTAAACGTCATACGGGGTTTTGTCTGCCGCTCCAATAAGTGTTATTTGGAGCACTTCCACGTTCTTAATTGAAGACTTTCTTTGGCACTCCAAAGGCGTATCATTACGCTTGTGCTCAAGGGAAGTTCAATGAATTTCCCATCTGAAAAGACATTCGACTGTATCGAGAATCGAACCCTTGACCTCCTGATTGGGAAACCGACGTGTTTATCGGCTAAACTATGAAGCCTCTGTTAAAATTTTGAACGGCTGTATTTGGCTGCATTCAGAAGTAACCAGGCATTTTCTCAGACTAAAACATTACCCTTTTCGTATGTTCTGTGGCAAGTTCTCACTGCCTAGGAAACTATACTGAACGATGAACTGTTCTGGTCACCCCCGTTTTTTAATACTGTAATTTTAAGGGCTATGTTCTCTAGCCTACTTTACCTTTGAAAATTTCACACAAATTTAATTTACTGATAGCAAATGCAGAATACTAATGTCTGTCATCATTAGTTATTTAAAGCTTTTCAGACTTAGAAACAATCCCTCAGCGTGACAACATTTTCTGAAACTCTGATGAGAAAAAAAAAGTCAAATCTCGTTTCCCACACTTGTCACATCATCGTCGAACGTTCAAAACCAATGCAGCTAGCACATTTTCTCCCCCCGGCCTGTGCAACCGCGGTCTACGTTCGATCGTAATAGTGTGCAAGTGGGTGGGAAAATGCGAAAGGAAGCATCACTTGGACTAACGATTGTTTTCATGTTACTTTTTTATGCGTTCAGAAAAAAATAAACCGCCATAGATTTCCTCGTTGCCTCATTTACATTGTAACACAGTCATATAAAATACCATAAATTGTGGTGAAAAAAAAACTGCCTAGCCACGTCTGGCCCTGCTGAGACAGATGATCTCTGCGACAAGCACCGGCTTGTGGTGGCGGTGGTGGATGATCCAATTTCAATGCTTCAATCAAAATTATCCATTCCATAATAAATTTCCCTCCAGGCTTCTGATGCCCTGGCTAAATAGATGGTAAAATATGAAGACAATATTTTCGATCCAATTTCAATCAGGCGGTCAGTCAGAAATTGGAAGGAAGATTGAATTTCCAGCGAAGCCAATCGAATAAATGTGCTCCCCCGCTTGAACGGTCGATGTGAGGTCAGCATGGAATGACATTTTATTTTACTGTTGGGCCACCACATGTTTACCGAGGACTTTTTTTTCTCCCCTTCAAGGCACGGATGCAGCATTCCAAATGAGCGGAAAGAGAATCAGTGATAATGGATATTAATGACATTTTTCTTGTCGTTTTTGCGACACGTTCAAAACGGAACCTTTTTGGATGAAATACTGTCATCCGGGTGGAAATCATTAAGCAACTATTTTGAAAATATTGACATACAAATCAAGTGAAATCTCGATTGAACAGAACGCAAACAAATCAAATCAACTCGCTCCGCAATCGACGTCAATTGATTACGTCAGCTGCACTGCTTACCGATTCCTGCAGAAGTGCACAGTCTAAATTTCTTCCAGCTGCAGCTTATGATCGGTGGTGGTGCACTTGAAACCGGCGTCTTTATGCAATCCTTCCCTCGAACCGCACTTGAAATCGATATCGTTTTGCTTTTGAGCGAAATCACCATTTTCCATTAACACTTGGTGTTCTCGAGAAAATATGATCGAACTGCACTTAACCACTGCTACTGCTGTGCTTGATTACGAAAATGCTAGCAGGTACCTACTGGCTGCCGAAGCGCAGTGAGCTACAGTCGAAGCATATTAAAATAAATTTTCCTCGTTTTTCATCACCATCGAATTTCGTAACGCCCAAGCGGACGAGTTGGAAAATCAAAATCCAAGCACGTTTTTTTTTGGAGAGAACGAAGTATCCGAATCTGTGCTCGGTGAGGAATTGTCGTGTAGAGTTTCATAGCAAATGTTGACCTGGATTAGATAGGAAAATCGATGAATGAAGAAAGTTGCTAGTTTCGTAAGAAGAGTGCTCTAATAGACCGACCCGATCGTATTTGCTTTGAATTTTAACATTTTCACCATCTGAGCGAAGTTGATATTGTATAATTTGTCAGTTGTAGATAACACTCATGAGCACATTAATTAATAGCTTGCAAAATCTACACCCAAAAGATGAAAAGGTGGAAAACATGCACCACGCAAATTTTGCAATTTTTGCAATAATATTTTGATAAATCCGCATGATTCGCACAAAAGCGAAGTCATGCAAATGTGTTCAAGCGGCTGGCTGCACACAGATTTCTCGAAAACATATTCATTTCTCTTCGTCGCTGTACTGCTTAGTGCCTCGCAACCGAAACAACCATACGGTCTTCAATCTGTCATCCTCAACTTGTTAATAAGGCTGAGAAGTTACTACAGGGTGCCGCAACACAGTCAACATTTTGTGACGAATAAGGTGTTTCGGGTCATATTGACCCGGATTTCAAATTCACATTGTGGAAAATTTAAAGTCTTTGCAGTCAAAATTCTCATTAGAGTCTCAATTTTCAGTTTCTGGTGAGTACTGCCCTTTTTAACCCGATTAGCCAACAGGAATCTGTGCCGGGAGAGGGTATATTTTGCCAAGATCCGTGAGGCGGCGTCAGATACAAATTTTTATCGGAACATGCTTTTCGACGGCTCAAACTTCATGATTTTTCATAAGTAGTCTACTTCTAGCCTTGAAGTGGCCCAATGAATATATTGGAAATTCTGAGAAAACCAGGATACCCCGGATGAACCCTTCAGTGGGGAACAAAAACGGATTTTCGACGAAACATGCCTACTGACGACTCAAACTTCATGGTTTTTCATGAATAGTCTACTTATAGCCATGAAATGGACCAATGACAGCTGCATTTATTTACATACGAACTGGGATTGGGTGATTTCCTTACGAGATCAATCCTTTTGATGTCGATTATTTATTTTTTTTAAATGATCCTATGACCCTAAGGCAAATCGGAAAGATTATCTTTTGTTTTGATCATATCGATCTTCTGAAAATGAATCAAAATTAACCCGTAATTATACATGCTAAACTGATGAACCTGATCCAAAAGTAGAAAATGGGAGGGAGAATGCTAAATTAGGCACAAAATATCGTAGTAAAAAAATGTAGTGTAAAGTGAGGCTGAAGGTACCAACTTCTCTTTGAACCGTTGTAGTGGCTTTATTTGTGGAGTGAACGCAAAAGTGTAAATATGCTGTGAAAACTTGATGCCTTGGCAACACCTTCATGTTTCATGTCGTCAGCATAGGATGTGGGGCCAACTCGGCCTCTTTCCTGTCTCCAATCGCTATTGCCCAGCCGCATTGAAACCGAATGATTTGATTTTTTTACATGACTAGTGTCTATGTGAAACTATTCATGGACATAATTTTGGTCTTGTACGGCTGAGTTATAGCGATTGGTGACGATAATTGGTCCCGCACCCTATATGGGTTCAATAAAATGATTAAAAATCAGCAGTTTAATAAACCTTGTTGTACCTAGGGCTGATTACTGGTAAATTTGATTGCTTTTTTATTGTTGTTCTCAAATCACATTGAAATATTCTAAAACGTCCCAACGTTCTTGAAAATGAGTAAAAATAGAAAACAAAGAAAGCTATGTTAATAAGATCCGTTTTGCTGATTCTGGAAGCTCACGAACTCGATTATCGACCTGGTTACCTAAATTAACGAAATCTGGCAAATTCGGTAAAGAATTCGTGAGTTTCCAAAATCAAAGAAAAACTGATCCAATTGACATAGCTTTCTTAGTTTTTCATTCTTACTCATTTATGGAAGTGACGTAGCGTAGTCGGGCGAGGTGGGCGGTCCACCCCGGATGATATCCAGACAGTTGAGGAAGTGAATGCTTATTCACTTTGCCGGCTCCATGGATGTATTTAACTGAATTTGTTTAATATTATTACCAATTTAGCGAATAATGAAAACAACACATGTTGGACATTGACAAGTAAGTAAATTTAAAATTGACATGGTTTCCTTTGACACTGATTCTTACCTTGAATGATTGACCATAGCTGCTTTGTCAATATCTTCATGCATGGTCGAAATTTAGTACCATCGGCATGTTTCGGCAAAAACCCTCCTGAAGGGTTCCCTCGGAGTATCCGGGTTGTCCCGGAATAATTAATATGGTCATTCGTCCATTTAATGACTAGAAGTAGATTGTTTACACAGAGTCATGAAGTTTGAGCCGTCGAAAGGCATGTTTCGGCAAAAATCTGTATTTTTCCCCTTCCTAAATTGTTCTTCCAGGGCATCCGGGTTGTTTCAGAATGGCCAATATGGTTATTGAACCATTTTAATGCTAGAAGTAGACTACTCAACAAAAATCATGAAGTTTGAGCCGTCGAAAGGCATGTTTCGGAGAAAATTCGTATTTGTCCGCACCTAAAGGATTTTTCCAGATTGTCCCGGAATGGCCAATATGGTCATTGGTCCATTTCAAGGCTAGAAGTAGATTATTCATGAAAAATCATGAAGTTTTAGCCGTCGAAAAGCATGTTCCGATGAAAACTGGTTTCTGTCGCCGCCGGATCGTGGCAAAACATGCCTTCTTCCGGCAGAGATTCCTTGTGGCTAATTGGGTTAAAAAGAACAGTACTCACCAGAAATTGGAAATTGGGGCTTTAATAAGCATTTTGACTGCAAAGACTTACAAATTTGGTAATATATAGTTTCCACAATGTGAGTTTGAAATCCGGGTCAATATGACCCGAAACACCTTATTCGTAACTTTTTTTTAACAGCCCCTCAGAAATGTCAAAAAATTCGATTTGGGTTCGATGCAGAAACGTAACTTCCTATGATTTAGGAAAATTCAAGAAAATTCAAACGCGTAGATGCTTATTTTAGAAAGTTATAGCATTTTTCAAATTCATTCCGGGTAATATTGACTCCGACACCTAAAGAGGGTTAATGAAATAGACAAAGCCTGACAAGTATGTGATGAGCGTCAAGTTGCTGTACCGCTTCGACAATCGGAGCAACTGTAATATCTTTATAAATATCTATAACTTGTTAATATGGCTAAGAAGTTTTCATAGGGAGCCGCCACGCTGTCCGCCACAGTTTGAATCTCGAAGATTCTTGATTTATTTTTTCTTCTTATATAAAGCATCTTCGGACTCCAATCTCACACTCATCAACTAATACACTACACCACCTCACGCATACATCCATTTTTTCGAAGAAAATTTATGTGTTCGTTTTTGCCCACAGCCAATGTTTTTACTCCAAGTCACGATCCAGTCAATTGAAGTTTCACTAAGAAAATCCTATTCAGCTGATTTTTAAAATGAACGACTTTGCACTTATGCCTTGTACGGCTCTATTTAACCAGTATTTAACGAATAAAGTACGCTACGAGCGAAATTTCGTCGGCCAAAGCTTGACGCATGACATTTTATCCTGCATTTGAGCACCCTGAGAACACCCTATTTTGTAGGGGTGTGCGCGCAGAATGATGCCTCTGTTGTTATTTTAACATCTGACCTCAGTTATCAAAATGACGCCCAAGAGGAGCATCAACATTTTGTTCGCAAAAATCCGAACTTCAAATAATGGACACAGCATAACCAAAGTATTCGTCAAAACATTTGTCATAGAAAGCCTTGATCAAGCGGAATCCCAACCTGTCCGTCCGAGATGTTGCAAACAAGCTGGGAGTGTCGTCTACTATCGTACATCGAGCTAAACCACGAGGTGATCGGCTTTCAATAAGGTAGTGACAAATCACAAAAAAAAAATTCACGGTGCCGGATTCAGCACACGACGATATCGAGGAATTTAAAAAAAAATGATGTTTTAGAGGTAATGTTTAGTGCAAACTTTGTTTAGAGGACAAGCAATATCCAGTGATGAACTCAGTAATTTAAAACAATATCACTAGATGACTCTAGTGCGCAAATAAACTCAAGTAAATAAATCAATCGTTTAGATCAGTAGAGTAGACGGCAATTTGTTTTGAAATAATAGAGATCTGGGATGATCTGGACCTATGGATTGAGTAAAGAATTTGTCAGTAGGTGGCATTAGTGTACACTCCCCCCCGCCCCACAAAGCCATTTTGTTTTCTACGCCACCTTGAGTCAAAATTTGAGCCAAATCGGTCAACATTTTCCCATTTAAAAAGTGGATTGAAGTTTGCATTGCATAACTCATCTAAATGTATGAAGAAAAACCATGGTTTTAGATTTTTCCGCTTGGTGGCGTTGAAGATATTCAAATACCGTCAAATTTGAAATTCACATGAAAAAATCCATGCCCATCAAGTCCGCATCAGGACCGCAAGATGATCAGAGTAAACTCAAAAAAGATATTTGCAGTTTATTGAAGCGATGTCTGACTGATGGTTGGCACAGGGCCTAACACACGTACAAATCTATTTGCTTTGTCGAAGCTCAATTTACTTTGAAGTATTAAAGGATGGAACGGTCAAAACTTGGTCGACCGCAGCGACCGGTAGAATAGTGGCTAGCATCTTCAAACGCAATCCCAACTTTCCATTAGAGATCGGAAACATAATGGGAAAGTCCCACACAACAGTAAAAAGAGCAAAGAAACGAGCCGGACTGTCAACGTATAAGGTTACAGTGACACCAAATCGAGATGATAAGCAAAACACAACAGCCCAGGGAAGAGCGCGTAAGTCGTACACGAGTTTGTTGACCAAGTTTTATTGCGTCGTAATGGACGATAAAACATACGTCAAGGTTGGTTTCAAGCTACCGGAAAAGGAAAGGTTCAAGATAAGTTTAAGCAGAAACAAATGTCAAAGTTCCCGAAAAAATACTTGGTTTGGCAGGCGATTTTAACCTGTAGGCTAAAAAGCGAAACTTTTGTGACAACTGGCACTGTCAACCAAGATATTTTTGTAAAGGAATGCTTGCAAAAACGGTTATTGTCTGTCATGAAGAAACATAGTTGTTCCGTGCGGTTTTGGCTAGACCTCGCGTCTTGTCACTACGGAAAAACGGCTCCGGTATACAGCCATTTGTGTGCAAATCGTACCCAATGAGAAGAACCCTGCAAACTCGCCCGAACTGCGCCCAATTGAAAAATATTGGGCAACCGTAAAGAGAAACCTCAAGAGAACTTAAAAAAGTTGGAAGTGAAAAACAGTCCAAGGCAAATTGGCGTTCAGCATAAAATAAGGTGGATCTAACAGCGGCACAAAACTTGATGGAAGGTGTGAAACATAAAGCCCGACAGTTCGCATTTGGTAAATCGAAAGCCTTATCAAATAATTTTTCTGTGTTTTGCAGACGATGAACATCAAAAAAAAATTAAGATTGATCATTTATATAATGAACTAATCAGTGTGTACTTAATCATCTTTGAACAATTTTCGACCGTTCCACACTTCATCAAAGATTCCGAAATCAGCTTTTGGCAACGCATCGTTTCGGATCCTCAAAAGTTCGCATCATTCTGTTCATTTTTTTTTGTTTTTCACAAGATGAGGCGAACTTTTTGCAATCTTAAATGATACGTTATCGAAAACTGCTCTTGAATTTAACGAGAATGCATTAAAGTTAACTGAACCCTAATCATCTAGTATGACAGAAGGAAGGTCGTTTGCCATAGTCAGTCAAATATCACTTCTATAAATTGCTAATAACTTTTATGTTTGAACTCAGATCATCTCGCGCTCTTCGACAATGTGGTTGGAAATACTATTTCTGATTGAAATCTAAGACTTGTCGGTTTTTTAACACTTACAACACCACCAAGCGGTAAAAAACCGGAACCGTAGTCTTTCTCATTTTAGAGAATGATTAAAGAGAAAATGACCAATTAAGTTCAAATTTGGGCCAGAGGCCTCAGGATGACATGGAGAGCAAGTGGCTCTGAAATGCGCAGCATACTTTTTAAAACAGTAACGATATGTAGAACGAAATTTATCAGAAGCAGATAATTTCCCATAAACATGAGAGGCTCTAGGAATGGACAGTAATTTATTTCTAGGTTATTACAGGTTATTACAGGTTGTACGCCTAGATCAGCTGTTATTGCACAGAGAACCAACAGATGATGCTTGACATACATCCTCAATGTGTAAAAACTGGTGATCCCAAACTAAGGCAATACCGGAGCCGGCTCCGCCAGAATGCAGGTCAAGTCCCTGCACATCCTGTAATAACCTAACTATAAATTAACAATCCACCGATTTCAATTCACGAAAGAAATTCCCGCCGCCTAACATGCAAGTGGGTGGAATGTTACAACTTTGAAAAATTGTAAAAGAAATCAATGAATCAACCCTTTCAGATTTAACGCTAATATGCTATTATGATAAATTTACAAGCTCATAACTGCATGCTAGTTTGTGATTTGAAAAGTGACCAGGTTTATGAACAAAAAGTCCGGGCACTGATGCAGAAAATCCTCAAACAAATGTGCAAAAGCACGTTGGCCAATATTTAGTGTCAATCAGTGGGTACGTGTGCTCTACTCTAAGTTTCCCTTCTTTCAAACTCACCTTCAGCTCAATTTACCCATTAAGTTGGACACATCACAATAGAAAATATTGTGATGGAGCACGGACATTAGGTTACTTGATGTATGAAAAATACTCTATAATCTATTTAGGTTTATATCTGAAAAATCCAATTTTGGCCAACACCCACCTTCAAGAAAACTGATGTATATAAATATGAAAACCTGGCTCTGTAAAGTTGATTCGATTAAGTCTGTACAAATAATTGAATTTATAAAAAAAAAGAATCAAACGGTTCAACTTAGTCGCGGTCATGTCTTGAACACAATTCCAAAATTTTATTTGAATAATAAATATGATTAATGTTTTTTTTTAAGTTTAAAATACAGAAAAAACTATTCAGCTAAACTTCCGGTTGATCGAATCCAATTCTCGGGCCTTTCGTTTGACTCCTGTCATCAGATTCTGTACAGCCACCTCGTCCACTTTGTTCGTCGCGGTACGCCAGTTTGCCTCTCATTTCCAATAGTTTTTTGGGTCTTCTTTAGGGTCCGCTTGACGGTGGCGTAATATTTCTCGATTGTGCTGACCTCTGGCGTTCTTAGAGGATTCTTATCCTTGGGCTTGATGTTGGCAGCATAGCACTCCGGAAAAAGCACTTCTTCCCGATTAACACATCTTCGTGATTTAATGTTGAGTAAGCTTCTATATAACCAAATTCAGTCATGTAAAAGTATTTTCAACCGTTATAAAACTTGTGTGTTGCTTGGGTTTTTCCGTAATGGAATGGTACCAAATCCGGCCAAAACCGTTCGAAAGCACCAGACACTAGACCAAACACTGACTAACAAAATAACAAAAAGACAATTGAAGAAACAGACGAAAGGACTCAAAATTTTCAAACATGACTTCTTCCGAGTAATTTGCAACAGCGTTTTCTTGGACGACATGTTCCGTGTACGGCTAGCAAAATTATTCGAAAGGACTTACGCAACGATATCATCAAAGGCCTGGCGTAGAGGTTTCTACTCTATTCAGAGTCCCGCCAGTAAACCTTCATACTAAAAAGCAACCTTTACTGCTGATCAAAAGATAATAGAAGGGTAGTGGACAGTTCCAATAAACGTTTTAGTTCTTAACATTACGAGTAATCGACTTAGCAGTTTTGATTTGGATTTGGATTTGGCCGCTTTGGATGATATGCTTATTGTATGCTTGTTCTAGAACTTGAAGGATGCTAAAAATGATACGCTCCGATATTCTCGCAGCACAAATTTCATTTTCACGCTCATAATTAAGCGTGCAGTAGGAGACCCGGCTGTATTTAGTTTAAAATCTTTTTCCTATTCTTGATGTTTTAAGTTCAATGTAACTGGAGCGTGAAGATCGTTGATTAAACGATCATCGTTATATGTAAGAACCGATATGTAGCTCGAAATTTATCAGCCATTCAACTAGTAGCTTTAAACCGATCGAATGGATCTTATCAAATTGATTCCTCATCTCTTAACAACGCCGACCTCACCCGACACATGTGTCAAATCATGACGAAAACGGGAAAACGAACAAACTTTCATGAATATTTCATGCACCGGAGACGGGCATTCTATGTCAACTTATCATGTCGTCTTGATGTCTACTCGCTGACAGTATTTTGATATATCTGCCAGGGTAGCATGTCAGATTTTCGTCATCGGCTTGTGGCAGGATGGAGAGATTGCGCCAGATGTGGATAACTTTATCTGAACTTCATTCGGGTAGGAAAATTTGGCAATGCCAAGCGTCCCAAAACATCATCGCCGTAGGAATGGAGCTAAAATTAATTCTAGTGCTACTAATTCTGAGCTCATACTTTCTATGCTTTTTCGTGGACCATCGAGGATGACTAATGCTCGACCGACTGGATCATAACCGAAGTCAAGAAACGGCGATGACGATGACTGCGATCTACTTTTCTAGCAAATCTCCGCGGGAAAATCTTAACGGGACTCTAATCCCAATCTATGATTTAGTCGCGTGTTGGGCGGAAACTTTACCATGGGAGTAGGGATTACGGTAGTGGTAAATTTAGTGATTTGAGGCACGGCTGTTTGCCGATGAATAAAACGATTTTCCTTCTTAGCGGACAACCTCATTGATGACTCACTTCTATAACGCACGAAACAGCTGGTAAATGTTCGCAAAATATACTGCGTTAGCTTGTCTAATCTTAACTCTTCTTTATGGCAAATTTTCCTCTGACAAGTGTCTGCGGCGATTACGAGGCACTTGCAGACCGAGACAGAGAATGGGAGTTATTTTGGTGAATGATGATGCTCAGTAATATGGGATATCGTAATTCACCAACCGGGTGTCTATGAGTGACGCGTATTTGGGCCATCCCGTTGAGATGGGAATTTCTGCTGACAGTAATTGAAGAGTTATTGTGAGAGATTAAAACACGCGCAAATAAGCATTTGCGGATTTAACGATTCGGAGTGCTTATCCATTTCCGGCCTATCTTCGTGGACCGATTCTCTGCAACGATTCTCGCTTTGGTTTATCATGGTTCAACCATTGAATTTGTGGCTCTGCTAAACGCCTAGAAAAGACGTTGATTACTTGTATATTGAGCAAAAATTCTATGGAAAATGCTTCTGCAGCCGTGTTATTGACAGAAGAGAAGGTCGATGAAGAGAATTGATTAACGAAGCCATTTTCAAATGCTACGCGAGATTTCATTCCAAAAACCGTCCCTGCCATCGAGACTGAAGTGCAAATTTTTTCGCAAAAATAAAGCAGTCTCTGCACAGTCCCATTTTCATTCCAATCGAGTGCGAGTGCTCTATGGTCGCTCTTCAGTGGATGGAATTCGAAGGAATTTCCATTCACTGAGCATGAATCTCCAAGAGGATAGAAGTTGAAGGTCGATTTGGGAACAGAGTCGCTTTCGATCATCTCTGCTAAACGATTGCAACATTACGTTCACGGTGTTATGATAGTCGCAACGAAGCGTGAAGGAAGTTGCGTCATCTAGCACAGCTTAGTTACATCCCACTTTTCCTCCTTCCTACGACTGCTATGCTCTGATCGGCCAGATAATGAAAGTCTTTTACTAGATTACCACCATACACCTATATTACACACCGACCGGCGGCATCCAGATTGAATAACAACCATTTTCAATTTAAAACAAAATTATCATAAAGATAGCAGTGACTGCCGTTGGCTGTCCTCCTTCTCATCCTCACTCCCGTAGCATAGGTTGTATGATACATGTAAGTGGCCATCACCGCCAATCACTCGGTAAGAGACTTTGCCAACCGGGAGTCAACCGGCCGGAAAGTGAACGGTACTTCGCAGAGCCGATATCGTGCTTCATTTCCAATCTATTAGTTTGCTAAAAAGAAAACAAATTGGCCACCGCCGACAAAGGTGTGGTGAGTTAATTGGCATAGGGTCCCATTAAACAAAGCTGCTAATTGTAATATTTCAATGGCCATCAGCACGTGGTAGACGGCAGACGTGCTGTGTGTATTGCTGTTAATGGACTTTCCAAAAGCAGTGATAGGTGTGCGGAAGTGTTGGACAGCGCAACACGCACACCGCACTGTCACGATAAACGGTGCGCAGATGTTTATTTGGCCGAAAGTAAATTCTGTGGTGTCGAATCGTCATTAGTTGTGTGACTTTGACACGTTTGTTTTTTGCCAAGCTTTGGAATGCATGATCATCACGCTGCTGATATAAACTCAGTTTGAAAAAATTAGGGTTTATATTCATCCTATGCTGGATCGAAAGATTGAAGTGCAAATAAATTCTTATGACATTATCAGAAGACGGTTATCTGGAAAGTGTTTCGACTCATAATTGTTGTCTTTCGGATTGTACAAGTTTGAGACATTACCCAATGTTATACCATGTAAGAAACTGTTCAACCTTTCAGAAAACTGTTGGAGACTGTACGGAATATCTGTTTGATTTTTGCTGAAAAAAGTACTCTATTGATAAAGATTGATGTCTCCCACAATCGGGCTACATTTAAAAATATGTCACTAAAATTTGAATCAGCAAAAGCATTCCTTACCAAGTGCTGAGCTGAACAGAAAGTACTGTGCCTCGTTATGACAAACGTTTACAAGAGATTATTTCCCTGCTTAGGTTTTTTCTCGATAAGTTAAAAGAGATGTCTAAAGGGTGTCCACGATGAAATTGCCACACACAAAATTGATTCGCAAAATTCGAGTTTTCATCCGATTGCCATCAAATTTTCAGGGATTGAGAAATAACTATTAAACTTCATTTTACCATTTTACTCGTATTTTATTTACAGTCCATACGCAAATGCCCGCACCTTGGCCTTAACCCCGGCCATAAGATTCTGCACAACCTGTGAATCAACCGTTTTTTGCATGTAAACCCATACTTTCTTCAGTTCCTCGACTGTCTTCACTACCTTAGGTCGTTTAAGAAGGTGCTGCTTCATAATCGCCCAGTACTTCTCGATGGGGCGGAGCTCCGGAGTGTTGGGAGGGTTGAACATTTTCGGCACGAAATTGACCTTATTGTCCGCATACCACTTCAGCACGTCCTTGGAGTAGTGGCATGAGGCCAAATCCGGCCAGAAGATTGTTGGGACGTTGTGGGCCTTCAGGAGAGGAAGCAGCCGCTTCTGGAGGCACTCTTTTATGTACACCTGTCCGTTCATCGTGTCCTGGGTCACGAAAGGTGCACTCCGCTTCCCGCACGTGCAGATGGCTTGCCAAACCAGGAATTTCTTCGCAAATTTGGACATCTTCTGAGTGCGGACATGCTCCGGAACGCTGAACTTATCCTTGGCCGTGAAAAACAGGTTGCCGGGGATCTGTTTGAAGTCGGCCTTCACATATGTTTCGTCGTCCATGATGCAGCATTCAACTTTCGTCAGCATGTTGAGGTACAACTTCCTGGCACGGGTTTTGGCGGACTTGTTCTGCTTCTCGTCGCGATTAGGGGCCTTTTGTACCTTGAACGTTCGAAGCCCAGCCTTAGTTTTGGCCTTCTGGACAAAACTTCGGCTTAGGTGCAGCTTCTTAGCCACATCCCGAACGGAGGCGTTCGGATTTCGGTTGAAGGCCCCAACTACGCGGTTGTGATTTTTGGTGTTGTACGGAATACTTTTTCCTTCACTTCTGGGCTTCCGATCGGTGGTCAACCGTTCCTCGAACCGCTTAATCACTCGCGACACCGTGGAATTCGCGATTCCCAACGTTTTAGCGATGGAACGATGCGAGAGATCCTTGTTCTCGTGATGAATGCGCAAGATTTTATCACGCACGAGCTGTTCTTTCGACTCCATTTCCGCGAGTTTTGATCACAGGACTTTAAAACTTGCAGGATGTAAATAATGCACTATGAACTAAATCCACTCAAATTTTCATTAAATTCTACCCAACGGTTAAAAGTTAGAGCAATTTCATAGTGTGGCAATTTCATCGTGGACACCCTTTACCCCTAAAATTATAGCAACTCGAAAGTCAACATTGAATTGTTGGCATGATATGATATTACTTTACTGTAGTCAAATTACTCTTTCATTCATTATTTTAAGAGGAAAGTAGTTTTGTTTCTATTGGCTAAACAAAACACTTAGTTGAGCAATCATTTAGCTATCAACAGGAAAAAGTTGATTTGCTCTTCTCGATAGCAAGATCAGTTTTCAATTAGATGTCATATGAAGAGTTGCTGTTTTTCCACTTAAGCCGGTGAACCAAACCAAAACCAAATCAAATTGGATTGTTATAATATTTAACTTCACTTTGAATTTAATCTCAGAACCTCAGGGGCGGGGGGTAGGTGTTTTTTGTTTGCTTGGGAAGTGAAAATTCTAACTGTCGGAATTCACAATCCCGAAAAAAGAAAAATACAAATCAAGGTTGGTTTCAAAGCCGGTATACGTATTATTAAATAGTTGTATTCTCGTGATCTATTGCCTCATCGCGTGTCGTTCTGGTTATATTCCCATGTGGAGATGGGAGAGTGGAGGACATGATAATGAAAGTTGTTGCTGCAATAAAACAAAATATATGATCTATTTTCTTTTTTTCATTGCAAAAAATGGGCCACTTCGATAATGGACCTAAATTCAGCCCCAAATTTCGTTAAAAATCCCGATTTAAAAACAGTTTTCATAAAGTTCCATATACTGTTCCATATATTTTAAGAAAAGAAAAAATACGAAACGAATTTTTCGTCGCTGTTTCGAAGGAGTTCTAGAACATTTCCCTTAATACAACCCAGCAAGCGCCGGCGGTCTGGTTCACTGTTTTGGCAATTTTAATGTTAGTTTTTGTAAAATTTCAATAGATTTAACAAACTTTTTCAGTTCCCTCAAATCAAGATTTTAGTGAATTGCTGTTATCGCTGAAAACGAACGAAAACGTGCTCAAGCGCGGAACCACAGAACTCTATACTTTAACACTTTACAACATTTCTTGCATTTCAGGATCAACCAAATGAAGATCATACCTAATAGATACGAATGCTTGTAGTATTTTTCATTAACATAAATTATACACCGTGTATATAAATATTTCATGGGAATGGGAGGGACCATCAGGGCACCCGTTGAAGCACTCTGGATGGGGAGAGTGGGAATGCCAACTCCCCATTGCTAACAGTTTGTGAATAGAGGGCGGGCTCTCCTCCCCGCCCATTGGAGCATCCTCATGTTAGATAGCTCGCTCTTTTGACCAATTGTTCAATATTGTTGTTGGAAGGAGATTCTTTTCATCCCTGTGAAAACGTATAAGTGATGTTGCCTATCGGTCCACCCAACCCGTTTTTGGCCAATGGCATGATTAGTCAAGTCTAACAGAGGGGAGAGCCCTTGCTGTCGGACTTATTTTCCGTGCTACAATGGGTGGTAGTACATATCATACATCATACATCATACATAATTGCAACGTAGTAGTAATTTGATGGGCCTGAACTGGGTACATTTGGGCGGATTGAAGGTTTTCGGCACAATCTGGACTCCGTTGTCATTGTACCATTGCTGTACTTCCCGGAAGTGACAACTCGCAAGATCCGGCCAAAATGTCACCGTACCATCGTGGGACTGAATTAAGGGAAGAATTCCCTTCTGGAGACATTCGGTTTTGTAAACCTCCGAGTTCATCATTTTCTCAGTGACGAAAATCTTTGTCTTCTGGCCGCTGCAAATTTCCAGCCAGATCATATATTTGCGTACGAATTTATTTTACTGCTTTCGAACTCAGGTTCTAGCATTCTGCTTGAGTAAAGCTTGCTTCAGAGAGAATTGGAACAAAAACAATTGCCTGTATTTCAGTTATTTATTATTGAATTCAAGATCTTTTTTTATACAAATGTAGCGTTTTCTTCATACTTTTAAGAAAAAATTTGGATGAAATTATTCGTCACGGTTTCGAAGGAATTCTCGAATTTTTCCTGTAACACGGCTCATTAGGCGGCGCACACCTTCTTCGTCCATCGTTTTAGCTATCTTATTCCACCAGGTCTTCATCTGATTGATGTCTTTGACAACCTTTCCCTTTGCCAAGGCTCAAGAGTCTCCTCTTCATGATTGCCCAGTATTTCTCAATAGGGCGGAACTGGGGGCAGCTGGGTGGGTTAAGGTTTTTCGGAACAACCTGGACCCCTTTCTCTGCATACCATTCTTGAACGACTTTGCTGTAATGACAGCTTGCCAAATCTGGCCATGAATTTTCGTGCAAATTTGTCGGCAAAAACAAATTTAAATTTGGCTGGAACATCCCCCCGAGCCGTTGCCAAGTAAAATTTTTGACTTGGGATTTGCCGAAGTCAGCCTTGACATAGGTTTCATCATCCATCAGAAGACACCCGTCGAACTTGGTCAGCACCTGGTCGTATAGCTTCCGAGCACGGATTTCGGCCACACTATTCTGTTTTATGGTCCGATTTGGCTGTTTGCTAGCTCGATACGACTTGATTCCTTCCCGGAGTCGAGTTCTCCTCACGGTACTATGGGCAGCACCGAATTTTCTGGCCAAATCACGGTCCGACAGATTGGGATTCCTCTTAATCGTCTTCAAAATCTTACCACGCAGTTTCCGGTCGACAGTTCCATTCCGACGATTGGCTTGAATCGTCGTCAATGTTTCCTTATACCGTTTGATAACGCGCCATACGGTATTTGTGGGCAATTTCAGCTGTTTAGCTAGCCTAGATGCAGACCACAATGGATTTTCCAAATAACTGTGCACAATTTTTTCCCTTCTTTCGGCTTCCATGTTGATTGTTTACAAAGTACAGTCGATTTGCGGAATGTCAAAAAATCATGCGTGAAGCTGACAAAATTCCCGACATGTGGGCGCCAAGAACTTCCAAATCCGTCCACCAGGAGCGCCACAATATGAGCAAAAGTTTGTTCCAATTCTAAATGAAGCAAGCCTTAATCGATTGGGTTACCTAGTTCGCTGCACTGTACTACGGGCGGCATCATAGTTTTTACTCAAATTGCCATTGGACATGCCTGGGCTACTTTTGATGGCCCTCACGACATTTCCTTGGAGCTGACGGTTGGCAGTTCTACTGCGGCATTTTCTCAAAAGCTTCCGATTCAAGGTCGTCATACGGTGTATCTAGGAAAATTCAACACTTTAGGCAGTCTGGACGCCGGACTACAATGCATTTTCCAGGTGACTGTGCACGATTTTTTTACGCTCCTCTTGCATAGTGACTGTCTCCAAATCGAGAGCGTTTTATGAACTGAAAAAATACACTGTTATTTTTATTGTTATTGTCAACAAATAGACATCAGAAGCTACCGAAAACGTCCACTAGGAGCGCTGTTAAAAGCATAAGAGTTTGTTCCATTACTGTAACCAGTGAAGGTAAAGGCATGTTTTACTTGCAACCAGTGAAGGTAATTTATTTTATTTACATGGCATAACGTCACAATATCCCTCCATAATGCAAGATTCGTGGCTGCTCCTCTCCAATCCCTTGGGCACCTTGTACTCCCTAGGTCTTGCTCCACCTAGTCTGACCATCTTGCTCGTTGCGCCCCACGTCGTCTTTTACCAACCGGATTCCCGTCGAACACCATTTTTGCAGGATAGTTGCCAAGCATTCTCGCAACATGTCCTGCCCAGCGTATCCTTTCAGCTTTTGCCACCTTATGAATACTGGGTTCGCAGGCGAGTTGCGCGAGCTCATGGTTCATCCTTCGCCTCCATAGTCCGTCCCTTTGTACTGCGTCAAAGATGGTTCTTAACACCCGTCGCTCAAAAACTCCAACTGCTTGCAGGTCCTCTTCAACATGTATCTTTCAAATGAAAAATAAATGCTATGATTTGGTTGATTTGTTTTGCTGTAATCCCATTTTGTTTAGTGACACCTATTGTGAGACACCCTGTAATTCCAAATCAAGTTCAAATTTCAGCAAACCTGTTGATATATCAAGGAGGGCTGATTTAATTTTTTCTCACAAGCTTCTCGTGATGCAAAGTTAAAGCCTCAACCATTCCATGTTTTGCTTTGACATTTCTTTTTCGATCATTCACAGTCGCATGGAAATGTTTTAAATGAACTCTGCTGATTTTTTATACCAATAAACACATGAATCAGTCAAGCTGGAGAATGAATGGTTCAATCAAAGCGACCCACGCAATATCCACATTCATTTTGAATTATGTGAATCATCTAGAAGCCTTCATAATTTTGAATGAATATGAATGTAAGATTGCTTTCATGGATTTGATTGTAGAGTGGAATATTTGATTCAAGCAAAACGTGAATAAGTTTAATCAGCAAGCAGCCTGCAAAAACAAACAGCAATGAGCAACAGCAACACACAACACCGTAATAATAACAGGCAACTTTTGCACTATCGAATCGAATGCGCTGTATTCAATCTTCGTGAAAATGCATTCATAAACGATTATTTTATCTGTCATTCATAGTACAATGAATGCATTGTAGGAATGAATACACGCATGAACAAAAGCATAAAGGGTGTATTCGATAAAAATGGCACACACATATATACTCATCAAAATTAAACTGATTATCGGATTTTCTTGAAATTTTCAGGGAATGAAGAACTACTAATGAGTTTTGATTTACAACATTTGTTTTATTCAATTTCGTCTCCCATCCCGAATGCCCGCACCTTCCTTTTCACTCCACCCATCAAATTTTGTACAACCGATTTTCCCAGTGTTTTTGTTGTTTTTACCCAAATTTTCTTCAATTCTAGCTCTGTTTTTATCGTTTTGGGATGTTTGCGAAGTTCCGTTTTCATAATTGCCCAGAATTTTTCAATTGGACGAAGTTCCGGTGAATTTGGTGGGTTCATATCCTTTGGCACAAAATTGACTCCGTTGGCTCGGTACCACTCCAATACGTTTCGAGCGTAGTGGCAGGATGCTCGATCAGGCCAAAACAGAGTTGATCCTTTGTGCTTCTTAATGAATGGCAAGAGACGCTTGTTAAGGCACTCTTCCGTGTAAATCGCACCGTTTATTGTTCCAGAAGTGATGAAGGGAGCACTTATTTCACCACATCCGCAAATCGCCTGCCAGATTAGAAACTTCTTTGCAAATTTCGATAGTTTCTTATTTCGAACATCCTCCGGAACATCGAACTTCGACTTGGCAACGAAATATTATTGCCCAGGAAGTTGACGGAAGTCGGCCTTGACGTATGTTTCGTCATCCATCACGATGCAACCGGATTTGGTGAGCAGCTTCGTGTAAAGTTTCCGGGCGCGGGTTTTCGCAGTGATGTTTTGTTTTTCATTCCGGTTTCGGGCTTTTTGCACTTTGTAAACATGTAACCCAGCACGTTTCATGGTTTTCTGCACAAAACCGACTGACACCTTAGACTTTTTAGCGACATCTCGAATTGACATGTTTGGACGGTTCTTGAATTGTTGTACGACTTTCCTGGCCATTTTACTGTCCATTGGACCACTTTTACGACCACTCCCTTCCTTCCTTTGGACACTCAGACGCTCCTTGAAGGTTCTTATTACACGAGACACAGTTGTATTTGCAATTCCAAGCCTTTTAGCAATCCACCGGTGGGACGCCCCTGGATTTTGATAGTGAGTGCACAAAATTTTCTCACGGACAATTTCTTATTTCGACGACATGACTGGAAATACTGAATGTATAACTATGAAACTTGGCAGATGTAAATAATACTCTATGGATAAGATCTACTCAAATTTCTAGGTTTTTTACTCATACGATTCAAAAGTTACAGAAGATTTTCTGTGTGCCATTTTTATCGAATACACCCTTTACGTGACCGTTGTCAAATTTTTCTTCTCTATTCTCTCTCTCCTTCATTCACTCCGGTGTGTTCTGATGTAGGCAGAAGATCACTGAGATTGAAATATTTCCAAGAGTGTGTTCGCAAATGACTTCAAATTAGACGTTATTCGATGCGATTTTTCCCATCACTGGCTGAGAGTTTTGAAAAATTTACGTTTGAATCTTACTTCCCCTCTTTGTTAAAACAATCAGATACGTCTGTTTGAAAAAGTACTCGAGAATTGTCGCATTGAGTGTGGTGACTCTTCATTTGATTTGAACGTGAAGATCACCTCATTCGATTCAAATTGTTGCCTCGCAAGTGAGAGGGACTCCGTTTGCAGCACTCAATTCGCAGTATAGGCCTGCTTGGTCCAGAGTTAATCAACAAACTCACCCAGCTGATTAGATTAGATTAGATTTTTTTTTATTAAAGAGACTGGCCGGTGGCTGGTTCGTCTCTACACCCAGCTGATATTATTTGCGAAACAACATCGGAATTTTCAGAACCAACCAGTGGAGTCTTTTGATTATCATCAAAAACCAACAATATTTTATTATAAAAACAACCTGCATTCCACGTTTACTGTTGTAGAAATTACAACATTATGATATCTAATACAAGTAGACAGAGGTCCTTTTGGAAAATAAAATCTCTTCACAATAAACTGAGGACATAAATGACTTTTAACAGCTAACGTTTGATGTAAAACAGTGTTTAGAAAAAGAATCCGACAATGAAATTTACTTTTGATTTTGTTTGTGAGGACTTATGATTTTAGGTTTTTATAATATGAAGCTCAACTAATCAAAAGGTTTAACTGTAAACATAGCCATTGACTAGCATTGGAAATCTCTCGCGTTAGATAGCACAATCAAACATTTTAACTAAATTATACGGTAGAACAAACTTTGTTTTATCCGTTGTTTTGCTTTACTTTACTTTATCATAGGTCACTTGCCTCTTTCTATCACCATTAAATTTAAAATATAAAGCAGTCTACTTGATCGATTCACTTACCAGAGTGAATCACCATGATCTAAACATAACCTGCTTCACTAAAGCAAAACTATCCTTCCCTTGGATTGTGGAGACGCAGAGATAAACACGGTCTTTAACAACGATTGTAAAACTAATCATCCTTCCCTTCTTCGAAGAACGTAAAATCGTGGACAGCGCTGGTTCTGAACTATAAATAGAAATAATTAGTGAACTTGTACATTGAAAATGTAAAACTACTTCCAATCTCCATTTATGTGGCTCTATACAATTTTACAAGTTCTGATCAGTAACGGTGGAGCAACTACAAAACGCACGCTTTTTTTTTATAAAAAAAAGCAAAAATAACGAACCCTAAAGCTTATATGTAATCTACTCTACAAATTTGGAGCTGCAGACTGGAGTTTGGCAAACTTTGTTTGGCTTGCCTTCCTAGTCGTGGTGTGATTTCAGTGCTTATATACTATGTTGAGAGCACGTAAACTTTTCTGTGAAAAAGTGTTGCCTACACCGAAACATTTATGTTTTATTTGTCTAATTCATGCTATGCAGTAAAATGGTGCTCGAATGAACAACTCCGTCACATATGATCCTACAATGAATGACAATTGTGGCAACACCCAAACGCCTTCATTCAAGATAAGTGAATTCTCTTCCATACAGAACGAGAAACCGAACATTTATTAAGTTATACACATCATGCAAATAATCCCGTTTTCAGATGCAACCATTCATAATTAAAGCGATTATGTAAAGTTTAAAAACTGCAAAAAAGAATACGCAAAAAAAGCTATCCCAAAAAGTGTAGAACAGCAACGGCAGTGAGAGAAGAAAAAAACCTAGTGAAAATAATTACCTCCAACCCACGTCCGGTGCTCACTCAACACATAATGAGGCATAGAAATTGGAGAATAGTCCGAGAATTGCTCGTACTCGGCTCACCACGAGCTGCCGAGTGAGTGCATCATCATCATCATCGTCGTCGTCGTCGTCGTCGTCGTCGTCGTCGTCGTCGTCGTCGTCGTCGGTGGCAGAGGGAGCATCTCCACGGTGCATTTTCTGATGCAGCAGAATAACTCAAACGAACCGAACGAAAAGAAATGGAGGGAATTCAAAGTGGAAAGTAATTAAATTGTCCCTCACACCTCGAGTGGATATTCATGCGCGAGTGCACGAGTGGCGAAGGTCACCGAAGTTAACGAAGCGGAAACGTTGTGGGAATGAAGCCCTTTCCAGATCCCTCTCTTGCATCGTGCCGAGTCGGTCTCAGTGGTTTCCGATGTGCGCTGAAAACGAATTAATCAAATTTTGAGTGAAATAGTTCTGAGAAGTGACGTGAAATTGCAACGCCGCGAAGAAATGATTGCTAATTAGGCTCGGCAGATTCACCTAGGTATTTGACACATTTCGGAATAAAAGTTTGTGCTCGGTTGTGGTAATTCTGAGGAAGAGAAAAGGAAATCATGCATCGTTGCCAGTTCAAGCAGGAGAAGAAAAGGTGAACCGACTGAACCATGGGGGCGCATGGTTCCAAGGAAAAGCTGTCGAGATCCGCTTCCGAACGATACGTTCATGTGCAGTCACTCGAAAGGGAGCGGTTCGGAAGTTTCGGAAAGAGGGGCAGAACAGGTTTGTGTTTTGTTTTTATTTCTTTTTCCGATGTTGCTAATAACAGATGAAAGACAATTCAGCTAATATTGCTTCATTTATGGAAAACTGGGTTTGTATTTTACATTTTTAGGTTGGGAAACGGTCGGCCGACCAAATTTGCATACAAAGAGCAAGCAAGGGAATGCGCGTTCACTTAATATCGAAGCTCTCGACGTTTGAAGCAAAGAAGAATGGTAGAAAATTTGCTGATTAGTTGCTTCGCATGTCGATAGGGTGGATCTTCAATTGTCATAGTAATTCGACAAAGATGAAAATTAATTCATTATTTTGAACTCAACAAAACAAACATTTGTCGTAAGGTCATGGCGTTTCTTCACTAAAAGCGGCCATCTAAAATTGCAAATCAACCCACGGTGTGGAATTTGCAAATTGAAGAAAAAAAATGTTCAAGAAGAATGTTCGCAACATGACGGCGATGACGATGATGTTGTTTTTGTTGTTGATGCCATTCATGCCGGATGGATGATCAAGATGAACTTTCTTGGCAAGCGAGGGAGAGCGAATGCGAAAATTTATGTTATGCGCTTGGGAAACAGATGCGCGGAACAATACAATGTACAATCCCTCTTTCTTTCTTTTTTTTTTGTCGGTTTGGTGCTTTTGTGCTAGTGTCTCTTTTTGGGTTGCATTGCGGTAATAAATATTAGCTTTCCTTTTGTTTTCTTTTCTTCGGTGTTGATCAAAGGTGGTTTTACGAGCGTGATGTTAATTTTCTAGGGTCATTTCTAGAGGTTGTTTTACAAATTCTGAGTAATAAATATGATAAACAATGAGTACTGTTAATAAATGGACCCTCTATATTTCAGTACTGAAGAAAGTATCGAATGATACACTAGAAATACATTTAGTTCGTATAGCTCTCAGCCCAAAGAAACACAATGCTGAAGGTGGCTGGGTTCGATTCCCGGTCTGATCGAGGAATTTTTCCTGATCTGTACTTGCGCATTTAAAACATCGCAAGCATGGGATTCAAACAGTTTTCCTTGACTTGATATGTTTGTAGCTCCTTGGCTACGCCAAATCCGATTGTCGAAAAGTAAATATATAGTGATTACCTTCTCGTTGGCAGATAAATCACAATTTTGTACAACAAATCCATTGTTTTGGCACAAAACACGTTCTGCAAAATATAGTTGAGTGTATGTAATTTCAACAGTATGAAGGGTGAATCGATAATAATTGTGTTACTTAAGATTTATTGGTAAATCCGCTATCGTAATTGAAATGAAACCAATTTTTTACAGAAGTTCAGTATCTGTCTTTGTTTTTGCTTACATATGTCGGTTAAATCTTAGGGTGAGTTTGAGTAAAATGCTCTTTAATTTTTTGCAAGTCCTTTCAATTTGCGTTTGAAGGGTGAAACTATTAGATAGAAAGTGGCCCTTCATCTTCAATCTTCCTCAATATTCCTGGAACCTTCGCCATCATGGTCTGGACCATGCTGAGGTCCACTTTTTTTGGCATATTTGATGATACGGGACTTGAGTTGTTGAGCTGTGGTGGCTTCCTAACCATTTTCGGGTGTAGTGTTCAACTCGTCGGTATAGAACCCCATGTTCTCAACGAAAGTACTTCTGGTCGTCCATAACGATGGTGAGGCCCAGCTTAAAGTACTAACGGCGCAGCTTTCAGCACCTCCCCTGCAGCTGCTTCTCCGTGTGCTTCGGTCTGAATGCTCGCTGGTAACGTTGCACGCCCTCCCCCTTCAGGATTCTGACCACCGTGCTCTGCGTCATGTCGAACTGCTTGGCCAGCTTCCAGGTGCTGGCGCCAATCTTGTTCTTGGCGGCAGATTTCAATTTCGTCCGCATGGCGGTGCTTATTCCGTTCCGTCGGCCATGTTTTTCGGTGTTGGCCATTGGCCCTCCAGCGTATAACCGAGCGATCATGTTATAAAACGCGGATTTCTTGTTGCCCTCCGTAAAAATATGCCTCGCCAACTCCGATTTCGGATGCTGTCCTAGCATCCGAAAGCGCGCTCTTCCGGAGAAAACTTTGTTTCCCGACCTTCATCGTAAACAAACGAAAACACACTGAGGAAGAACAACGCCCACAATGATGAGAACAAAACTACAAACAACTGTGTGTCTCTCTCTCTAGCGCGTGTGACGGCATTTACACGGTGTTCAATAAGTTCGGATACACTTTCAAAATTTGTTAAAAAAATGAAAACATGTTTTTTTATTTTTTGGATTTATGTTATTGAAAGCTATGTTTACAAGGAACGTTTACAACATTTCTCTTGGAATGACCTCCCCTTTGTACTCCTTAACGAGCTTCAAACGTTTCTCGAACGCGTCGCAGGCGGCACGCACCGACTGCATGGGCATTTCGTCCCAGATTTTGAGAATTACCGTCTTGAAATGATCCAAAGTGCTGACCTTGTATTCGTTCAGCTTCGCCATCATATAGGACCAAACAAAAAAGTCGAGAGGATTCAAGTCCGGGGAGCTGGGGAGGCCACAAAGTTTTGTCCAGAAAGTCGGTTAAATTGTCCCGACACCAGGCTTGAACCACATTTGCCGTATGGGCTGGTGCACCGTCCTGCTGGAACACGTAGTGCTCATCGCCGTAGAGGCTTCGGAGACTGGGGGCAACAACCTTTTCCAAAACCTCAGTTTTGTAGTACGCCGCGTTGATTTTGACGTTTTTTTCAATAAACACCAAGGGTAGCTTACCACGTTTGCATACTGCCCCCCAAACCATCACCGACGCGGCACTTTGGAACCGAGGGATGTTTATATTGGATTCAGGAATGCTGTCCCTCGATGGCGCCCACACCCGGTCATTTTGTACATTGTGCGGCTGCTGCAGCACGAACAGTTTCTCGTCCGAAAAAACAAACTCCTGACCAGCGTGCCGAGAGAGGATCCTCTTAGCTCGATCCAACCGCTTTTTGCTGGTAGCCTCCGAAACGCCATGGACCTTACGTTTTTTGTAAGG
The DNA here is from genome assembly GCA_024533555.2 of Aedes koreicus. Taxonomy (NCBI): domain Eukaryota; kingdom Metazoa; phylum Arthropoda; class Insecta; order Diptera; family Culicidae; genus Aedes; species Aedes koreicus. The sequence goes on from JAHHFK020004119.1 coordinate 540,429, forward strand.
CCTGAAACCAAGGTCCTTGGTGAGTATGGTGTGAGCGGTTCCAATGGAAACGTTGAGATCTGCAGCCGTTTTCCGGATTGAGCGGTTCTTTTTGCGCCGAATTCGCTCCCTCACGATCTTGATGACCCGTGGCGTCCTCGCTGAACGCGGCCGACCGGATCTCGCACGGTCATTGGTCGAGGACGTCTCCCGGTATCGCCTGATGGTCGTGTAGACAAAGTTCCGCTTGACCCCATGCGATTTCAGCAGCCGGAATATATCGCCGGGTCGCTCACCGTTCAAAAAACGCTTAATTACGAAGTCCCGATACTCTTTCATCGCGCGTAACAAACAAACAACAACTAACAGAATGTCAACACCGCGCACATTCGGTAGCGTATGAATGAAGCTAAAGCTGACACCAATACCAATGCAGAATATGTACATGGCGCATACCTACGCAATGATGAAAACTTGTATTCGAACTTATTGAACACCGTGTAGTCCCGCTACTTATCCCAAGTAACAATTTTAGTTTTATTCAAGCCGTATAGGACTCCTCCCGGCTTTGTTGATAAAACAACATTTAAAAATAAACCTTTATAAGGCCATAAAGATTTTGAAAAAATGCGGGTTAAGATATTATTACCACTTGAGAACCTCCATAAAGCTTATTGGCTGCCATGAAAACCAGCATACGGCCAAATGGCCACAGCAGTCAAACTTCACTGTGATATCGTGGTTGGTTTTTGTTGTTCTGCTTTGTTCGATTCTTTGTTCGTCTGATTCATATAGCAGTAAATAATATCTAAGACAAAATTTCTAATTTTGCGGGCAATTTTGTTTGATAGCAAAATATCCAAAAGAAATTGAGTTTTTTACAGCATGATACGCAAATCACATGCGAATTTAATTTTATGGTGAATATTGACACGATAATAGCAGAATATAAATGTGCCTCGGAAATGATGCGAAGCAAAATTAAAACAAATATATTCGATAAAATAATCATGAAATTCCTGAAAATTTAAAAAATTCTTAATTATCTAAAAAAAGCCGAAACTGGTCTCCGAACTACAGTACATTTGCATAACATCTAAAATTTGGTGCATATAGCTGTTTGTAGTTTCTTAGCTACGCCAAATCCGATTGGCGAAAACTAAATATATAGTGATTTCCTTCTCGTTGGCACTTTCTATTATTTCTTGTATTTCAATATGGCGATTGGCCGTTTAATGCATTTACTGGAGGCAAAATGGTTTTAAAACGCTTTTTCAACTAACGATAATAAGATAATATGAATGAGTCCTGAAACGGCTTTTCAAAACAGCATTTTACGAGTTCATAAAGCCGAAATAAAACCTTTGATAGGAGTAAAAGGCATTTGAGAAAACAAGGTTTTGAGATTACGGATGTTCCGGAACTTACGGAAGGCCATTCAATGGCCACTCAGAGCCATAAATTGTTCTTCACATCGCTTTAATTTTTACATTTTCTGTACAAATGGTTTTGAAAAAAAAATCGTATTGCTTTAGGACCAGACTAATGAATTCCAGTGGACCATTAAGTGGCCATATCTCGCCAAATGACCCAAAACGTTAATTAAGATTGCAGATTTGAAATTAGCGGCCCAAAATATCTTGGAAACACATATTTTTGGGCAAAAAAAATCTTTTTTTGTATTTTTTTCCTTCTTGTATATAGATGGAATTCCTCTGCCAACGGTCGGTATGATGATGATGATGATGATGATATTGGTCTACCACTCATTGTATCACGGAAGCTACGTCCGATGGCAGTGGGCTGTCCTTCCTATTAGATTTCATCAAGTTTAACAAACTCTGATTGCCCTATGTCATAGTCACAGTATGAAAGGCCAAAAACGGACTGGGTGGATGATAGGCAAAGTCATCTAATCGAATACGCGGATTAGAGAAGAATCTCTTTCCAATGATAAAACAATTGGTCAAGAAGCAAATCATCTAATAATGATGCCCCAATGAGCGAGGAGAACAGCCTACCCTTTATCCACGAAACGGTAATAATACGGAGCTCGCATTCCCACTCTCGCCATTCAAATCTTTCAACCGAGTGCCCTGATGGTCCCTCCCAATCCCCAGCATTTTTTTTTTTAAATTATCAATGGGAAAATATATTATGTAATGTGGTTTTATGAGTTAAAATATAAAAACATGATAATTAACATCTGGACCTGGCATCCAAACTGAAATCTGAACATGTTTTCAACTATTAAATTAAAATACTATGAATGCTAGGCTGTAAAGAAAAAAAAGGTTTTGTCATTTTTAAGACGCAAATTAAAGAAACGACCCACTTAAGGCCTAAGATCTGAAAATTAATGATTTGAT